>VWZN01014109.1:138892-149400 GCA_013396955.1 Regulus satrapa | reverse complement strand
AAAAAAAAAAAAGTGGCCTCCCAACATTCAGGGAAACTGAAAAATATTTACACTATGAAGAAAAGGAATTAATTACTTAAAATGTAAAAAAAAATGTAATTACTTCCAAGTAATTACATTTAGCAAAAACTTATTGTGACCTGACTGAAAAGGATATGTAAGATAATAAAATATAAACTTCAAACCTTCCCTAAAATTTGTCTGAAAGGAAACTGTGTGTCAAAACTACATCCACAGAACACTTCAGTATTAGTGCACAGCTTTCCTTGTCAAAAAATATATACCAGGTAGTTTTGAAACAGGGATGGAAACATGGAAAAATTGATATTAACTTTTAAGAGGCTTCATTGACTTGAGATACTGGATAAGGCAGTTTCTAGGTTTTTGCTTTACAGAAAGTCTAGCATAGAATCATAGACTAACTTGAGTTGGAAGAGACTCACAAGGATCATTGAGTCCCAATCCTGATTAGGTTGAAAGGAGTCCATGTGGTGGTTTTAACTCATTACTTTAAATGGCTGTTTATAAGAATAAGTTTACTTTCCTTCTGTAGGTGAAAGTTGGGTTGGTTCCCTTTTTTTATATTTTTACCAGCCTGCAAAGTGATTGAGCTTTAGGCATTCTGTGCAGCAGAAGTGCCACCTCGTGGCTCCCTTAATCCTTGCTGGGTTTGATGCTGCTGTTTAGGGTTATATTCTATTTACTAACAGAAAAAAATTCTAATTTTTAAGCGAGTTCATTCTCCAACCCATATAAGAAAGATTCTACCTGGTTGTCACGCTGGTGAACTGACACTGTGAAGGGTGATGTCCTTTCCCTTGCTGGAGGACACTGATCACTGTAGTTGGCAGGACTGTTTATTCCAGTGCAGGAGAAGGAGAGCATTAAAACTGTCATTTTAAAGGTCTGAAAGGGACCTACAGTCCTGCCCCTTATCGCCCATTCCTGCAGCTTTTCATCAAGGAAGGTACTGAGACCAAGAGGAGTGGTAGGCATGCCTGGAATGTCAAGTCCTGCTTCTTTACACAGGCTAAAGGCACCATACATTTAAATAACAGAAGCCCCACTTGAGGAAACAAGAAATTAAATACCTTTAAAACCATCTGCTAAATGCAGTTTGAAAGTGTAAAATTTCTTTTTATGGGCAGTCTTTGCCTTTTATACTGAAAAATTAATTGGATATATGTATTTTACAGAACAAATCCACGATTCAGCAAGAAAATTAATGAAATGAAGAGACGGTTGGAGCTGCTGCCAAGAACAGTCATTTCAGACCTAGCAACCTTGGAAAATGACCTTTTAAATAATGGATTTGGAAAAATAACACTACAAAGCAACAAAAATGAGCGTTATCTACCTATAATGTCTGCTAATAGCAGTAGCTTCCAAAGAATGAAGACATTAAATGGATCATGGAAACTCAGTAGAGCTGGTGTTCCTGTAGCAGGCATCTTATGTGTTGAATTACCCCGATGCACCTCCTACAGTGACTCCAGGTTAGCTCAAGATTTGTTTCTACCCTGTGCAATCAAGTCCTCTGATCCAGAGGACAGGAGTACACAGTTGTAAAGCCTTAAGAAAGTGAGAAGGCAACAAAATTAGGCCTAGGAGGGCTACCGTGGCTTCCCCAAGTACTTAAGGAAGGATAACTAAACAAGGAGGAATGTGACATACTTGACAAGCCATTAATTATTCATCATCCCATATGCAGTGAAATACCTCCCTAAAAACAGCTTTTAAGCACACATGCTTTACACAATTGGAAGAATGTCTGATTCATGTCCAAGTACTGTTGAAGTAGTGCATAGTGATGCAAAAGAACTGTGGTTCTTCAGTGCATCTGAAGTTTTTAAATTCCTTGATCCATGCCTTTCAAAGAATAACTAGCAAAGCAGGAAATTCTAATTTTTGTCCAAGCTTCAACTAGAGCATGATTAGTTTTTTTCTGTAAAGGAAATTACTCCCTACTTAATCGCATTTTCTTTTAACTTTGAAATCTATCGTATTGAAATGAGATGGAAGTTCTATTTCTTATCAAAGCTTTCCTGCAGTGGATTCTCCCCGCCTTTCCCCTCCCACTCAGTAGAGCTGAATCCTTCAGCTGCAAAACATAGTTCCCCAAAGTCTGTGCAGCTCTCTTGCTACTGGAGGGGCTTTAATGTCTCCTAGAACCTATTCAGGCTGAGCAACCCCAGCTTTGCCTGACTCCTTCGGAGAGATGCTCCAGGCCTCTGGTCATCTTCCTGAAACTCACTCCAATAGGTCCAAACCATGCTTATGTTGGGGGCCCCAGAGCTGGACACAGCACTCAGAAAGCCCCAGACCCACTCGTTAAGAGATGTGAGTGAATAATAACAACGAACCTCCCTCATAAGCAGTAGTAACGACCCAAAGTCGTTTCACAAGAGAAACAGTTTATATGATAAAGATTATAGCCACAGATTACGGAGAAGACATGCTTCTTGCTCTTTTCATTATTTAAAGAATAATCACTGGTGGATTTTAGGAGGTTTTTGTGAATTGAAACAGAAAATGAGAGCAGGTAGAGAAGCTGAGCCTTAATCCTCCAATTTAATTTCCTTTAATCTTGCTTATAGATTATATCCTCTTTTTTAACTACCCATTTTTTTTCCACCAAAGCCTGGCACGTTCAGATCCTCTTACACCTCTTTACTGTGAAATACATGCAGTGCTGTTCTCCAGCCAGACCTCCCCTCCTGCCTCTCCAGGTTTCTCCACCTCATGCTCGATGCCCTGTTTAGGCTTCTAATCCAGGATGGCTACCACAGCAAAACTGGAGCAGGAGCTGAAGGGAGCATTGCAAGTGGCCCTTTGGCAACCTGTGGGGCTCACACTTACAGCAAATACTCTGAGCGCAGGTAGGGTGGCAAACACAACATTAAGACTAAATAAAAAACAATTTATATTCTCCCCCACTGGGGTCTGAAGCTGGGATAGGTAATTTGTTCCAAATGGAGGAAGAACGCTACAGACTACAGTGCTCCAGGCTTTTCTGGGTCTTGATCATTTAACTCATCCCAGGGTTTCTTCACATGACCTGACCTCCAGTTGTTTTTGAGCAAAAGAGGTAACTGCTGCAGATTGTGGAGAAGATAGAAAGGAGACAACCCCTAATTACTGGTTGATTTCATCTGGAGCTGCATTATAGTCAGTACTTCACAAGAAAAGAGACTTAAAACAAACAGCAGTTCTTAAACCAACGTGAACATCAGCATTTTTCTTCTTTATTAACTCAAAACGTTTTATTTAAAAGCAGCAGGCCTAGCAAAATAAGGAACAATCTAAGAAGAACCCCTGTTGACAAAGACACATTCGATTTCCTGTGATAAAAGACAAAGACCTGCAAATCTTGCAATGTATCATTTGCTTCCAAGGACAGTAACATATAGCCTGTGATTTTAATGATTGGCCTGCAGCTGATCATTTTGAGAAGTACAGGATAAAGTGCAGTTAAGTTAAATATTATTCTCTTATCCTTCCAGAGCACAGTATTTCATTTAAGCCCTTCAGGTAGAGGAAGTTTTGAGGGTTAGTAGTAGATTTGAAAGCTTGTTTGTAGCTATTTGAGCTCCAAGATCTCTGCATAATTTAGACTAGTTCACATTTCAAAAACTCCTCAGAAACTTTAAAATACCATACACATTTGAAATGTTCAGCTTAAAATAAAGCTGCTACAGAGTCCAGTTCTGACTTTGCATATATCAGTACTTTTGTATCAAGACATTTCACCCAAGAGAGAGTCTTCTTTCACCACTCAAAATAATTATATTGCCACCATTCATATTAAGAGAAAAAGACAGATGGCCTTTACTCAGAGATGCTCTGGTGTGCCCTTACAGAGTTAATTGGAGGACTGACATCTGAAAGAGCTTTGCCTCCCAGGACTCATTTTCTCTTTGTTCATACTACACCAACCTGAAAGACAGAAACATTTAACAGATGCTCCCCAGACATGCATTGTTTTTCCTAATATTTTCATGCTGTGGTATAGCAATCCTGCCCAAAACCTCACCACAAGCAGCATCCTGAACATAAAATATCTACTGCCAGCAGAGGAAGTTGTCTGTTTCCCTCTTACCTCAGAGAATTATCAGTGCATGCCAGGAAACAGTGTCAGATATGCTCATCAGTCACAAGTAATTACAGATCCCTATCATCATTGTTTTTCCATACAGTCACCTTATCTCTGACAAGACACCAAAAAAAAAAGCTTCCACTGTTGTGGGAAGGATTTGTCCCAAGTTTACTGTCAGAAAAATAAGAAAATAATATGCAAGAGCCCAAATGTCTTTACTCTTGTTTATAAATAGCAATAAATCAGAATTTTCAAAATCATTTTCATTACATCACATGTAAACTTCACTAGCTTGTAGGCACCTCTTTACAACTGTTTTTAAAAAAATATGTAACATTGCTTTCTTAATTTAGCTTTTGAGTTCTTTTCGTAAGTATCGAAATAATTAAAACTGTGTTCCAATGCAAGTCCTCATGAGCGAGGGCTTTGCCCAGTGATCCATCAGGAGAGACACCAGAGCTTATGCCCATGCAGAGCTTCACTATAGAGGAAGCTAATTAAATTAACTGTATGAATTGAGTGACCATATGGAACCACCAGTGATGGAGAGATACTATAACTTGGAAGCAAAATTATCACAAGGGAGTCTAAAACAGGGAAAGAAGGTGCAACTTACAAGAATAAATCTGCTGAATAGTCCAAGTATTGGAACAGAAGCTCCCTTTAGAAGGGGAGTGTGTCAAGAGATAGTCCATACAAAGAAACAATAACAAGTTATTTTAATTCTGAGGCACTTAGCAGAAAAACATCACAGAAACAAAAGATTTTAATTTCTTTCCATTTACTACCAACTGCAATGGCCACATGCTGTTCTGTGTTTGTATTTATTGTGTATTTTTGTTTGTGCCACCAGAATATAAGCTTCTCCAGACAGAGCCCAGCTGTTTGTTTGGCACAAACTCCTATTATACAATTCTAGGTACACTTAAATAGGGGCTATGCATGCTATGTTAATTCTCTCTCCCAAAGCAGACTAATTCAATCAAAACCTGACAAAATAGTGTTACAATTGTCACAGAAATCAACAGAACCTAGGACATTTCAGTTTTAACTCTTCAGGGGATCAATGTGTAAAAAACTGAAATACTTTTATAACTAAAACACTTTATTTTAAAATACAAAATTACTTTTTGCTCTGTAGTTAGAGCAAAACCATCCTCTAGTAGTTGCAATGGAGTTAGAGTCAAGCCTTGGTACATCTGGTGGGAAGCTGCCACTCAAGTCATGCTGGATGCTGTTGTCAGTGCAGTGCTGAGCACAGGCACTGAAATCTGCCTTATGGCTCACAGTCCATGAGTCATAAGTCCTTGGCACAGTTACTTTCAGCATAGATCCCAGTGGAGACTGATAGGTCATCCTCTATTTCCATTCCAGGACACCACAGTTTTTACTGATTCCCAGAGCAGCACCACCCACACTGGTTCCACCCCACTGCACTGGGGTTGTCTTCCCTGCACCTGCTTAAACCTGCAGGAGTTTGCATATTCCTGATTCTGTTGCTGTTAGGAGGTCTCTTCCTGCCAGAATTCAGACTAAATGTCTAAAAAGCCTGGAGAATCCTGAGGGCTGTACCCTCTGCTGTTTCCATGATATTTTCTGCCTTGTTGTGTGGCTGTACCCACAGCGACATACAGGTCATCTATGGAACTTCCATTTAAATCTGTACCTTAAATCTTTTAACCTTCTTTTTTAAAAGTTAGAATACAAGCTAACACTGGGTTTTGTGTCCTTTGCACTGACATAAGAGACTATACAAGGTGCAAGAAGAGAAGCCAGCTCACTGCTGATTCAAAGGTAGCTTCAGAGGATATATGTAAATCCCCTATCATGATACAGCTCTACAGGAGAAACATTTACATGAGCTGCTATGAAATCCATGCAGTAAAGTCTCTTCTCTAATTTGGTGGCTGTAATTCTTCACCGTTTCCCAGACATATACCCAAACAAACGCTAATAAAAGGAGTCAAGTAGTGCAAACACTAAAAGATAATTGAAAACCTAAGAGGCCACCAGAATTTCCTCAAAACCTTATCTGCACCTGTTGGTGCTGCCCATTTGTTGCATACAGCAAAAGCAAACTCAAGCCAGTAAAACACCCAATATAGAGTAAAGTGGATAAATTGGGAGTTTTGTTTGTCCAGGGCTTACATTTTCTTTATGGCACATCTAGTACCTGATTTACTTGTGCTAATGCAGGCCACTGTGGGGAGTATGTTATTAAACCTTTTAATTTCAAACATACTTCTACAATTGCAATTTACAACAAAACAGAAAACAAGTGACTGAATCCCTCTTGATCTCTTCACACTACTCTCAGTGCAAGGGCTTTAATTCCAATCAGGGTAAACAATTCCGTAGCAGAGACTGGTAAGGAGAAATACCTGCCAATTTCATAGGAAAATCTGGCCTTTTTAAATTCTGGGCAGAAGGGAGCAAGAAAGACTATGCAAGAGGCAGCACTGCTTCAGTACATAGTATTTTCCTTTATTCACATTTCAGCTGGTATCTTGGGATTGGCACGAGTTTTAATTCCCACGGCCAAAACTTTTTAAGCTAAGGGTGATTAAATTACTTTTTAAGCAAAACATAACTTGCAGACTGCTAAGGTAGCAACTTAAGTAGAACTAAATACCTTTTCAGACTAACACAGACATGAAGAATGCCATCATGTAATAAAAAGCTTTTCACTGCTCTGATTCACTTTCATACTGAGCATCAGTGCATGGAGCAAGACAACAATTTGACTCTGAACAGTTGGGGTTTTTTTGAAGTGTGATGGTATAGCTGGATACTTCAAAGAGTAAGAATGCTGTCAAAGCAGCATACAATTTAAAGTTCATAAGTGAAATAAAATGGATGGCTCATCAACAAAAATGTCATTTCTAAGAATAAAGACAGATTTTTTTTTTTTTTTCCTTAAACACTCCTCATGACTCTAAGGGAAAAAATCAGTCTTAGAGAACTAGTAGGGGAAAGCAGCAAAGACAACAAATGTCAAGTTAAAGTCGATGTATTTGCTGGTGCATCATTTAAACAGTGCCTGAAGGATAATCCCAGCAAGATGGGTATTTCAACTTGGTTTGGCAGCATCCCTAGCTGGGGTAAGAAAGTCTAATCACTTTATTAGAACAACAGTGTCATTAGAGGAGACTTTGGGAAGAAGTAGCTACAGGTTGTGTTGTTTTTTTTACTTTTTAAATTTTTGTGTAAAGATTTAGTGGGGTAACTTCAGCAACCGGCTTGAAGCTATGGATGTTTATGATTTTAACAATTAGTATGCCAAAAAGGCTGACTGTGCAACAGACTAAGAAATGTACTGTCCTTGTCCATAAAAATACAGCCTATATTTATGGATTTTAGCTTTTATGTTTTAACGATGGCAGAGCACAGCCTGTTTTCTTTTGCACCTTAAATGTTTTAGAGCAATACACTCTCTACTCACAGATATCTTCATCCCTTTCCAAATATCTGGAATTCAGACGGTGCATTGAAATTCATGCAGTTTGACCTTCCTTGCCTTTCATGCAGAGCTCCAGTGGCTCTGACTAGCACAGTTTGGGACACAAATAACAATTTTCATCATAGCTTAGCTTCTTGCTAGGATAGCATGAATGCTTAGTTAGAGGATAAGTGTTGAAAACAGATAGTTATACTCATTAACTCACATTGAATTTATACTGACTTTAGCATCTTCTCCCATGTAAGCAATAGAACTCACAGCATCACCACCTTCCTTTGTAGTGCCACATTTGATTTTCTTCTATTTAGTGAGGAAAAACTACTCCATAAAGGAAATAATAAATAAAATTAATTCAGCACTGTTCTTTGGCATTACACTGATAAGTGGAGACTCTCCCTCATTTAAAAGCTGCTGAGTGATCAGAGCACCCTGAAGCTGGAATTGGAATCTCAAAATTCTGCCTTCATTTTCAGTGGCAAGCCACATGTCAGTTTTCATATTGAAGGCTCCATGTCATCATCTTGGAGCACACACAGTGCTCAGAGCCCCACACATCCAAGGAACAAAGTCCTTAGAATATAAAGCTTTAAAAAAGTTCTACATAACATGTATAGACTAGGAAAAAGATAGCAGAGGGTTTTCTGGCCCTTGCCTCTTCCTGGGCAGTCTTGTACTATATATTCTGGAGGATTTCTTGACTTATTTTGCAAAAGTCAGGATTGATGGATGAATATACCCACACAAGTGTTTTCCATAGGATGCAGACAAAACAATTCAGCACCAGAGTGTTTGCTATCTCTGGTTAAGAAGACTTCCCTGTCCCACCATCCAGGAGTCACTCTCGCCACCTAAGCTGGAACCGAGCCCCTTCTCAGCTGCATCCTCTCCACTCACAGTCGGACTAAGTTTCCTCATCAGCTCGACTCCGGGTTTCCTATAGCAAAGTCACAGACATCCAGATCCTTAAAACATTTTCATCATGGTGCAGGAACAAAAAAAACAGGTTGGGCTGGTGCCTCGAAGGAGAAATGCAAAACAAAGGAACCTCTGTGCTTTTATCCCTTTACAGTCTCTGGGTGGAAAAGTCCAGGGATCCTCAGCTCCTGCCATGTCCCTGTCCCTCAGCTGACACAGGCCCCCATGTCCTCAGTTCACAGCCTCTTGCCTTGGGGCCCTGCCCCTCAGCTCAACTGAAGCTTGTATCCCAAGCTCGCTGCACTAAATGTATTCCCCAGCAACTACGGTGCCCAGTTCTAAACTACTCACTACTGGTAAGATGTAGATGTCTTTAGTAGCCAGGAGTATGGTGCTTAAGGTGAAGTTGGCATGTGGCCAAAGCCATTCTAAAGACTGTGTGGCTGTTTGAAGCAAGATATTCTGCACTGAAAGCATGCTCATTGTTCTCAATGGTCTATTCACTTTAAATAGTCACACCAGTAGACCACCATTAACAGCATCTTCTCCTTTATGTCCCCCTCCTCTTTTTATTCATAGACTTGAAATAGGAATGGCCTCAGACAAACACTTTCATTTTGAAAAGCTTCCTACTCTGAAGTCATCTCCAGCATCAAAATGAACAACTGCAACACGAATTAAACTGTGTAAGATGTGACTTTTGCCAAGTACCACCATCTGGATATTTAAATCCACAAAATCTCTGCTGTAGGGGCAAGTGCAGCACTTCCTAGAAGTGGGAAATCACCCACTCCTCAGATGTATCTACCTCTTAGTGCAGACAAGGTGCACATCACACCGAGATCCCAACTCATACCAAGGAGCCTGTTCACCTGGTCTCACTACCAACCTGTGATGAGGCTGACCTCAGCTCCTGAGTGCATTCTGTTTGCAATTACGTGCACACACTTCTGAAAAGGAAAGAAACAAGTCTTCATAATCCACTGATTTGTGCTTCCTGACACTTCTCCACCTGAAGCTAAAGGGTTAGAGGCAAACAGGTACAGCAGACAGCTGTTTTATAACTGCAGCATAACACAAGACATGTACATGTGGAGGCAGGAATAGTCCAAGCCAGAGGCAACTGTCCTTTTTCCATTAACAGTTTTTCCCTAGTATTTGCAACTTTCCTTGCAAGCTTTGAATTCACCCTCTAAACACCATCACTCACTGCTAATACCAGACACTACCTCTACAGCACATTACAAAATGTAGGAACTCTAGATAGGGAAAATCATCTACCTTTTTTCCCCTATTTCCAACCTTTATTGCCAAGTTATCTGACTTGCCTTTCAAGAATCTAATGACAACGGTATTTTGGAAATTCTCACGTGCAATTTTTGTAATCTGTGTCTTATTTAAGGAGTCAGGAAGTCGCCCTGTTGCATTGCTCCTACTATAGTCTTACTCCACATCTAATGTTAAGAACACCATTTTTTGCTGATAAGTCAAGAGAAGAAATCCCCCAAGCTCCTAGGGTATAATTTGCTTTGCCCTCTCCTAATATCTACATAGGTCAACAGGAAGTTTACACAGGTGCATCAGATTTTGACATAAAACCCCAACCAGATTACAATCCAAAACTGCTGCCTACCATAGCAGCCCAGAGTTTTATCCAACCAGATTTTGAGAAATCTCCACAGTTGGAGGCTACACAACTTCTCTGGGCAAAATCTGCTTGACTAGCCTATTGATGAGAAATATTTTCCCATAAATTCACCATAAACCTCTGTGATTTGAGTTTATGTCCTTTCCCTCTCAGCTTCCTGCCATAAAGTGCTGTAAGAGCCTGGCTCTTTCTTCCTGCTCAAAGGCACAGGGACCTGCTGACAGGTCCCCCACAGAGCTACAGTTTCCCTGTATTCAGTCAACACAAGATACCATGGAACCATGGTTTATTTTATGAGATGCAGCTCTACATGTCCAAATTATGACTTCCAAGAAGAACTGCAGCAGTTTTATCTAGGAACCAAAGAGCTCAACCAGCAGCAAAATTAA
>VWZN01014109.1:102779-137150 GCA_013396955.1 Regulus satrapa | reverse complement strand
AAAAATGGTCTTGCTTGCCAAAATACAGATTTAAAAGAAAAAAAACACAAAAACAAAACAAAAAAAACCAACAAAAAACCTGAAAACCACAGCAATGGAGTGCTAAAAGTAGATCACCCACCTCCTGGTTATCCCAGTGTCTCAGGCATAAGACTGCTCTGCAAGAACAGCCACATTCACAAATAGAACAGTAAATCCCCAGCAGCATTTATCTAAATACAGAAAAGCATATTCCATACAGAAGTTTAACAACAAAAACAGAGGAGGTCTGATTTAGTAAATCCAGTTTGCTTTACTTATTATTTAGCAAACACCTTCAACTAAAATCCTACAGTTTGTTGACGGCAATCTGAAATGTGTTGAAGTAGGATACACATACTGAATTTCTTATTTACTAAAGTGGAATTATTTTTAGAAAAGCTGAATGTAGAACAAGCTACATCTTGCTCTAACTTACAGCTGAGCATCCTGTTTACATGCTGATGTCCGTGTTTACTTTTTTGGTTACAGGAAGCAATGCCAAAAGACTTGAAATAATTTTGCCTCCTGCTGCCTATCAAGTTATTCCACTCCTGTAGGAAACAATGGCTGAGGGTCAGGTTAACTCATGCAGAGAAATGCAGAATTTCACCCCTCTAAGACAATGCCATTTTAACAGCTTTGCTACAAGAATTTGCTTTGCCAGGCTTCTTCACCCAATCTGTCTCTCTGAAATACGTACAACTTCCTTCTGGCACTTTTGCTTGGGAAATTCTTTAAATTATTTTTCCTTCTCTCCAAACCTTGTTCTCTCACAGTACTAACATTTTCACATGATTTGCTCTCTATCTTCAAGCTGCAATTTTAACACATCAGTCAGATGCAACAGAAGTTTCTATGTTCTACTTGGGCACCTTTTTTAAAAAAATTAATTTATATCTTGAAAAAAAATAGAATGACTGGTCTTATAGAGGGTTAAGAGGAGGAAGCCAGGACAGTTCTCCATATGAATCTCAGTGCAAGTGCCAGCTGGATTTCGCAGCCCCGTGCTCAGCAAAGCACAGAACAAGAACACTGTTAGTATTCTTGGAGTGCTCTGAAGAGGAACAGGAAAAGGCAAAAAAATAATCTTACTCTGTACCAGAAAGAAGTGCTGGAAAGTCAAAGAGGAGAATTCAAACTCCATCCTCCCCACAGCATGTAATCAACATCACTCACAGTCACTCTCATGCATCACAGTGACACTAAAGGTAATAAGTTGTACGTGAAAGAAGGGAGATACTGAAGAGGTGTTGTTGCAGCACATCCCCCTTTCCTCCTGCTCTCCATGCCCTCCAAAGCTGAACACTACTCCCAAGATACTGAAAACACTGCTTGCTGAACCTCTGCCAAGGAGGGGACCCTCCGTATACCCATTCCTGCCTCTTGGGATATATTTGTTAATGGCAATACACTCTTTCAAATAACCAGAGGTCATTTAGTCTCTGAGTTTATAATTTAATGTCTAATTTAGCCTATCTTGAAATTATTGCTAGGAGCATGAGACAGCCCCAACCACAGACACAGCCCTAAAGCCCCCAGCAGTGTTGGGATGATATGAAAATGTTGGCGGCTCCCTAATATTTTAAACAAGTTGTGCATAAAGTTCAGGGCCTCTGGGTTGTTCCTGTGCATACAGACCACTGAGTTTCATTAATTCTCTATCAAGAGCAATTAATTTTGAAACAGAGGAAAACAAAACAATAAAATCCACATTGTCCCACTGTGAAGAGGAGCTGTGTGGGGGAAGCAGAACGGGAGACAGTGCTGGCCCTATTTCTTCTACCTGCCTCACTCTGCAAGTAGACACATATTTGCCCCTGCCATTCTTAGCATATCCCAAATATAAGTCCAAGAGGCATTGCCAAGTGGCACAGTAATGCACACAAGGAAAATCCTCCAAGTTCTAAAGTTATAAAGAAAGAGGAAAAGCACCCATTTCTTCACCTCAGGGGCAAAATTATACTTCATGTGTGTGATGGACTGAATAATGCTTCATCACAAGAGCCAATTTTCTTCCAACTCCCCTGCAGCTCCTAAAACATAGATCATAGTTTTGTACCTGATTTGCTAAATATCTTTCTCTTCTATTATACCTTTAAAAAGGGGAGGATAAACACATAACTTCATGATTTACTGTGCTCACCAGAAAGTAGATATTAGGAGGACTGTTCTCACTTCAGAAATATATACTGAAATAAAAATCATCAAAAACTCCCCAAACACACGTTACTCCCCCTCTTTCACAAGGGGAGGATAGATATTCCTTTTGGAAAACAAAAGCCAGAAGAAGAAGCTAAGTAATTATTAATATGGAAATAGTCTAAAAAAATTCCCTATGACTTATAACAACAAAGAGCCCTAGGACAGTTCCATCTCAGACAGATTAAATTTTAGCACTAAGTATAGTAAAAACATGAGTGGTGACAAAAAGTTAGAACAACACACACGTATAATGCAGGCATTGAATCAGAAAATTCATTAGGATCATAAGCATTCCACAAAAATCAAGAGTTCAGCATTTTTCTACAATTTAGGATATTTTCAGAAAGATGTAGGACTCTTTAAAGAAAAAAAAAAAAAAACCAAAACCAAATATTTCTCCCAGTTCTGAATTCTCACTTAGCACTTTCTGTATTGCTCTGCTACCTGAAAGGCATGGTGAGGGGGTACAGCTCCTTGGCTGTACTCCCTCTAACTCCCCTGGTTTATCCCCACCCTAAACCACTTCCATTCAGGAGTATCTGTAAAACAGACATATATATGCCATTCCCCTTAAGATACTTGAACACCCACCTCTATTCTGAGAAAGGCTCTTCTCCACAGACTGAAGATATCTCAGACATCTCACTCTTTTCAGCCTTCCCTCCAAAGCTGCTTTGCAGCTGTAGAGCTGCCCCTCTTCTCTTCTCACCCCACAGCTTCTGCCTTTACCCCTCTTTCTCAAAGCTTCTTTCCTGCAGAGACCTGTGGGAGCACAGCCCCAGCTGCAAACCTTGATGAACATTAATGCCCTTTAAAAACTATATGTAGTTCATGAAATCCCAAATGCAAAACTGCTGGTCACTGTTAGCTGAAGGAACCTGCATCACTGGGGTTCAGCCAGTGTTTGGGATTCCCAAAGGAAAACACCTGGCTAGGAACAGACCCCATCACTGCGACTCACCCAGGACTTGAACACACAAAGAGCTCAGCAAGCATCAACTGAAGTTTGTTTGATGCTCATCTTTAGCCTCCTGATGGGCCAAAAATCTGGAAAAAAGAAAAAACAAACAAACAAACAAAAAAACCCCAAAAAATAAAAAAAAACCCCAAAAGCAAAACAAAAAACCCAGAACAGAATTTAGGCAACAGTTTTATTAATTATTGTCACCATATGCTCCACTGCCTGTCATCAAACATGCAGGATTGCCTCTTTTGCAGAAAAGGACTGTGTTTGATGAGGCAATAACAGCTGTGCAATTACCTCCAGTCCTCTCCAAAGTCACATCCAAAGTTCCTGTTGCCACTTTTGTATTGCCTGTGAAATGCAGGTTAGAGTTAGTGTTTGAAAGTCCACTAATCTCAGGTGCATCTGAACAAGGCTATGGAGGAATGAAATTGCCTGGCTGGTAAAGGGCAAAGGTCCCCCACTGATTCCAGTATGTCACAAAATATATGATGCCTTTTGTTATAATGCAGGAAGAAGAAATCAGCTTTTCATTATGAAGAAGAAACAGTATTACTTGTTCTGGAGCTCTCTGCCTTTCAGAGAGGAGTGTGCTCTGAAATACTGTCACTTTTGTTGCTTCCAATATGTCAGTTTGGAACGGAGATTGCAGAAAGAAGATCAGACTAAGACTAACATTTTACTGCCCTTTTTCCCACCCTGATTACAATTGCTTTTGGGTTGCTATCAGTAAATTTTATTATCTCATACCAGCCAGATGAAGTTTTTTACTGGGCTCAGTGTTCTTACAAGGTTCAGACTTTGATGAGATCGTATTTCATTTTCACCTATTGCCCAACTGCAGTGTGTTTTAATTGAAAATTAGCCTGTTATTTGGCTATATCTTGTGTCACACTCTGTGTTTCAGGAAGTTTTCAGGAAATCACTGTATCCCTAACCACCTTCTTAGACCCAAATCTTAAGGTTTTATTCACTCATGTGCTCAGTGTGATGGGAAAGAAAACATAAAGCAAGTGTGGCTGTGCAGAGCTGTGGTAGGGTACCACTGGAAGCAGCCCCAAGCTCCTCCCTGTGTCCCTGTGTCCCTCCTTATGTCCCGGGCTCCCAGCCCCAACCAGGCAGTCCTGGGTATACTCTGGATGGGCTCCTGCCTTCTCCAGGTTCTAAGTGAATCTCCCCATGGAGAAACTATGATTTACTTTTTACTTAGTGCTGCCTGACAAAGAGCCTCTCAATTTTTAGTCCATTAACAAATCTTTCCTGGGATCTATTAACATGTCACTACAGAATGCCTTTTCCTTCAAAGTTTAATACCTCTTAACTCTCTCTTAATCACATTGCTCTACTCCACTTCATAGCCTGCGGCTTCAGGGAACCTTTGCCTTTTATTAGTACCCATATACAATCACGTTGTCATTCCAAAATCCAGCACTGCTTTGGGTTTCATAAATTCTTATCACTTTGATTTACTTGGTGTGTCCCTTCTCAGCTCCCTGAGAAGGAAGATCTGCAGGGCAGGGCAAGGAATGAAATGTTACAGTACAGAGCTGTGCCAGTGCATTCTTTTGCAGGGAGGAGCTGTGCCTGACAGGAGACACAGTTCCTGGTTCCCCGCAGTGGTGGCAGGCAATGCTAACACTGATATTGGTTTGACAAAATCCTTGGTACAACCCCATGAGGCATTGGAAAGACATTGAGATGTGGCACTTGGGGACATGGTTTGGTGGTGGACTTGACAGTGCTGGAGCAGTGGTTGGATTCGGTGATCTTAAAGATCTTTCCAATCTGAGTGACTCTGTGATTCCTCTTCTGACAGCTGGTGAGAGCTGACAGACTTCCATGCTCACGGCTGGGAGCTTCCAAATGAAAAACTCACTGCTCCTACCTTGGTCGTGCCCCTTAAAGGAAGATTTCTGATGCCACAGCCTTGTAAGGTCACAGCATTTCTGGTTTGGCCCATCTAGAAGCTCTGCTGACTGCCTGGTGAGGGAGGGCAGGAGCTGCCTGTCTGCAACCCGTTTTCAGTCATTTGCATCTCCAGGTGATGAAGAATACTGAAAGTCCTTCTTAGAAATGCACATTTAGGTATCTGCTTTATCTGTTGTTTGAAGTGATATTTTGCACTTTATAAAGGTGTTTGTGAGTAAGAAAGTTTCAGTGTGATAAAGCTGTGGTCTCTGTTTGGTAAATCCCATATTTATATCACTGAATTCATTACTGGAGATGACAAAACTAAGATTATAAAATTCTGTTAAAGCAGCTCCTGACAATTCTCTTATGTTTTGGGTTTTTGTTTTTGTTTGTTTGTTTGTTTTTTCCCAATACAATTTCTACTGAGAAGCATATTATAATGCAATTTAAGGTACTATAGTACTAGGAACATGAACAAGATGGATTCACTAATTAAATGGAAACAAGGTCCAGCCTGACTTCTCTAAAATACAGCAGACCCCATCATAGCCATATGCTTGTCTCGCTGTTGTTAGAGATTTGTCATTTGCAAGGTACCTGGATTTTCTTCAGCATCATGCCAAAGAATCTGAAAAATATCTCATCTCTCTTCTAATAAGATACCATCAGAGTACCTTTTTAGAGTACCCTCCAAGTAGGCATTGTCTGGGTCTGTTTAAGCACTTTTTGTCTGTTCTCAGTTTCTTTAAAAGAGTTCGTTTTTTGTTTGTTTGCTTGTTTCGTTGGTTGTTTTTTTTTTTTTTTTCCCCCACAAGTCAGAGTTGCTGCAATGTGCTCTGTGTGGTGGAATGTTCAAAAGCATTGGGAATGTGCAGCTTGTACAGAATGCAGCTGCCTGCCTGTAAAATGGCATTAGACACAGAGAATATAGTATATCAATTGTTTGGCATCTATATCAGCTTCCTGTTAATTTCTGAACATAATTTAAGTCCTAGTTTTTGACCTGGTTGGGTCCTGACAGGTTACTGGTTTTGTCTATATGGATTGTCATAGCAACTGTGGTGCTGGAGCAGTCACGAGTTTTAATAGCCTGGGGGTCTGCAGCAGAGCACCGTTAATTTAGAGGCCTTCATCTCTCCAATCTGGTCGTTCTACCAGCTTGATTGGGATTATTTTCTGTAGTTCAGCATGACTCATGCTGTGTTCTGTGGGCTACAGGGAGAGGAGAGATGTGAGTTTGTGTTCGTTTATTTAGGAAGGATTACACTCTTTGAATAAACACTACTCTAGAATGAAACCCAAAGTGTAGTTTAGCTCAGATGTATATTTTGATGCCAAGGTAATGTCCTACTTCATTGCAAGGCTTGAGTTCACATCTGGAGCCGAGCTGAGTCGCTGAGCACTAAAACATCCCATTAGCTTGTGCAGAAGCTGAATTTGGCCTGGCTTGTGCTGTGCCTCGGCTGCCCCAGTGGCTCGGCCTGAGCAGTGCTCAGGGGCTGCTCTTTTTAGCTCTTTGCAGCTCTGGACTCTTTCACAGCAGCTGCTGAGGCAGCGTTACCGCTCTTGTTCTCACAGCTTTGTTTAATTGTTCACGTGGCCGTGCACCTGCAAACCCCAAGAATTTTATATGGCAGGTTCTCATGGGAAGCCATTAGCACTGGTGTGAAATCAGCCCTTTCCCCCAACCTTTTCATACCTCGTTTTGTAGGTGCTAGTTTGTGTTGGAGACAACTGAAGCAACAAAGCAGTGTTTGTATACCCTGTATTATTAGTAGTTTAAACTGAAATATCAGCCAGTTACACACGTGCACAAGGAGGTTAATGGCCACTGTGCAACAATTTCTCTAATTACTGTACTCAGCTGTAATCATGCCACAAAGAGGAGCATCCAAGAGGGAGTTTGGGTTGAATTTTGGGAAAAATAGCATATAATAAATAGTGGGAAAGCATGCAAGAAATATCATGATCTTTCTCTTCATCCTCACCATTGCTGCTCAGGAGAGACAGCCCAGAGGACACCAGGTTGGGGACACCAGCACTACTCTTCCCAGCTGCCCACAGAGTTTTCCCCTCTCCTTCTGTGGGTCCTCGTTTGCAGACCCTGCTCACGCTACTCTGAGAGTGTGGCTCAACACTCTGCGTGCAACAGCCCCAAGAGTGTGAACAAGTGTTATGTGAACTATTAAAACCATGAGGGTGGAGGAAGTCACAAACGCTGCTGTGACAGATAAATCAAGTGGCATTTTTTTGTTTTTTACTGGGTCTGACTCCCTCTTTTGGTGGAGCAGAAAGCAATAGCTACTCAAATTTTATGCTTCAAATAGCACAAAATTTCAATAGCAGCTATATAGTTGGTCATTTGGTCATTACTTACACATACCTACCAGCCATTAGAGTTTTACCTGCTATACTGCACCTTTTTTTAAAGAAATTGTGCAGCTGGGGATCTTCTCAGTTGGAACAGCTGGGTGTCAAAAGCCAAACTGCCCAAGCAGTCTGTGTGAGCAGCAGAAGTAAACACCTGCCCACTCATTTTTTGACAGGCATGGCTTTAGTCACAGTTTCTGTGAAAGTAAATGTTATTGAAAATACATTTTCTCTTTCACCACTGAGACAGTTTTTTAACAGTTGTGGACATTACCACGTCCTTTGGGTGAATGAGGGCTACCTATCTTCTTCCTAGAACAGCAAACATCAAGCAAAGGGAACTGAAATTGCTCTGAAAAAGTAACTTTGTGTGAATCTGGAATATCCAGAGGTGCACTGACCTATTCACTCACATTACATCTCCTTGACTGCTGTTGCTTGTAGAGAGATGAGTAAAGTCAGAAAAGTCACTCAACTTTTGCCTTTTGGGGAATCCCACTCTGCACTTCTCCTTCCTTAGAAAGCTTCAAAAGCAGCTATTTTCACAACCTGATTGTTAACAGAGTTGGCTGATGTGATGCAGTTACCAGGTGGGTCTGTCAGACCTAAATCTTGGTCTCCTGTGCAAGCATGAAATGGGGGAAGAAAAAGGAAAAAAAGTGTAAGACAGTGGTAGTTTTACAGTCTCCTTTCTCAGCTTGCAAACTGGAGATAGGAGCAGACAAGCTTTACGATGGTGTGGAAAAATCAATACATTTTCATTGATTCTTGTAGTTGCAGGACTCACCCAAGCACAAGTACAGGGGGAGAGCACGAGTACATGACTATCCGACCCATGTGCTCCTCAGAAATTTGCTCTTGGCTTCACTAGGGATGGAGCCTGCTCCGTGACACGACTGCAGCAGCAGCAGCTAACACGGATCACTCTCATCAGGGGAAAGTAGGTCCTGCAAACTATCCCCTGCACAGGCCAGGAACTCCAACAAAGCCAGTGGAAGCTGCAGCTGAAGGCACAGCTTCACTTAAGGAATATCTGCCTTTACAAAAGACTATTTTCAAACAATTATACAAAATCTATTGAAACAATGCATTGTATTCCAAAAGAAAGGAGTCCAAAAGTTGCATATGAAGAATGACACAAAAATAGAAACACCAGAACAAAACAGCTTAGAAAACCTAAGCTAAGAAGTTGCATAGTCAGAACAGAATCTAAGTAAGAACTTGGAACGAGCATATAGTTTTTGAACAAAAGAAACTGGAAACAAATTATAAAAATTTCAGTGTGAACACTAATTGAAGCAGACTTGAGAGGGTTGCATTTAGTTTACAGTCTAAAAACATCAGGGAGAGTCCTAATTTCCATAATTGGCATTTTCAGCTTCTGTTAGAAAATTTCTGACCTGCTCAACTCTACTGAGAATCTGCTCATTAGCAAAGCGTGAAGGTCTGTCACCATTTTCAGTTGCTTCAAAGCTGTCAAATGGTATAAAACTTACTGGAAAGTCCTTTTACTGTTATAGCCCACCTTTGCAGGTGACATTTTATAACAGATTTGATTGTGCCACGATGGACCTGACCTTTGTGTCGTGTCTTTTCTTCCCATTTCTTCAGCAGAGTCCATTATCTCTTGATCCAAATTCCTTCAACTCTTCTCTTTGACTTTGTGTTGCTTTCCACTTCATTCCCAGGCTGCACCGCCTAACACCCTATAACTGCTTTTGATGTCTCCAAATAGGGACAATGACTATAAAGTTATTTCCCTTTACAAGTCAAACCTGGAAGGTCTCTCTGTTGTTGTTCATTCTATTTCCATTGCTGGTGTAAGTGTCCTTGTTGTTTTTCCCACTAGTGAAGAAAGGGCAAATGTCATAATCACTGAAGCAAAGACTTTGCTTTGAAGCCGTATTGATTTTTCCTTTTCCCTTCTGAAGCTTTGCCAGGCTCTATAAAAGCCTGTCTCTTGTTCAGAAACTCTTTGGACTGAGAGACAACAGGGCCAGCAGAGCCAGCGGGGCACAGTGGGAAGTTAGGGCATCTGCTGGGGAATGACAATCATGACAGCAGCAAGGAAAAGAAAGAGGTCATTTTATTTTTAACTGTGCTCTGAGAATGGCTGTGGATCAGAACAAAGACAAACGGGAAGTGCAGCTTTAATTCCAGTTTGTGATTCCTCCTTGTCTGAACCTGAATACGAACATTTTTCTAGGGTTAAGCTGTTGACAGCAAGACACTGAGACCACTTAAGTGACAGCTTGGCTAAAGGCTTAGCCACAAAGGTGTCAACAGCAGGACATTGTGGCACAGTGCTGTAAGGATGAGCACTAGGCTGGAGTAGCAGCATCTTATGGACTTGCCCTGGGTGAAGCTCCAGGGCTACCACCAGACTCCTGTTCAAGAAATGTGAAATACTCTGTTTACACTTAGCTTATGCAAAGCAGAAATATCCAATAGCATCTATTCAGCTCACATGTACTGCAAAGACTGCCACAAAACGCCTCTGTCTTTTGTAGGTTCCTTGCAGTCTGTGACCACAAACACTTATTTATCATCTGTGCATTGGAGAGTCTCTCACTCTTAGCACAAAGATAGTTGGCTTTAAGCCTTAATTAAAGGTGGTGTCTCCTAGTGCCTCCACCACTCTTCCAGCACATTTCATTCGTGCTGACTCAGAGGAAAGAATGTCACTTATTAAAACATCAATGCCACTTCTTGCCATGCTTCTGTATTTTTTGGAGCTGTCAGGTTGGGAGAGCTGGTTTTCCAAAGCTCATTAGATAAACAGCTGCTGCTGGAGCTACATGTAAAATTACACCAGCCGTCTTCTGCAGAGTAGGTCAAGTAATAACTGTAGTAGTTTGCTAGGGGTTGTTTTTTGTTGGGTTTTTTGTTGTTGTTGTTGTTGTTGTTGTTGTTTGGTTGGTTTTTGGTTGGTTTGGGTTTTTTTGTGGGTTTTTTGTTGGTGGTGGTTTTTGTTTGTTTGGTTGGTTTGGTTTTGGTTTTTGTTTTTTGTCAAATTAGTACCTACTGACAGAAGTTAAATAACAATTATAAGGATTATTATTAATGCTCATGAGTGTAGTCTCACACTGCCAATCAGAAAGTTCTTTAAAACCTAAAATTCCATCAAATGGCTTCCACATTCTCAGCTATTTTGAGAATTGTGTACATGAGACAGCTGGAAATGAGACTTTGTTTTTTTTAAACACCTCTGAAAAAACTGTTATCAACAGCAGTGAGAAGGGTTTGTTGATTAAATGATGTTTTCCACTATTCATTTGTAAAGGAAGTGAATCATTAAGTGCTGTCTGAAAACGTTCTTCATACTGAATAGAAAGAAGATGTTTTGTGGTCATTAGGGCTTACAGGAATAGCCTGAACACCCACCACCCTCTATCTGTGCTGCAGATCAGCTCTGCTCCAGCTGCTGATGCCACATGTGGGGGGACTGCAGGAACCCCCAACTGCAACAGCACCACTGATGCTTTTCCTTCCCCTTCCAGCCAGCTTTACCACCCAGGGCAACTTTGCAGCCTCTTTCTCCAAGGAAAGAAAGCATCTTAACGCTGTGCCCCCGTGCATAGGGGAAGAAAAGCATAACTGATGCTGTTTGCCCTGTCAGGACCTAAGCACAGCAAGTAATGAATAGAAGGAAGCTGTTTGGCTGTCCTGGTTCGGCTTTGACTTCACAGTTTTCTGCTATACCTTTTGGGGCACGTCACATTGTTGACTTCTGCACCTGTGTTACCCACCCAGTTCTCAGCGTACATTTGTTTTCATTATTCCTGCACCCTCCTGCTGTTTTTTCTGACAAGCTCAGGATCTGAAAGCTGCTTTCCCAGACCTTTAAGTAACAACTCATCATCAGCTGTGCTGTGTACGGAAGGCTGCAGTTTGAATTTGTTTCCATAAAAGGCACATTACAAGACCTGCCTAATCAGCACTTACCTAAGTTTGCTCACGCCAGACAGAGTCAATTTACAGACCCTGCCTGCTGTTGACCCTGCTGTCTGCTCTGGGTTATTCTGGCCTGCCTCCACTTTCTGAAATTAAATGTTAGTATTTTTAGTTGCGGGTTTTAACTCTTGCCTAATGGGGCACAACCTCATGCTGTTTCAGGTCTGTCCAAGATAAGTGAGAGGGAGCACACAGAAAGGAGCTGGGCTGGGGCTGCTGAGAGTGACAGAATTGGTCTGTGCCTTCCTGTCCCTCTTCTGCCATTAAATGCAGATTAAAAGGTCTAGCACCACTGTCTCCTTGCCACTGCTGCCCGCTTCACAGGCATCACCACGGGGCAGAGAATCCAGATTTTGGAACATAATGCCTCACTGGCAGTTTAACCCAGAGCATCTCCGAGGCTGCTACTTGTTCATGTTGCAGGTGAACGAGCTGTTAGCTGTTGGAGAATTTATCTTGGTAGGCATCTCAGACTTACATGGGGTAAATGCTCTGTGCAGGCTAGAAATCATGATGGTTTATTGCTATTTCCTTTTTGTTGCTGAAAATGTGAAATAAAACTACTCAACTTAGAATAATAATTCCAGTGTAATTTTGTAAAAATTTTGAAAAATATGGGCTATTTATATATATACATATATATAACTAAAAGGTATTACTAAATTTGACCAAATAAAATATGCAAATTTTTTTCTACACCAAGAAATAAATTATTAGTGAAATTATTATAGCACTTCTTTCTCTTTGCTGTTTAATGAGACTTTTCTTTCCTCTACACAACTCTCTATTTTTGATCCCATCTTAAAGATAGTTTCATATTGTAGGAATGTAGGAAAAATGTAGTTTATCCTACATAGCTTGCTAGATGGGGTGCCAACAGTTTGCAGTCTGCAAATTCCAAATTCAGCTCCTTATAGTATGATCAATTTTCACCACCCACAACCAGGTTCTGACCACAGCAACACAGACCCAGGATGAACAGCTATGAAAAAATAAACTCAGCACCTACCTGAGGGATTGTGGACAGATCACAAAAATTATGAGCTCAGCTTTAGAAGCTGATTTATGCCAACTCTGAAGAAGCTGCAGATCTGGTCTACTTTGGAAACAAACAGCTGAAAATGTTAGCTACTGTCACCTAGTGTGCAGCAGAACCACAGAAGGTCTGCTGTGAGGTAACAGCTGTGAGAGTTAAGGTCACCAGCAAGCCAACTGTTCAGACTAAAATTTTAAGCTTAAAAAATTTTTGCTTGTTTTTTTCTTAAGATTTTTTCCAAGATTTAATTTGCTATTTCTATTTCCTTTGCACACCAGACCACAGATCTATTACCATCATGGCAGTGATAAAAACCTGAAATAAGCTCTTTGGTTGCTCTTTCCTGCTGCCTTTTAATCCGATACCGGTAAATTCCCCGTGGAAAGCTGCAACCACATGTCCTTACCAACCTACACAGAGACGCTGTCCAGTGCTGCCTTTTGATGGCCTTTCTTGGTTTTCCAGCGAGACTTTGGCACTGACCAGACAGCTGGAGGAGCTATGGAAGCTGCAGCGTTGTGGTGTAAAGCTGGATCGTTTTTTTACGCTGTCACCGTGCTTGTACAGAGCAGTTGCATTCCAATCACCCAGTTGGAGTGTACCTGTGCAATGGCCTCATGACATCCCAGGCTTGTGTGTAACATCAGCCAGGCAAAGACATTTTTACACTCAAAAGTTGAACAAGAACGTTCAAGATTTCTTGTTTCATTAGCATGTACCTATAAGAATGAAGATGGAAAAAAGAGTAGATATTAATGCAAATCTAATTGCAGAAGCTGTCTGAATGCCAGCAGGGAAATTCCTGTTGTCAAGGATGAAAGACAAGACATCTCCCATTTCCCAGAAGTGCTCTTCATTAACTTTGTGAAAGTCAAACAGCTAATGCCCAGGTAAGTATTCTGCACAAGCTCGTTTGCTCTCCTCCTCACAAAATGCCACATGGAATGCAGAACTGAAGGTAAGAAGACATAGGTAATGGTCACAATATTGAAAAAGGTTATTTTCTGCTGATCAGATGTAAACCATGTTTAATCATCCCAACCCAAACACCTCTACTGCAAAACAAAGTCTGCTATGCCCAGTATCTGGGTTAACAAGATTCCAACTTCTTGGCAAATTATTCAAATAAATGAGAGTTTGTTGAAGATCTTGCAATCATTGAGTCCAAGGAATGCTCACAGCTGTTATCTGAAATTCATAATGTTCTAGCTTTGACTTCTAACATGAGATTAAAAGAAGACTTTACAGAAGTCTTACAGATCAACAGGATGGATATGCACTTGGTGCTGATTGCACCACAGGTAGTCCCCTTCAGCTGGTGCTTTTCCTATTGATCTCTCCTCTAAATGGATGATGTTTAATAGCTTCATAAGCAATGAAGCCATCAATATCTGTCAGGATTTACACCTCTTTGACCTCAGCATGTAGCAAACATTGCCATCAGCTTTATGTGTTTTCTTCTGTTTGTTTTTAGCTTTTCAGTTAATCTGATTGCAACACACGGCATGAGGTTCGGAGGTTTGAACAAATGCAGCCAAGGCATTCACATAGCTCCTCTGCAAGATATAAGTGATCATATTCTGCATAGCTCTCTTAATAGCTCTAATGATTTACAGGAAAATCAGTTCTCTCTCTGGTAAAATAGGTTTACAATTATTTATATGTAGTATTGCTCTAAAGCATGTTTTTATAAATCTTGTGGTCCTAAGTGCTTCTCACATGGATGTCAGAGACCACACAGAAGTCTAAAAATACTCATGTAAACCCTTCTGCAAATGCTTGACATCAATGCATCTATTGTATATCTTCATGCTCAACACAGGTTAAAATAGTGCCACTCATTGTGACAGTGTAACTAGAGGCTGCTAAGCTGACAGAAATAATTTATTATGCTGCTTACAGCTAATAAAGCCCCGTGTGCTTTGGGGCAGTTTTTGGAAATACAACTCTCATCCTTTTCACATGTGAACTCTTACTGTTCCTATCATCTCTGGTAGTCCTTAGACAAAGGTTTGAAGCCTGCAAACACATTCAAAACTAGGAGAAAGTCGAATGTCTGACTGCATAAAATAAGGACTCCCTTGCACCAGAAGAGGCAGCCAGTCTTTTTTGTTAAGTAGAACTATTGTGCTTTAAATGGGTCCAAATCCACGCTAACTTCTGAGGAGAATCAGCCCATTTGATCAAAGAAGCTCAAACTGGCAAAACACAGCAGTCTCACCAAGTGCTACAAGAATT
This sequence comes from Regulus satrapa, assembly GCA_013396955.1. Classification (NCBI taxonomy): domain Eukaryota; kingdom Metazoa; phylum Chordata; class Aves; order Passeriformes; family Regulidae; genus Regulus; species Regulus satrapa. Next base: position 122,454 of record VWZN01014109.1, on the reverse strand, counting down.
CCCATTTCCAGTGGTTTGCCAGACTGCTCAGTAGTGGTTTGATCTCCAAAATTCACTCCTCTGGGCTGGTGTTTTTCCTCCAGCTCCTCTCCCCTGCTTTCTCTCCCCTACGGCATTTCTCTGTTCTGCATTTCCACTTTACTAAGTCACTCCTAATGGGACTTAATCCTCAAAAAGCAGTATCACAGGGAGTGAAGCATTGTGGAAATGGCAATTGTTGTAAACCTCATCACTGTGCCTGATCTTGGATGCATCTGTCTCATTTTGGAGTCATTTATAAAGATAGAAGAAATAAGAACAACTCCAACCCATCTAACCATCCCAAGGCAGAATCCACTCTAAAATGCATTCTGTGCTATTGAAGCCATGTGCAGCTTCTCCCAGTTGTAGCTATGCTTACTATCATAAAAGTTTCTACAGTATGAAGTCTTTTAAGTGAGGATTTTTCATTACTTCATGCCATTCAGTTCTGATCACTGCTGGTTTTACTTCCTCAGCCTGAGGCACATTGTAATAAAATAAAAACTGGGTATGAAACATTGTGATTCTGGTCTATGCAACTAAAAAAATCACGATTGTTGAAAACATTTATATGTATAAATAACTGCTTGTGTCAGTCTTTCATAGTTAAGTGTACTTGAAAGACAGAAAGGATGGTAAATTTGCTCACCTCCTTTTGGTTCTCTCTTAGGCAGCAAGGGCAAACAGATAACCAGCAGACAATTATTTATTCAATACTCAAATTCTTACACTAGGCACCTAACACTGGTGATTAAATTTAGGAAGGAAGAATTTCATGCTGATAACCTTCAACATCCAGCACAGACCTACAGCAGAAGCACCTCCTACAATCATACCCAAAAATTCCAACCCTCCTGCTCCCTTCAGAAGGGAAGCAAACAGCTGTTCCAAGTTTAAAATGAGTAGGAGATTGGGTTTGATACTGCCCATCTGTATTTCATTCCTTCTGCAAGGAGAGGGGCCCATCTTTCTCAGGTGCAGTCAGCAGAATTTTGGCTGTTTCCTGCAGAGGGTCAGCAGGGGCTCAGCTCCTGGAACAGCTGTAGCACAGAGACAGGCACTGCAATGACACCCAAACCCACTTCAGAACAAAGGTCTGAGTGCCTGCTCAGCCACAGAAATACAGCAGCACTTGTCTGAAGTGTGGCCATGAGCTGCATGGTGTCAGTTTTTAAGCTGCTTAATCTAGGAAGCAGTTGAGTTTATGAGCCTCTGCTCATGTCTGGAGGCACACTCTTGCCTTAGCTCCAAGTTCCCTGTGAAACTGCACCTCTGGCACCTTTCAAAGGGAAGAATTTCCATCTGTGTGTGAGGGATAATTCAGTGATAGCTGTGATCTCCCTGGCACCTGCCTGTCATTATTGGCTGAAGGAATTCTTGTCCCTTGCCACCAGAGGCTGGCCTTGCCCGTGCTGGATGCTGGAGACACTAGAGCAGTCTAGATTTCCATTGCCACCCTGAATAGCAATCCTTGAAGCTGGAAATTCATAAATTAATATCAATGGATAGATATGCTACTACAAGAAAATTTAAAGCAAAATTCCCACCTGAAGGAACAAGAACACTGATAAAATTAAGTGAAGAAAACGGATTTAAATTATTTCAAATATTTGCATTTGTCTGAGACAGTAGAAGTGATGTGAGGGAATGAAGGACAAAATTGCACTTATCATGCAAGAAACAATTTTTTAAAAACTGAACAAAACCTGTAGGAAAGCAAGAAAAAATAAATTAATAAAAGATTATGACACTTTAGTAAATGGTGAATGAATTAGAGACTGCAAACTGCACCTAGCAATAGTCCATACTGCAATAGCTTGATAAAAACCAGAGAGCTTTTCTAGTTTTAAAATAAAATCCCTAAGTTGAATTGTAGAATGAAGCCAGGACAAGTATGAATTTTTAAAAGGGGAATTCACATGCAGTATTACAATACAGTCTAAATTCTAGTAACCAATGAGCCCTTTTAGGCTTAAGATAAACTGTATTGTTGAAAAAGGATTACTTGTATTAAAAAAAAAAAGTATCTCAGATATATAATTATTATCAGAATTGTATTAAATTTCACAAATGTTTATTCTTCTGTCAAACACAGTGAAATTTGTGAGTGTTTTCATGCTTCCATAGTGTATCTCAGAACTACGGCTGGGAGTGCTTTTCCAGAGAAATCTCTTTTCATTTATTTAATCCTGCTCTTTCTTCCTGGACAAGACAAAAGGAAAATGCCCACAAAGGTTTTTGGCTGTAACAATTAAGGTTGTATCTTTTGCTGGCTTCCGGTCAGCCTTCAGAGAATCAAGATACTCAAAATAGTCAATATGAAAAAACAAAACAAACAAAAAAACCCCAGAACCCAAATCCCAGCCCCCAAACCCTGGCTCGTTATTTTTCTTCTATTACATTTTCTGCTCTTGGACAGCAAAGTCAAGATTCATGAGAGGAAACCAATGGCTCCTGTTATCTTCATCTTCTGTGGCAAACAGGGTATGCTTATTCCAGTTAATCACTGGGGAGAGAAAATATATTTATGGCAAATGGGTGGATGTTAAAGAAAAAATCAGTGTGTGATTGTACAAGGGAATCTCTACTAGCTGACCAAGAGTGATTGATTTGGGGTGCTATTTACTGTAGTAAAGGTCCCACTTTCCACTTTCATGAAATTGCTCTAGACTTACTTCTGTGCAAATAAGAGCAAAATTTATTCATTAGTTCAGCTGAATATCACCACTACATAGGAGTAACCTTATGAAAAGTAGAAAAATCAACACTGTAAAACCACATATTTGTCATCAACCAGTGAAATATTACACAGCTTTTTCTGAGAATGCATGTGATGTCAGGTGAACCATGGAGTATTTCTAGAACTTTTCATATAGTCTTAATTGATTAAAATAACTGCTGAAGTTGTTGCTAGAAACCACTGGATGAAACAGCTATACTGTACACCTCACCCTTCCAAACTGCCTCCTGCCACAAGGTTCTGCCCCACTCTTCAATTTATTCCAGGGAAAAATTATCCAGTATATAAATCAAGTGTGTTTGTACAGGGTCTGGCCCACAACTGCTTTGCAGTCCCAGAATTTCCTTTTCTATCCTTCACATCCAGGAGGTCCCCATCAGGCTCCCTGACTTTCTCATTAACTGAACAAAATCACTAGATTTTTTTTTTTCCTTTTAAAATTTTTTAAAATTTTATTTTTAATAATGCAATTGAAGTATTATCAGCTCATAGAGTCTTTTCACCAACCTCTTGTTAACTGAGCTTTAGTATTACCACATCTGTGTGCCAGTGGCATCAACTTCCCTTTGAAAAAAAGTTATTGGCTCTCATAGGTGTAAGGCAAAAAACCTGGGTAGCCCTATAGGCTTAAAAACTCTGCTTCTTTCTTTTTAATGGCATCATTATAAAGCTCAGCTCAAGATGCTGTTGCCTGGCCTTGCTGATACCAAGAGGGGAAAATTCAGATGATAGAGAAAATCCAGCTATTTCTGTCCTGAATTAATAGCAACATGTGGCCCAGTTGTCTGTCTTTCCCTTCCAGAATGGAGCAGAACAGAGCAGACTTCCAACTTCTGTGAAGTGTCATTGTGTTTTTGACATATAGGTCAACATATAGATTTGAGGATCAGGAAGAACTAAATGTTCCTTTCTATATAGATTTTAACATAAAAATTACTACAGCATGATAAGGCTGCAAAGTCTGGTATTAATCTTTTCTTTGCATCCATGTAATTTCAGTGTTTGGTGTTGTTGTTTTTTTTTTTTGTTGTTGTTGTTGTTGGTTTTGGGTTTTTTTGTTTTTTTTGATATATGAAACTTCTTTCCCCCTGAATTTCGGCCTTACATGTAAATATCCATAAGCATATTGCACAGCACTTTCTAAAGCCTGGTAGTGCTCATAAATCAGGATAGGTGTACTTGTAATAATTTCTGTGAGTGGATGTTCATGTGCATGAGAAGATATGCAAAATTGGACAGTGAGATGAGCCATGATGAACATTAAAGGTCCGGAAGCAGATCAATAGCTGGTGTAAATTGTCAGGGCTTCATTGATTCCCATGGTCCCAAGATAAATACTAATTCAGCTGGAGCTAAAAACATTGTCATCATCTTATCAGCTGCTCAGTAGCGGTGGAGAATGCAAAATGAGGGGCAGGCATTACCTTCACACCTTTGAATGGTGCAGAAAGGTAAAATTCCCTGATAGTCACATGTTTTGAAATCTCCTTTATTGACTGCATGTGGGTATGCACATATACACAAAAAGGCATTTTCTGAGACAAATACATGGCTTCTACTGCTGTGATGGTACGTTTATCTTCAAATGAAAATGAAAGAAATTTTCTGAGACTCTATAAAATTTGCTTGTAGAAATTTGTTGCGCTTCTATGAGGTTTTTCATTCATCCCAGTAGCAAAGGGACATGAAACTCCATTTTCAATCCACAATTTACATACAATACTTAAATTCTTTTTCAAAACTAAAGCTTATTCCAGAAATGATGGTTTCTCAGGTGTACAAATTACTGAGAATTATAATATCGACAAAAAAGAATGAAGCCAGGTTGCATATAAAAATCTACATCTCTTAGTTGACTCTCAACAGGTTTTTTTCTAAACATTTTCTGCCAGATATAGTTTATTACCTTGTTCTATCAATTTCCCATTTCACAAAGTTAAGATTTTAGTGAACCCATGTATAAGAAATTAATTATACAATGGCATGAACAGAACCTAAGGGGAAAGGGACCTTGTGCATAGCTGGTGATGAACTCATCGATTGTGCTGCGAAGTTCTCTGGAACACCTTATCAAATGCTGCTGATTTCTGGTCTGCATGCAAATGTGTTGATGTGCCAGAACAGAATCAAATTAGAATGGTTAGAGTAAAAGCCCATTTGCCATGTTTCAAATTGTTCATATTTACTTGGAGGCCTCAGGAGGGCATCTTAATCTTACAGTGCTATTATTACAAATAGAAAAAGAGAGTTTTAATGTTATTTGGAGAAAGTCCCTTAGCTTGCAGACTGGAAAAAAAAAAAAATCAGAACTGCTGCAACAGATATTTTGACAAGAGCTTTGAATGAAAAATAACAAAACCTCTGAAGGGAATTTCCCATTAATCTAATTTATTTGGAAGCACATTTTCACAATAATAATTAAATTATCTAACGTTCGCTTACATTAAAAAGCGACCATCTGTAACTGTTCAATACTAGAAAAAAAGGTGGGAGGAAAGGCCAATATTTTAAACTAACATCACAGGGAAAAAGCAACAAGTTCCAAACATCAAAGGAATACCATGATGTTTGACAGCTTCCTATGAAGTCAGCTGTTTCATCTCCTAGTGAAGTTGGCAACAGAAATTCCAGCATCATCTGTGCAGCGGTGTCTTTCAAACTGCAACATGTTTATTTGTTAGACCTCTACTCATCCGGCTTTCAGGGTGTTTGTGTAACAAAAACATCCGATAATTAAAGACTTGTGACACAGGAATCCATGTTTAGTACAGACAACAGAAATAACAGCTACATTTTCCCATGCAGGATTTTATCCAGGACGTTCATCCATGCCTTGCAAGTCTTCCGTGGGTGGAGAATACCAGGTATAACCAACTGAGATACCATTCAGCAAAATGCGTTTTTTATCGGTTTTATTTCTCCTAGAAATGTCAGCACAGCACATTATATTGCCTGTAATTTTAATAGATAAATGAGACAATGATTCCATTGTTATTTTTTTTCTCAAAATGGTAGAATACATTTTCTTAAAAAGATCTGCAAACATATTTACAAAAGTGTGAAATCAATAAATGCAGGTTCTTTATATTTTTACTGAACTTCCAAAGACTGACTGATATCCTAATTTTATTGGAAATCTGGTCCAAGGATGATACAAGAAATTAAATATCACACTCAGTTTTACTTTTGTGTAGGCTATAATGAAAAACAAATAAAATAGATAAAATAATTTGAAAAGAACAAACTTATATTCCACGAGGTGCATGAAGATATTTCAAAACCATTTCTTATCTTTTCTTTTCAGTTTAAAACATCTCTTGCTCTCTCTTAATCTTGTGTTAAAATGTGGGACACCATCTAACTTTTGGAAAGCCAGCTGCTGTAATGTCAGTATAAAGTAGCCACTAAAATATCATTCACAGTATCTGCATCACAGAAATGGATTGTTTTTTTTTCCCCCAAACAGGAGTGACAAAATTTGTGTTGTTGCCTTCATCTTCCACATTTTAAATACTATTGTCTGACAGAAATAAAGTGTAGTGTCATGCTTGGTTTACCTAAATCATTTATTTTGTAACTAATAAAAGTAAACAATTACCAGATACTGTATATATAGAGATATATAGATATATGGCCACAAATAAACTATAGTAGAAAGTTATTTTGGTTTTGATAAAGTTAAGAAAAGCACATAAAATCATATTTAATTAATATCTTGTTTTATGGCCATCAATATTTTTGTATTTTTTTTTGTTTTGTTTCATCAACATAGCAAAATACAATTTTCTTATTAAACAATAATTATCAGATGGCAGACAATTCTTTTTATTCGTTTACATTGGCAGGTCACAGTCTAAAAGCACAACCACATCAGGCAGAAATTGCACACAGACCGCCCTGGATTTTGAAGACTATTTTTTATGCTTCTACAAAAAGACCTTAATTCAAAACTGGGGACTGCAACAAGTACTAACTAAATAAAAGGGGTGGAGTTTTTTTTTTTTGTTTGTTTGTTTTTGTTAAATAGGTAAGTAAAATAACTGAAATTGCAGTACTTTATTTTGGTTTTAGCCTAATTTTTAATTAATCTGTGCTTAATGTTAGCAAACGTGTTTTAAACTTCTCAACAATCTTTTATAATAAAAGTTCAGCCACCCAATAAAACCCAGGGGATTTTTTTTTTCCCCCCCATCATGGAATACTGCACATTTATTTTAATTTGGCCTGTTCTTTGCCTTTTTTTTTCTTTTTTTAAAATGTTGCTATTGCATTTTTAGCTCGTTCCTGAAATCTGGAGGAGATTTACGTATAATGAGAGTCACAATGTCAATATTTCTGTAAGAAATGGCTGTGGTGGGGCCGGCCCATAAATATGCAGTTTTATTAATTGTAGAAGGCACCCTCATGTCTTCAAAAACCAGACTGGTCTTAAGATATTACTCTTTATTTGAGACAGTTACCATTACTTCATTAAAAAATGACAAAACAGCAATAAACATTTTAGCTCTTTAATGAGCAAAGATCAGGTCTCTTAACATTGGAATAATATTCGTTATCCAGATTATTTTTATTTCACTCAGTGACCAGTAATATGGCCGAGAAATACAAAGTAATTTTCCATCAAGTAGTATACAATTTTTGTGTGTAATAAGCTTTCATTCTTGAAAAAGAGTAACTGAAAAGAAATGTTTCTGTTACTGCAGTTAGTTTGTCAGAGAAAGTTCTTCGCATTATCTTACAAACTATCAAAATTGCTAGTAATTTGAAAAAATGTAAAAAAAAATCACATAACTTTAGTCTAATAGAAATATAGTACAGGTAAGAGAGAAAGTATTTATCAGGGATGTGCTCTTAAGTCCATCTCAATTATTTCTTTTTTATAAATGTACATCTGATTACATATACAAATGTTTTTAAAGGACCATGGTATAGAATTACTGGAAAGCAACAGGGGAATGAAAAATTTCTTGTGACTTTAGAACATTCACTTCAAATCACACAAACATATGTAGTATCCAGATTTTTAAATTTCCAGTTGTTGGCTCTCTCCCTGTTTTCATATACCCTCTTTTTCTACACTCTTGCCACCTGGTCTAGAGAATTAATTGGAATGACCAAGCTAATGTATAGCAAGAAGGGAATTACCATTATATTAAAGTATTATAAGTAAACTTTGTAACATGCAACATGAGTTAAAACAATAAACTGAAAGGTGTAATCAGAGCAATAATATTGGGTCATTTTTAAATGGCAAAATGTCATTGCAATTAAATTTTTTGGACACACTTTACCTTATCAATTTGAACAAAATGGTCTGTAACTAAATCACAGCAAATTATAAATCCTTCATCAAAGGAGATTCCATTAAAGTTATAGTTATTTCAAAGTTAGAAAATATTTAGGTGGAAAGTAAAAAAGAACATTAATAGTATACACTTTTTTGTCTGGGATTCATATCAGTGAGGGTCCACCACTGTATACCTAGAATGCCATAAATACCTTTAAGAACTGTTGCAGTCCTCTCTCTTTCGGAAGCTACCATGAAATATTTTGCTGTAATTACTTTTACCCCTTTAAAAAACTTCTTTAGGTTGTGCCAATTGATGGAGAAAGCTTCTATTAAAAACTCCAATGGGATGAGAAGAATTTTAATTACGGCTTAATCAGCAGCACAGCCACCAAGCATATAAATTATCATGCACATCGTGCTAAAAATATCCAGTTTCCTTTATTCCCACAACTTTTATACTGACAGCACTTATGTGATAATGTTGTACCTGCCAGGCTGCAAAACTTCTCTGACTGGCAGATTTCAGCATGAGCCCCTTCCTAAGGCCTTAACAGCATTGGTGCTTTGTGTACTTATTCAAATATGTAAATATGGTCTACACAAGAAAACAGGTCCAAATAAAAATTGGTGAAAATTATCTGACATTCCATTAGTGTGTCCCTTGTGCATATTTATAGTTTTTTAAAATTTGCAGTCATAGTTCTTTCCTGTTTGTGTTGCACATGCCTAATTCCATAATGTAACATAAATCTTCAAAAAATTAATACTTGAATGTGAATGAAAAAGTATCATTCAGGACAACTGCTTCAAGCAATTGCAAACAATTGGGTTTTTTGTTTTTTGTTTCTTTTTTTTATTTTCTTTTGTTTGTTTCTTAAGTTCATTTGATATATGTACAATTCATTTTTTTTTTCAAAACCCCAAATGTTCTTGATATGTATATTCACATAATATTCCTCCATATTTAAATAGTAAGAGTCTTGTAGGTTGAAAGCCAAGTAATCTTCAGTAATATCACCTACTGTAATCCATCAAAAAATAAAGTTTGTTTCGTCTTGTCTGGCTATACCCTGGTTGTTGAGTGTGAATGGGGGTGGGGATGAGGATGGGGCAGAGTATTGTTCTGTCCTCCAGTAAATGTGTTGAATGTGTGTAGGGGCTGGATCCCTGGTATAGTGTTGGGGATCATTGTGATGGTGTTGGGTGTCATTAAGGGGATATCATCAGGAGACCTTCTCATAGCTAGCGTGTAGTCTGGGGGACAGGCGGTCCTAAGAACCACCTCATGTGGATGGATGGACTCACATTCATGATCCAAGTCAGTGTGCTTCATTTGGAGGGACATTATCTCCTCTTCTTGTGCATGGGTGAGATCATTGGTAGTGGTACGTTGCGGGCTACATCTCCTGTGAACATCATGTCTCCTCTTGTCCTTTTTGTAGTACAACGCCGCAAAGGCCAAAATGTTCAGGAACAGCAAAGATGCGCCAACTGCAATAGTAACGCTCAATTCTGTTGAGTAGTCCCTTTGATCCACTGAAAATGGGCTTGGCTGTTGTTTGGGATCATCTTGTTTAGCTGTAGGAAAGGCTGAAGTAACTGAAACAGAATTTTTCCTTGTAGGTCTGAAAGTATTATCAGTCGATGGCACTTTAGTTGTGGTAGAGGTATACTGTGAAATGTCGTTAAGATTGTGCAGATGAGGTACCAGTTCCAACCAAAGGTTCACTTTATTGGCCCTGTAGTGTTCTTTAACTCGTGGTTTTAATCCAATGTGAAGGTACAGTTGGTCTTTCTGAGAATATCTGGTCCATGCTACTTCTTCAAAACGATTTGGTTTTGTGTGGATGAATTTTGTGTCTTGCGGCACTGGTTGATTTGGGTCACTAAAAGAAAAAGATATCTCCATTGTTACAAAGCATTTCAAATGGAATTATAAAATTAACATAATTAAGATTTTTTACTAAAAGTTTAAGACTGCCTTTGGATAGAGTGGAGTGCTATTTCCTAAAATGAATAAAAAGAATCTTGATTAAAAACAGCATTATGCAGAAAAACCCTTCTTTTACACAGACTTCAGAGACTTCCCTGGTTCTCCAAAATGTTGGTGCCTCACAGTGAATTCTTGTGCTGCTGAGGGAAGATTTCCTGGGGTGTGGTGATGTGGACAAACGTCTATGAGAGACCATTGTGAGAGAAGATTAGGATTTCTTGTCTTTTTTAGCAGCATAAGGTTCATAGAACTCTACATTTCTGTTCCTGTGAATCATCTGTGGCCTTCCAGAGGGGAAGGATCATGGCAAAGCATAACTCAATGCAATGCATAGTCAAAAATAAGTGGTCAAATGTAACAAAGGTTTATGAACTCCAGAGGAAAAAAAAAAAAAAAAAAAGGCAAAACTTTCCAAGTTTTAAAGTCACATATTTTAAGGTCAGAAGTGAGAATTTAAGACAAAATGTGCTCCTAAAATAAGCTGTATTGTATTTGATGCAATATGGGTCTCATGGGATGAAAGTATCAGTTGTGAGGTACAGGCAGGTACTAATGTATCTGGTTTTAACTACACGTATGCTAAATGCTTAGTTTTACACTTTTCCAGTTTCCTTAATTACTTTTGTGTATATTTTAAAATTTCCTCACAGAAAATCTGCAAAGATATTTTCCCCCTTTTTCCTAAAACACGTAAGTGAGCCAAAGGGCATTACAGTAAACATAAATATCCAACCCTTATTCTCTTATTCATCCCACAAGTACAGAGGAATTCTGAAGGGAGATACAGATTAAAGCACCATTCCACCTAAAGCTTGCATGCAAGACCATTCATTGTCTGGTACTCACCCAGTTTTTGCAAAGTTTGTCCAGTACGTCATCACCACTGCACTTAGCATGACATCATTTTTGGAGAAATTACAAGGAAATAACTCGGTAGGACCAATCATGGGGATTCCTAGTACATAAGGAACCTCATCTCCATGGGCTGCATCTGCCCATGCAGGTACCTGATCTGTCTGGCAATGATGGTAGAAGGCATAGAAATAGGTAGGCGATCCAAAATTAGAGTGAAGATCTGCTGTGGCCACTGCTGGTGCAACCCACTGGTGATCAGTAAACAAAGCCAGCAGTGTTTTCCTTCTGGTCTCGGGGTTGTGCCGGTCTGCCCAGTCCGTGTACATAAATTTAATTGTTTCCCTCAATATGTCTTTGCCTTCGGGGTATCCGTATAAGTTATCGACGAAATTAGAAACTGCAAAGTCAAAATCACTGGCTGATATGCCATCCTCGCTATCCACAATGTTTTCAACAAACTTCAACCCTTCTCCTTGGTTAACTCCCAGCATGATGTCATAGTTGAGGAATTCTCCTTGCTCCATCAAGATCTGAGGGTCGTCGGGTATCACGTCGCCGTCGATTACTGGTCCAAAGGCTATATGGTATCTTGCTGGTTGAATGTCCTGGTCAACAAGTTCTCTATAAGGCTTCTTCTGTAGACATTCTACCAGTTCTACAGTGTCTGACATGTTGCAACCAACTTTCGTAGCCAACATCCTGGCATATTTTGCAGGCTGAAAGCTAACTGCCCAGCTGGAGAGAGCTGTTCCACTTTGAGCTATTGCTCTTTGAAAAAGTCCTGTGGGGAGAAACATTTGAAAACTACTGAAGCGACCTTGAAACAGCCACAGACTCTGAAAGATTCAAAGGAGTTCTTTGAAACAATAGAAAACTTTAACAGAAGAGATACCTGAATCTTAATAGAACTTAAATATACGGGGTGGTGAGATCTGACTGCTGTTGTACGTACAGGTACTCTGCATAAAATAAAAGCAGTGTGTGCTGAAGCAAATGATTCTCCCTCAAAGTGCAGCTGAGGAACAGATTTTTAAAAGAAACTCAGGAAGGAAAAAGAGTGACATTACCTTGCGTAGGACAACACTATGAGGTTAAAAAAATTCTTAAAATTAAAGCACCTTAGAGGCTGGAGAAAAAGCTATCAAGTTCCTGGAATGGGTTGAAGTTCTAGGTATTGTTCAAGCCATCAGCAGCATGCATGCATACAACTACGTGTTAAATAAATCAATTGCACTTTTTAATGTTTTCTTTGAGATTAAACTTGGTTTAAAAGTTCTTTTAAATTGTGTATCACTGCAAAAGTTTATATTCTGGAGTAATAGATGAGAAGGTACCCGGCAGCTATTAAATTTATAAGTGCCTAAGTCGAAATCCTTTCTTGGAAGGAGCTTTTTTAGGGCAGGTTTATATCGATCATACTTACATAAAAAGAGAAATGATATATTTTGCACTGTTTAGCTTTATAATTCAGAGATTTAAACATATGTTCAGGTATTCAGTTAAGGGAGAGAAAATGATCTGGCACTGCATTATAAACTTGCAGTAAATCCCAAAGACTTCAGCACAATTAACTTGAGTTTTTGCTGATTTAATAAGCACTCAGGACCAGGAGATCTACACAAAGAAGCAACAAAATATGTTAACATTTATGTTTTCCTCTCTCTTCTGTACGGATTTTAAAAACATGTTGTGGATGTTAGCCTCACCACCTTGCAGTCAGTGAATTATTTCAATTAGTTTGCTATTGGCTTTAATGCAATCAGAACTCCATCTTTGTTCTGTTACTTCTTGTGCTCCCTTTGCATTTTTCCACTACATAAGAGGAGGGTACTTTGGGTTCTAAAAGAGATAAGTCTGAACCTTGTGTAAAATATTGCTCAGAAACTATATTTAGGGGAGTTAGCTTGTATTTAATATGTATTTACACAATATTTAGGTAACAGTGACCTTCCTGCTCGTTTTGCTTCTTGCCTTTTTTTTTATTTTCATAGAAGTTCATTTCACTATCATTCCTTTTGCACAAACTACTGGAAAATATTTGTACTGGATCCTACCTCCTATAGGTCACTGTGGGCAATATAAAATGGTCTATAGTGTTCAAAAGTGATGCTGATTTAAGATATATGGGTCAAAATTTTATTTTACTTGTGCTGATGGGCACCTGGAGTCATTCCACTGTCTCTGGTGGTTAGTTAGGGACAGGAAGTGACACCTGGCCTCACTCAATTCTTCCAGGAATCTTTGGTCCAATGCTTGATGAATAACGGGAGACTCCCTCTAGAGGAACTGAAGTCAAGGCACACAGCTTACCTCCAAAATTTATTCCAAATAATGCACCAGATGGCTTTTGCTTTAATAAGCAACATATTTCTATTGATAAAAAACCTCCATAGCCTCTAAATCAAATCAGAGAAATGCTTTTACAGCTTCTATTGCAGCACCAGATCCGGTACACTCAAAAATAAGTTGGAATCTGTTGCTGGCAGGAAACATTTTACAAGCTTCTCAGGAGTTTTAAAATCATTCAAGATTGTATTAGGTTCTAACCAAAAAGTCTTCAAATTAGATAGGTGTAGAGACTGAAATGTGTAAACTCAAGCTCTTCTTAAACTTATGAGAAGTCATATCCAAGATACTATTTTCTTGCAAGATATGATTAAAAATAAGAATGAACTTGAGCTATAAACAGCTAAAATATATTTGCATGTTTATAAGGTCAGATATTGAGCTAGTATAAATCAGCTCAAAGTCAGTAGAATTATCACAGAGGATCCAGGCATTATAATAAACGTAACTAAATGACAAAGCTGAATTTCCACAAAGATGTACTTCATGATAATTCATAATGTGTGTGGGTTTTTGCATATTGTGTAAATCTAACTTTATTGCTTTATTAAATACGTCTGAACAAGGACAGAAAGTGTAAGCTACATGTAAGAAAATGCTGATACAAACACTGTGGCTTGCTAAGTGCTACATAGACATCAGATGCTGGATTAAGTAAAAGTGGTCAAGTCCTTTGGCCATAAAACCATTGGAGGAAGTGAAACTAAACATCTCTCCTTGTGCTGAAGAATGCTGACAGAGCTATTCCACCACTCAAACCATTTGGTGAAAGATGAGCATGGAAAATTATTTTCATTCTGTCACAGAATTTGTGGCAGAAATTTGTACCTCACAGGATGGAGAACTGCATTATTATCTGCAAATGTGTATGATTATTATTGCTGATGGGCTTCAGACTGATGGAAAGAAGATATAAATTCTGAATGGGTCATAGTGCTTTGGGATCCTTATTCAATGTCTCACCATGGTAAATAATAATAATTTGCATATATTCATCTATATTTTGAGAGCACTTTGTGAAGATGGGTGCTGCTCTGCCCACTTGCTGGTGGGTGGCTGTGAACAGCTCCATCTTGAAATAGGCTGAGTTCTTCCTCTCAACTGCCAAGGCAATCTTTCAGAGGGAAATGACAGAAGCAAAGAGAGCTTCTGAATTTATAGCTTATAAAAGAGACTGGTTGATGATCATAGAATATCACAGAATCCCAGAATGGTTTGGGTTGGAAGGGACCTTGAAGCTCATCCCGATCCACCCCCTGCCATGGGCAGGGACACCTTCCACTGCCCCAGCTGCTCCAAGCCCTTCCAGCCTGGCCTTGGACATTTCCAGGGATCCAGGGGCAGTCACAGCTTCTCTGGGCAACCTGTGCCAGTGCCTCACCACTGTCAGAGAAAAGAATTTTTTCATAATCTCTGATCTAACCCTGCCCTCTGTTGGTTTGAAGCCCTTCCCCCTTGAAGTGATAGTGTCCTATCACTACATGCTCTTGGAAAATGTCCTTCTCCACCTCTCATATGTGAATGTGAAACAACATGAAACTAAAGGGGGTTTGGAAATGTTAGGAAATAACTTTTCTTATTTGAATCTGACCAATTTATATTTTCTTTTTTCTTTTATATTTTTTTTTTCTCGTTGCAGATCTAACTACCTCCAAATGAAACATAACATACATGGGAGTGTGGTGGGTTGTTCTGTTTAATCCAAATTTCATCAAAGCATGGGTTTGTTTCTAAAATAAATTCTCAAAAATTTACTTTTACTGAGCCTTCTTCAGACCCCTCCAAAATGCCTTGATCTGCTGTGTTAGCAACTTAGTGCCTCAGTTTTCCCCAAACAAATTCTGCCTCTGGCAGAGTTCTGGCCATGTGTTGGGGTATGACAGGGTATCATTTGCTGATAAGAGGCAACACATAGCTGTCCAAATATTGTAAATGTGGCATTTTGCATTGATGTCATGTTATACCAAGAAGATTGGTTTTAACACCAAGCCAAGAGTTTGGGGGAAGATAAACCAGGTGTCTTCATTCAACCTGGAGTTAATCCTTGATGATAAAGTTGGTTTTTAGAGTTCTGATGAAAGAAGATGTTGCATTGAGACCCTCAGGTCACAGTGCAGTGAGGTAATGCTTACATCTTGTTCTTACAAGCATTTTCTCTTAAATATCTCCTATTTAAGTTTAGGTAGTTATGGAAGGAGGAAAAAAAAATTACATTAAAAATCAAATTGTGAAAATAAACTAAAATTTAGACCACAGTCTTATTTTCGACTCGACTCTTCTGTAGAATTTATATTTTTCTCTCATTTAAAAAAGCATAATGGCATGGTCTAAAGAATCTCTCACTTATATTGACCTCAGTGGTCTTTGTAATGTGACTTTGGGGAAATACAGCTCTTTTAATGTCAGCAGAATTACATTTTTATGACCAGCCAATTAGTCCCCCATGGAGATACAGCAATATAAATTAGTGGAGGATTATATGCACAGGACACAGAGTGGTGTCCCTGGTTAAACTAATACAGATAAAAATATGTGAAAACAGTAAGACAAAAGTCTCATGTTCAATAAGCAACAGCCATGCAAATGAGAGACACTGTGTGAAACCGTGGTGCAAAAATCATAGAAAGAATAAGTTGGGTGCCTCAAACAGCATGATTTTAATTCCCTGCTGCCTGCCTCAACTAGAGAGAAAAGGTGTTAGTTATGGAATAGGAAAAACATATAGAAGAAAATCCATTTGCAACTTGGATGCTTTGACAATTTTGGATCATGCATGCAAAACATTCAACCATTCTTTTATTAGATGACAGTAAGTGAAATCCATGCAGTTTCAGACAAAAGATTTCTGAACTAGTTACTTATTTCCTTCACACAAAATAATAGTTTTGAGCAATTCAGCTGTTAGCCTGAAAAGAGAAACTGTGTCATTTTAGTTTTCTTTAAATTCTGTTCCTCAAGAGAAACTAAACATGCCTTTCACAACTGTCTGAATATAGATGACCTCATCTACTGTGAGCATGACTGACTGATTTTCCAAAAAAGACACCCTTAGGTAGGAAAGAAAAGAGACAAAAATGATGCACCAAGAAAATGCTGTTCAGAAGTCTGCTATAAAGTGTTTCTACAAAGCTCCATAGGAAAAAGAAGAAAGTGACCCAAAATTTAAACATGCACAGAAGAGCTGAGGGAGAAGGAGGCTTGTACAGCCTTTAAAAAGTTTCTTAATATTGAGCTGAACTCAACAGTTCATAGAAACAAAGGGAATATACAGAACATCACATAGTACTAATGGTGGTGGCATGCAGACACCAAAATTGTCAAAATTTGCAACCTGCATAATACCTTTGGTTGAATTGCTCCAACGGTTACCTTCAGAATAATGGGATAAAGTCAACAGATTGACGCATGAACCGCCTGCCCCAGATCCAAAAACAGTTATTCTTAATGGGTCACCACCAAAGAACCCAATATTTTCACTAGTCCATCGCAAAGCTTGAATTAGATCAAGGAGGCCATAGTTTCCTTTTGCTGCTTGGTCCCCAGTGCTCAGAAATCCTGTTAAAGTAAATGAAAAGAGAAGGGGTTAGCAAGGGCTCTTCTGAGCAATTCTGTTAAAGTCTTCCAAGTAAGATTTCAGAAGTATATTCCATTAAATGTCATGCAACTACATAATTTTTTATAGACCCAAGAAAACAATTTGCAACTTTCCACTCCTCCTAAAATAAAAAAAATATTTGGTATCCACTCTTTTGGCCGTGATAAATATATGTAGCAAAGATGAAGATACATCCCAGGCAAAATACTCATCAAAATCTTAACAGATCACAGCTTATTACTCCTGAGGATTTTATGTTGATTTTACTGAGTTTAAGAGTAAAAGTTTAGGAAAAATATAAGATGCAGTTGTTTTGTACAGGATTTAACCAATTCAATATTGCTTTTCTGTACTTGGATGCAGCCAAGAGCTTTGCATGTGCCCAAAATGCAATGATTACACTTTCCTGGTAGACTCTGATCCTGTCCTGGCAGCTCCTTGTCGTTTACTTTTTTCTCCACCTAAAAATGCAGCTTGTGTCATAGGACAAGCCGTGCTGAACAATGGGAGCAGCTCTCAACTCCCTGAGCTCCATCCCACAGTCATTAACCTGAGTTAATTGAATCTACATTAAATGGATAAAGACAATTTAGGTTGTTTCCATGACCTCTTAACAGCAAAAACGTAAGAGCTCAGGAGTAATCTGGAGAGCACTACAACTGCTCCCTTTCATTCCTGGAGGAAAATTGTTGTTATGAGTCAGGTGCAGGTAGGACTGCTCCACACTTCACCCCCAGCAGTCCCGTCACATTTGGCATTAGAACCTACTGACTCTAAAAGATGTACAGCCAAAACTCTGAAGAAAGTCCCTGTTGATAAAAGATATCGCTTTTGGACCCCATTTGTTAACATTTCCAATTTTTCTCAGCTTAATAAACAAATGTTAAATACTACCAGCATTATGAGTAGTCCATACCTCCATTTGCATATCAAACTGATTTGATGCTCACTAAATCGTGTAACTGCTTTTCAGTACATGCTTTGTAGAGAAATGCAACGATTACAACAATTATTTCCACATTAATTAGATATCAGTGGGTCTTCTAATCTCGTCAAAGTTCTACTGATTCAACTCTCTTGAGTGCAGACAGCCTACTCAAAGGAAGTTTACAGTAGTTTTGCAGACAAATGGCTCTCAAAGGAGTCCTACTCTTTCATTATGACAATAAAAGCAGCTTTTAAGACATTTCTAAGAACACACAGGTGCGTATACATCTATATAAAAAGAATTTAACAAGAATACAGAGAGGTGCCTGCATGTGCCTATATAATGAACATGTCATTTGTTACTTTATTATTACTCTGTTTTGGCTTCAAAGGGCAAACTTGCATTTGCTGTTCTGTCCTATGTGTACAGACATTTATACTAACAGTCCTTCCTTACTGTAAATGGCACTGAAAGCTCATTGGCCTCACTGCCTCAGCAGTTGAGCTCCGCTCCGTTTAGGGCAAGCAGCTTTGTGTGTGTAGGTCAATCCTGATTTTTGTAACCACAGATTGGGAAGAGAAAGGTGGCATAAGGTGCCAGGCCAGCAATTCTCCCACTTCCAGGCCTAATGTACCAAGTCTAATAGACATACTTCATTCATTGTATCTGTAGTAAATTGTTACTCTATGCTAGACTTAAAATAACCACTCTTCTACAACTGAAACGTGCCATATATATTACCTAACTGCATAAAAAGCAAAGTAGCATCATTACCATGGAAAAAAATACCCCCTTAGTATTCAGGAGAAGCCTGGAAAGGAAGACATAGTTATAATTAATTCATTTCTATTCATTTTACTATTAAAGCTCAGGAGTGAGTTGAGATTATTACGATGTTATTTTACTCTGCTCCACGCTCCTTCACGTTGCTGCGTGCAGCCAGAGGGTTGGTGTGCGTGGCTGTGTGAAAGCATGGCCTCAGCACTGTCCTGCCTGCACACGAACATTCATTCTTGTCTTCAGGCTCCAGCAAAATGTTGCACCCCATAAATGATTTTTAAGGACACAGAGAGATGATGACAAATCTAATGAAAGCTCCCTAACCAGTGTCACTGCCTTTGCCAGCCTGCTTGGAGTTGAGGGATGGTACCAAGGACTATAACAAAATTAAAATGTAGGAATTTATGAGAGCTACTGGATCCTGTGGCTGTACATGCTGGGAAAGTCTTATCCATTCCTTGCATAAGTGTATGGCTGTGGAAATTCAGTGACAAATCAGTTCATCACATTAAGCACCTAAGTAACTGCACTGATTCAAGGGATTAGAGGGACTGGCAGTCCCCAAAGCACAGGCAGCAATGAGATGAGAGCAGTTACAGCAGTTACCAAAACTGTCCCTCTCTGCTTTTTATGCTTTTGCTGGCTTTCAGATTCCCTGAGCCTGCTCAGGATCTGCTCTCAGCAGAGCTCCAGCACTGTTTCAAAGAGATCCAGTAGATTTCTCAAAATTATTCCAAGGCATTTATTAGGAAATTAGATTATCGGGTTATAGCTGAGCTACACCAATCACTCTGAAGGAACACAAATGTGAACACTCCAACTTTCTGAAAAAGTTGTTTACTTTACTCTGTATAATATGCAGCAAAGTAGAAACCATAAGTCTTTGCCTGAAAACGCAACAGATAAAAATTACAGACAAAGCCTTAGGGTAAACCCCTGGTGTCAAATCTGTTCATATCAAGTCCTGTAGGTGGATGGGGAAATGGGAAATCCTTGGGAGACTATAGATACACTACTTTTAAAGAATTTTCATCAGTCTCCTGTTGCTAAAAGTAGATGTCAGTAGCCCTGCATTCAGTTCAGGGAATGTGCCAGGAGGGGGAGCTTTCAGTTTATTAAAAAAAAAA
>VWZN01014109.1:86691-102756 GCA_013396955.1 Regulus satrapa | reverse complement strand
AAAAAAAAAAAAAAAGGCAATGTTAGGGATATTCCCCTCATTCATCTATATTAAACAAATTATGACTTGTGTCCAGAGCAACAGCTCTGATGCAAAAGAAATATCTCACACCTCCTCAGCAAGAACCACACTGGCTGATTTCCCTATCTGCACAAGATGGATGATGATTGATGTTGACTTTCATGACATGAAACATTTCTATCTCATTTTTCAGAACCATAAGAAGCCTGTTAATATCACCACCTGTTCATGCTTTTTTTTTTTCTTGTACGCAGTGGTATCAGCATGGCTTAGGAGCATTCAGAATGTCATGAAATCAGAGATGGGACTGATAAAACAGATGAGGTTTTTCTTTCTAGATTGTGGCTTTTTGCCTTTTTTTTTTTTTTTTTTCCTAGTGAGGAGTGCTTCAATAGAGATAAACACATGGAACTAAGCACATGGAGGGAAATGCTTTATCACCAGCATCATCCCCAGCCTGTTGGTCTATGGATGCAGGTACTTATTCCTATTTATCACAGAGATAGGAACAATAGGTTTTGTCTTTATCCCAAGAGGAGCTTTCAGTGTGTAATGGATACAGATACCATACATTTTGGTGAATTCCTATGACACAACCATTACACCATCTAGTTATTAGCTCGCAATTTTGAGTCACTGAGGGAAACCTGAACTTGCTGAAAAGGTCTTGTGTGTCTGAAAGCTTCTCTGTTTTTAAACTGTATCAGCTAGTCTATTAAAATATATTATCTCTTTCTGCACATACTGTCTTATTATTATCCTCAGATTGTCATCCCACCAAGAACGTTGCTATCATATTCTGCCACCTTTTGCTCTTGTAAAAAGAGGGAAGTAAATTATTCCTTATTTCAGTTATTCCAGGAAGACATTTGCAAAAAACTCAGATTTGCATTATTCTCTAAAAAGGTCAGATCGAGCTAATTTTGTTCCATAATTAAGTCCTTCTACTGGAAATATTCCAATCATCAGCTGAACAATTGCTATTTTATATTCTGAATGGAGAGGTTATCTCTTCTTTTATCTCCTCCAGAGGAGCAGACTCTAATAAAATTATGGAAGTGAGGATGTGGTCTTTTGTGAGTTTAAGAAAGAGATTTATTAAGCTCATTTGGACCCTGTCTCTCTCTGTTACATGTCTGTTAGACAAATATGCAGGCAGTGCCACAACCAGGCCTTCTATTTTGTATTAAGATAAATTTTAATGCTTTATAGGCTTATCTGCCTGGGTAATGATTTCTGCTTGCCATTCAGATAAATCTTTTTCTAATATGATTCCAGCATTTTTTGAGAGTAAATAAAATAATGGACTTGGGAAACTTCAAATATTTAGTTGAAAACCTTAGGTAGTTTAAATTATTTTAAACTCTGGCCTAATTTGAAAATTCAAAT
Organism: Regulus satrapa; assembly: GCA_013396955.1. Classification (NCBI taxonomy): domain Eukaryota; kingdom Metazoa; phylum Chordata; class Aves; order Passeriformes; family Regulidae; genus Regulus; species Regulus satrapa. Next base: position 101,346 of record VWZN01014109.1, on the reverse strand, counting down.
TAATGCAGAGAAGGAGGCCAAGACAGATTTTTTCCTAATGTAAGGAACTGCTAGAACCCAGTGATGCAATGAGAGACCAGGTGCAGGCTGGTGGGTATGAAAGTGCCATTTCACATCACAGGAGACCCAAACCATCCCTCTAACGAGTTCTGTCTGAGGGTTTGATGACCCAGTGACCTTCGTGGCTGGATGGAAGTAAGGGGCAGAATGTCTTGCTGGATACACACACAAAAAAACCCAACAAAATAAACAAACAAAAACCCAAACAGAAAACAAACAAACAATCTGCCTGTGAGAAAATACACAACAAATGCTACTCTAATAATAAGACACAAGAGCATATAAAAACTTGTCTGACATGCTTAAAGGGCTTTTTCCAAGACTTGTGTCTCTGAAAGCAGTTATACTTAAGACTTTAATATTACCCACCTGTTTAGGCATGTGTTATAATAATTTAGCTAGGTTTCCAGTTACAATTCCCTGTGCAGTCAAATGCCAGCTTTAATTATGTTAAAAGCAAATGTTAGATTGTACAAGTATAAATGCACCAATGCATAGTAGAAGGATACAGAGTAGTTTTTGAGGGAAGAATTTGTATTCCCTCTGGATTCATTGCTTAGGACTTTAGTTCAACACCTTCTATTAATATTGAATGGTAATTGCCATGTACAAAAATTTTCCACTGCCCTTTAAACTACACCTACTCAGATACAAATGTGAGCAAGATAAGCAAATTTTAAGAGAATAGGTTAAACTTAAAGAGCCCATTTGTTTTCGTCTTAGCCATCTCTAGAATTCACATCAGCTAACTAATCTGAATGATTTACATGGGCAGCAGTGCCGTGAACATTAATGTACATGTGATATTCATGAAGCAGAGGATACTGCTCCTCGCTTTGCTGACCAGCACTTCCTAATTTTAATGGCATATTTTAGTCATGGATAGGGGATAAGGTGACTAAAAGGACTAGGAACTCCCATAAGAAAAACGTAAGAGAATATAAACTATTCAGTGCATGAAAAATATTCCTCTACAGAAATCTGCAGCATACCTCTGCTTGAGAATCAGACAAGCAAGTATTCTGAAAGTGCTGCTCAAGCAGGTGTTTTGTATGAAATTCATTTCATATACAGAAAAGTGATTGCAACATTAGCAAATTTCTTGTCTGTTTCTGTAGCTTTCTGCCACATATATATTAGCAATGAGATTAATGATTTCAGAAGTGCAAGATTTTAGCTTAACTCCCTGAAATGTGTGTTGTACCATGCTGCATCATGATGAACTCTTTCCTGGCTGTTTCAGACCAGAGAATCACAGAATCATGGAATCATTTGGGTTGGAAAAGATTTTTAAAGCCATAACCCAGCACTGTCAAGCCAACCACTAAACCATGTCCCCCAAGTGCCTCATCTACACATCTTTTAAATCCCTCCAGGAATGGTGACTTCCTTGGTCAGTGCTGCTGCCCCAGCAGTCAGCCTTTGGAAATTCCCAATCATTTCACCAAAGCAAACGATTTACAGGGTAGAATCAAGTAAGTACACAAGCTTGTCAATATATCATTTGGCATTTTGTAAGTACCCATGGAAGAAAGCATGATGATCTGTGAACCCTGATGTGCTTGTTCACCATTGGTCTACTGCTGCAACTTTTAACACTGCTCCAAGGCTACTAAATCCTGTTAATTAATATTAGTGAAGTGGATGGAGCCTACAAAAGGAGTGGATTTCTGTAGAAATTCTTGCCCTGGCACAGGTTGTCCACAGAAGCTGTGGGGGCCCTGATCCTGGCAGTGCCAAAGGTCAGGTTGGAAGGGACTTGGAGCAACCTGGGATAGTGGAAGGTGTCCCTGCCCATGGCAGGGAGTTGGACTAGATAATCTTTAAGGTCTAACACAATCCATTCTATGATTTTACAATTTTAAGCATTCTGTAGATGTTGAAACATTATAAATCTATGATTCTTTAAAAGCTGTGAGAAGAGGGTGACTCTGTCTTTAAAGTTTCAGTAAAGAGATGATAGAAGTCTGAGAATGCTTTTGAAAATCTCCTTCTGTTTCTCCTTCTCGTTGTCAGTGCTGGTATCCCACTCTGCCTTTTCTGTCATGTTGGGACAGTTGTGGGGAGGCCCTCAAATTGTGGGTATTTTCTGTGCCCATGATGTTGATGTTTCAGCCCTGTCCCAGGGACAATCCCACGGCTGCACAGGTTGTGCTATGGGGCAGGCTTTGACAGAGGAAACAGGCATCAAAGGGGTTCTGTGCCCGCCAGCCCCTGCTCCAAGTACAACACAGCCACAAGAGAGATCAGCTCTGTAGCAAACTATTACAGCTGATCTTTACTGAAGTCAAAGGAAAGTTTGATAACAATCTCAGAGACACTTTGAGAGCTCTACAAGCAATGGGGTCCAGTCCAATAGATGAGATCTTTAATACCGATTTCTGAATACGCTGTAAAAGCAAAAAAGGAAAGGGGGAGGCGAGTCCAGTCTCAGAAATACAGCTGCAGATACTAATTCTACAAGATTTTAAGTGATATGTGCTGACACATATTAGAAAGGGGAAGTGAGCCTCAAGAACTGATGAATGAGATTATGGCGTGGGTGGACACAAGAGGCAGCTGGAGTACCTTTGATTTGAATGTGTAAAAAATACAAGAAAAAAACCTTAGAAAAATACAAGAAAAAAGATGGGGTCTGCTACAGAAAATAGCAGATATCTACGAATATTCTCATTTTAGAAAATTTTTTTAAAAAAAGAAATTCTATTGCTATCAGGGAACACCTGCTTAAGTGCCTTCCACAAGGTAAAAATCATTTTATTAGTTCATGGCTGGGTCATGCTCTAGGGCAACTCAAGTTTTAGTTTAAAGCATTTATAATTTTCATATGAAGTCTTCACAGTAAGTGAACATTATTACTAAGTAATCCACTAGCAGTGCTCTTATGAAGCACCATCTGAGAACTTTTACGAAAACATAAATAAAATCATCCCTAAAAGACAGCATGGACAAACCAAAATATTACAGGATAACGTGTGGAATAACAAAAATTGAACATGGACTGATCCCTTCAAAATACTCATCCAAAGCCCAAACCATAAGGAAAGGCTCCATGAGAGAACAGAAAAGTCCACAGCCAAATCCAACACTTGAGTGTCCTACTTGGCAGGAGAAAGCAATGACCCGAGGGAGAGATTCTTATCTTCACCAGGATTGAGTGCACAGCTGTTCCAGTCCTACTTATTTCAAGTAGTGCAATATGCAAAATTAGGCAGCCCACAGCACATTGCATCAAATATCTGCCCTTTATTATGGTCTCTCAGCACCCCCATTTTCAGTAGCAAGCTCAGGAGCCAGGCATTAAGATATGCTGGCCTGTCATTTATTATTCCATAACTTTTCACTTGAGATGATACAACTCAAGGCAGCAGCTACAAACCCAGAAGAGATTTTATAGAGGAGAGTTAACAAATATCAATGTTCTTAATGTGCAAGGCTTTAAAGATGAAAACTGACCCCATAAAACTCTGCTTTCCATTTTCATTCAAGATTTGGGCAAAATTAGTTCATTATTTGAACATAGCCCAGATGGGACTTGAAGATCTTTCTAACCAATATATCCAAGAATTTTTTTCCTGTATAATAAGCTGTGTAATATGTGCAGCTACTTAGAACTACATGCAGTTCACATCTTTTAGGTAATATATTTTAATTGATTATTACATGCCAGAGAACATCTTTCTGACTTTAGCCTGGAAATCATCTTTACTTTATAGTGGTTACTCTGATTCCATATAAATGCTTTTTTTCCCAATAATACATGCAGTTTTTCAGAATTTTGTCTGTGTCGTAAATGAGAGAAAGGATGGGTTTAATTTCACTAGAAGGGAAAATTCATACTTTAGGAGGAAAAANNNNAAAAAAAAAAAAAGGCAGTTCCATTGAGAGGGACAGTGCCATAATTTTTGATTCTTCTTCCCAGCATTGAGAATTACAATGAGGGTCCAATCAATGCTAATATATATTCTATGAGCTGATGAAAAGGAAGTTAGAAGTCTTCATGTAAAACTGCATATGCAAATCACTAGTTAGAAGCCTAGCAGCTATTTGGAAATGCAATCTTTCAATCAGAACACAGAAATTATGGTGGTAATTTACTGTGAACTAAAATCTCCTTATTTGAAAATAAATAGAAAAGATTAACCACTGGACCAATTTATGAAGAACTCCATTCAGTACGTCATTGCTTGCATTCTTAAATCACAACTGGAGGCCTTTGGAATATGTGACTGTTGAGATAATATTGAATTCAGGAAAGTTTTATGAACAGTAGAATACAGGTAGAAGCCACAAAAATCCTGTTTTGCTTTTGAATGTGTGAGCTAACAACACATCAGACTTAAATAATCAAGATCTGACATGTTTGGCCTGCTCAGTGAAGACGGTACTGGGAATTTTAATAAGTTTTGAAAAAGCCTGATAAATAAAACTTTTCTATCTCCCTTCTTTTTCTTTTCCTCTGCTGTTCATCTTCCCTTCTCTTTTTGTAAAGCTTAATCCTATTGAATCAGCATCAACATCATTCTTGGAGTTCTGTTATTCACATGGAGCCCACCATGTTTCTTGGAATTAATTTGGGGGGCACGCCTCCCATTTATTACTAAATAAATCCTCAGGAACACGTGGCAACATTTTTACCCTGGTGATAAGAACCTGTCACAACTCCATGTGCAGTGAGCACCTCTGTGAGCAGCAGCCTGGGACTATTCTTACTCAGACAAAAGGGCTTTGGCCCACAGTAAGAAAGCTAAGAAATATACCAGGTTTTCCACTTTATATCTGTTGACGTATCAAAGTCTGTGGGCTTTTTATCAGTGGCAAAAGATCTCTAAGAGCAAAACAATTAAAAGCAAACACAAACATGCTTTTTGACCATCTGAGCCATGAGGGAAAACTTGGGAAGGTCTGTAACAAAAATGTGTTGTAAGCAACTATTTTAATCCACAGGCTTGTGCTAGTGGGATTCTTATGTAGCTTTCATTGCTATTAACTGAACACCAGAAACGCTTGTAAGAGCATCTATAACCAGATAGAGGCATCAAATCTAATTTTCTGGTAAATATATATCAGTTCTGGTAAAATGTGAAGTAACTAAGAATTAACTGCATTGCCATATGCCTCTTCTCTTCCTACACAGCATCCTGCCTCTCCCAGTATAATTTTTTGCTTTCTGCTGTGTCTGAATTTCCTATTCCAGGCAGCAAGGTGCTTTATTTCTTCACTGTGATTTTACTCTGCCGCAACACACATTTTGTGTCTTAAAGGCAGGGAGCTAAAGAAAAGTCAAGGACGGGATGAGAGTAGCTGTTACAGAGATGGTAACTGCCATTTACCAAAAAAATGATTGCTATTAAACTATTCCTCCCCAGCAGAATCCTGAGGGATTTGGCTACTGCTGATGGTACAGCTGTTAAACAAAACAGTAGGACATAAAAGATATGAATTAGCTTATAAATCATACACACAACTCCTGCCTATGTCTTCAGAGTGGTCTTATAGAATACCTCATCACACACATATCCCCTAACTTCTCTAGCAATAATTTAAATAAACACAAGATGTCAAAGAATTATCCTTAGTCCATTGAAAAGCAAGGAAAAAAGACTCAAATCCACGCAAAGTTAATTGAGGCTAGAATTACTGAAGCTCCATCTATTGCAGTTTCACATTGGTGCACTTCAATTAAGGCATAATAGGAGTGAAAAGTAATTTATACTTATAGATTAGATGTCGTCTGTGAAAAATGGCCGATTAACTCACAGTGGGTTTCTGGGGTATGAGAAGAACAAGCCTTGTAGTACTCTGAGTTTCACTTTCCAGTTGGCACCTTGGTACCACAAAAGCAAAGCTGGAATACCTTTATTTAGAGGCATTAGTAAAAAAATGTTTCAGCACATGGGCACACGCAGACTTGTACTATCAGCATGTTGATATCCAGGCTTCACCAAATAAATTTCCATTCCCCAAAACAGTACTAACACAAAAGCACCTGTACTGTTTGCAACACATACCTAAAAAATCTTCATTTGCTCACATTTTCACTCTGTTTGATTACAATTAGAGAATTCTGTGAAAAGCTGCATTCTGCAACCTCAAGTAAACGCAGAGCTCCAGGTTTCTGCTGGATGTTGCATCCTGTCCTTCTACTCTGCAGTGAACACTCTGCACACACTATCCTATGCACAGTACCCTGTGCGTTACCCCTACTCCATCTGAAAATGATGGATCAGGGTCATTGCTCTGCTAAATCTAATTCTAGTCAAGTCGAGGAAAACTTGCCAGCTCAAACCGAGGGTGTAACTCCAGGCCTTTCATCTTTTGAGATATGTAAAAGCATCACATTAGTAACTATGTTCATAGGTGCAGCATCAAACATCTAGCATCAACAAAGTGTCTCAACTAAGTAATATTTAATGGGTAACATAAAATAATTGACATTTCATAGAATTAAATATGTGAGATGATTAAGTATGTGACATGACTGGAAGCTGAAGTAAGAGCCTGAAAATCTCTGAAAAGAAAAATGCGTGTACATAGACCTTCCAGCTCCCAATAACTGAGATTGCCCTACATTTAAAGATTTTTGCAACAAATAGAGTGAAAGAAAAACGGAGTCCAGCTGAGGTAAATACACTGTTAAAGATGCTAACTTTGCATTTACTGCCCCTATATTGGGTCCACAGCAGGAAGCCTGGTGTTCAATATTGCCTACTTGGAGAGTATCACAACAGCCTCATTCAGCAGGGCTGGTTCCACCTGTTGCCCCTCAGAACGCAGAAATCTGGTAATAGGCAAAATGAGGAAAACTGAACAAAGAAAATCTGCATTATTTCATGTTTCTGTCATGTATTTTTAAAATTTAAGCTTTTTTTCTTTTTTTTTTTTAAAGCTATCCTGTAATTATAATGTAATTCTTTAATACAATACAATTACACAGTCTTTGAGTCTGAGGGTTATATTATTCTGCTACTTTTGCATTAAATTTGATATCTTCAGGCTTACAACACCTGCTTAACACCAAACTGAGAGCAGGATCACCAGTCAGAGGTCACAAGGAGCAGATTCTCAGCCCTGAGCAGTAACTGAATTTATACAAAATGGTCACATCTCACAAAACAGTGCTCAGAAGAGCACAAGAATGTCAAGCACTTCCATAAAAGCAGCTAAGAAACGTTATGACCAGGAGTGGCTGGCTGAAAGGCATCACTTTACTATTCTGATGCTACAATTCTTCTAGCTTGCTCCAAAGGGAGCTGATATGCACAGGATTCACACAGTAAGTAAAATGGTGCTAATTTGTTTTTAATACTTAAGCAAATACTACAGGTTCTAAAGGCACTTTCTTAGGCTCAGATGAGTTGGAAAATCTAATCTGTGCTAATTTTCCCAAAAACAGATGGCACATGAATTAAACTGTGTAGACCCTTTTAAGCTTCAATTCTCACTAGGTCCCTTTTGGGATAACTAATGTTCCTTTCTTAGGGCTCTATTCTCCTCCACTTATTTCTCTTAAGTAACTGAAAACAGCCTCCTTAATTGCACAGGAAGAGACACTCAAGGGGAGAAAGTCACAGAATTTGGGCTTTCAAGGGATTTTGTTACGTATGCAAAGCTTGTCACTAAACCCAGTATTTTTTGCACGGACAGCACAATGCTATCTGTGCTCCTTACAATGGGAAACTATTTCACTCCCATCCAAGAAAGGTCATTAGCTGTGGAAACAGGACTGTGACAGGAAACCTCATTCAGGTACATGAATTGAAGTTAGGAGGTATGAACCTGGGACTAAAGACCATCTCATCTGAAAATAAAGATTGCAGGCAGAAAGTATTAACAGGTGATTTTCGGCATTTATTCTTGCAAAATGCTTAAAACCTCACCACAGCCCTGGACTTGACTATGTTAGAGAGGTAACAAAGAGAGTTCTTAAGGTTTGTGCAAAGGCAGTGAATCAACAAGTGGAAAGGAAAAGTTGGGAAGAGGAAATAACATTAAAAGAGGGCTTATTAAACCAACTCAATTCACAGCTTTTCAGTAGACTAAGAGGAGCAGATTTCTGCTCATGCTGTTGCAGCATCCTAATCTTTAAAAAATTAAAAAGATTCAAAAATGCTGCAGTAGCCAGATAGAGGACACTGTGTTCTCCTGGAGCTGCTCCTTGCACAACACCTGCCACCTCTTCCTCCTCTCAGTCAGACATTTCCATATGGCACACACAATCCCGAGTCCCAAGATCTTTCATTTCAGTCATGATCTGCTCCTTAAGGGAGAAGGTTGAGGGAACAAAATAGAAACTGTCTATTACTGTTCCTTTTTCTACGACATTTAAACGCTGCCCTGAATTACTCTGCAAATCAGGATGGTTTACAGAGCGTTGTTTTTATCCTCACCTTGAATTATAAGTTAATAGCAACACTCAATTTATAGGAACAAAGAGACAGCACAAAGAGAGGAGTGACAGGCCAAGATTATAGAGGAAAGCTGTAGTGGAAGAGGGGCTTGAACCTGGCTCTGAATTACAAGGCCAGAAATAGGATCTGGTAGAGCACAGCAATGAAAAACAGAATTATTGTGCCATTGTGTTTTGAAGATCTTTTCCCAGCCTTATGCCCACCTTTACAATTCCAGTGTGAATGCTCTTTGAACATACTGCATAATGTAAGCTGGGTGCTGACTGATGAAACAAATTGAGTTTTAATGGACTTTGCTCAACAACACACCCCAAATGACATATCAGGAATTACCATCAATCCAAAGTGACATCCTGACGAAGTCACTGAGTGTAAAGAGCATCTGCTGATTGCAAGGGATTGCATTCTTGGTCTGCTTGAGATTTCTCAGAAAATGTATTTATACTCAACAGTAATTCTGCTGACTCCGAGGATTGCTGCAGTTAACAAAGCATCTCTGATGCTGCAATATTGAATCACGTCCCATTTCTGGCAGAGTACTTCTAGCAAAATACCAGCTGTTTTCAGTGGAGGATCAGTGGGGTACAGTGAGTTGATGTGCTGGCTTGATTAATTTTTATATGATTTCCCAGCTTCTAACATAACTTTAGCATGTTAACATGTGCATAACTTTATATTTGTAGTCACCGGTGTAGAACATCACTTGACATTTAAAGTACTTGTGTTCTTGTGCTTTACTCAGGAGAGATTTACTGAAGAAGGAAAGTTCACCTCTTCTCGTTTGTTAACTTCTGGAAGCAGCAATGATGGGTTGACTGCAGACTGTAGAAAGGCAGTGGCTCAATGACTTGCCATTTCATTTAGTGTTATTTTGCGCACCACTGCTGTTTTCCTCCACCAGAACAAAAAGTAACACATGGTTTTTGCTTTTCAAGTATCCATCAGTCAAATGCAAATAACACAATAATATTTTTTCTAATTCTAATGAAAAAATCATCTGTGATTTGAAAAAAACCCATAGAATAAGTCCCTAAACATTTGGAATTAGTCTCAGTAGTTTTAAGACAATGTATGTCTTTCTAGGATGGAAATTAGAACTTTAGCTGTATCCTTCTTTCTTCTCAAAATTTAAATTATTTTCTGTAAATTTGAAAGACTAACAGCATTATGGAAGACACTTAAAAGCATTTCAGTGGCTGGAATACTGTGCTCCCCTCTGCTATCAATAAGTCAATGCCCAGCTATGACAGTTTCTGTGAAGGTGGATCTAATCTAACCTTGAACTGATTTTTTTCCCCATCCTCTCCATACTTTTTCAATTCTGTATTTGCTGCTTCATTCTAAGCTCTTTTTAAATACTGCTGTGCTCTGTCCCAGCTATTGTTTCCCAGTGTGTATTCATCACAGTCAACAATGTGTTATATCTCACACTAAAAGTGGCTAAACACAAACAGTGCTGTGCAGGCTATGAAAAATATTTACTTTAATGCTGTAAATCACTGCCTGATAGCTGTTGGGAAGAGGCCATGTAGGAGAGTTTATGCTTCTTTTTACCTTTGTCCCTCTTCCCAGAGCTATGCCAAAACAGATATAGAAAATGGGGAAAAGACTCTGTACACTGAAAAAACCTGTTGACTGAAAAAATGCTATGGCTGGAGAGGCAAAATCTTGCTGTGCCTTGGGACCTCCAGGCTTCTTACATTTTAAATATGTATAATCTGAATCCATAATCCTGTTCAAAACATAGGAGGAGTTGTGGAACTGGAAAGGTGTTCTCTGCTTTCAAAACATAGTGGTGAGGGCAGTTTTTTGTTTGTTTTTGTTTGGGTTTTTTTTTTGGTAAAATATATATACTTATATATCAGGATCAGTGAGTTCCATTAATGACAAATAAAGATCAGAGAGCCTTCTGCACACCATACATGTGTGTCCCTACAGACACTTTCTCTCCATGCAGAGCAGGTGTTGACCAGTGTACAAACCAGAGAGAATAAGGAGGCACAGTTATTACACAAACGATGGAAAATCAGATAATAAAGTAACCGAGCTGGGGTGTAAGAATGAACACATCCAAGACCTGTATGGAAAAGCCATGCAAAATGGAAGTCCTTACTTCTGATTTTGCCCACGGGAATTTTGCAATGCTTTCCAGAACAAATTAGTGTTTTCTGAAGCAGCAAAGCCCATGAACTTAATGAAGATATTTCCATTAATTTCATAGACTCAGCATTCCTCATTTTAAAAAGGGACTGCACATTGGGACATTTCCTACTCTTTGTTGCTGTTGTAACAAAATCTCACATATAGGTTCTGAAATCAAAACCTGAAGCTATTTCCAGGTGATTACTTGATTGGGGAAGATGCTTATTATAAAATAATGTAAAATTTGCTTCACAGCTCAATTATTGCATCTATTTACTGTTTCAAATAACACAAAGGGTAGAAATGGAAGTAGAAGTTATTTCATCACTATATTGGTTCCTTTCATCTGTTTTCAAATTACTAATCAGATTCCTTTAGTCTATACTCTCCCTATGGAGGGGTAAACTGAATGCACTTTTCACCCCTAGAATCTTTTATATTCAAAGCATTTGGTTTCCCACAAGCTAAAGAAAAAATAATTACGCAATCTTTGTTCCTACTGCAGGTACCTAGCAGGTTTTAAATATAATAAATGCATTCTGGCAAAGTTAATGTACCATAAAATCAAGCAGACTGTATCACTCTTTGATACATATACCTGGTAAACTACCACTGAAAATAACAGTAATTTATGCTAACGGATTATTCATCCATGGCAAACCCACCCTCTCTGTCAGGAAAGGTATTTTAAGACACAAAAACATAATCCCCTCCTCCTATATGTTTTCCCTGAGCCTATTATTTGCCCGGGATGCAGTGCCTGGTTTAAGTCCTGCTTTTAGTCAATTTTATAGCACAACTGAAACACTGGAAGTCAAGTGACTCAATGCAAGGTCACACAATGAATCTGCACCTCTGTGCAGAGCAGGGCTTGAATGCAGCCAGCACCTGCTCCCTCGTCCTAGATCATCCTGCCTCTCCTTTGGAGAGCATTAGCCTCAAAAAGAGGTTGCTCTTGCAAGTTCTGTCATTAAGGGCAGGTGAGGCTTTCAAGGCTAGGAGGCAGAGCAAACGGCCCTGGTGAAGCCAGCTCTACTCCTTGCTGGGCTCCTCTCTGTTGTCACAGTTGTACTTATCTTTCATGCGACAAAACAGTGCAGATGCCAAGGTCATAAAAAGTTTTATATGGCTGTGCCTGCCGTCTCTTCAAGGTGGGTTGGCAGGGAGAAGGGCTACAGACAGAAAAATGGAGTAATAAAGTTTAAGTAGCGGGCAATAATATCCATCTGCAGTGCTACAATGCCGATTAAGAGATTGAAAAACTCCCCGTGGCTCTAATTGGATTTTCCTGTGTTGTGCACAACCCTTGGGGGCTGAACGCTGATAAAGCCTCCTTGTGCTGCCTGTTCATCCCACGTGTGACTCCATGTAATGGATTTATCCATAAAACACGGATTCTTGTGGTGCTGCGGAGCTGGGCTGTTGCAGTGACCTTTAGACACCGGTGTAGATTAGAAAATCACAATCTCATCACTTAGCATGACACAGTGCAACACTAACGGCCTCCTCATACCGTCATATTAGCTCTATATTGGGAACAACAAAAGAGCCAGAATGCAGAAGTCTATGTGCGGTTAAATGACTTAAATAAAACCCTCTGAGATCTTATAGATTGCTAGTCATGAATGTAGATTTGTTTGAAGAAAAATGCAAGTAAATTTGAGGAACAATTTTTATCACAACAAACACGTGATAAAAAATGAAGTTTGCAAAACAATAGTGTGGGGGAAAAAAGCTTTAGCATTTCAACAGCATTGCCTTCTGCTGAACTGAATCTATTTTCATTTACTAAGTTCTTTACACGTACTCTAAGTAAAATTTTAAAAGAAAAATAAATACCATTCCTGGGTCTGCAGAAAGCCTTTGCAAGTGTTTCTTTCCTTCTCACAGATTTCCTAAACTAGAGACCAAAGCCGTGGACTATTCTCATTCAATGCTAATTTTCCAACTCATTAAACAGGAGAGAAAGCTGAAACCATTTCATTAAATGGAAAGAATACTGCAACTCTTTAGTGAGAAGAATAATCCAAAACAAAAGAATTATTAGAAGCCTGGGAATGTATTTGTATTTTTGTTAGGAATAGAAGGAAGCTGGAAGGATAAAGTAACAACCTTCTCACTCTCCCAATAATTAGTGCTGAGAGTCAGGAAGGAGAAATCGAGAAGCTGGGAACATGTCTGTGATTCATCAACACAGAGCTGACAGTTGCATTTGTCTGAGATTATTGGATGCTGTTTATTGAATTTTGTTCCTTGCTTATGATTGTCTGCTTCTCTCATCAGACAGTTCCTTCATGACCTCAAGATTTCTTAAGTTCACAGCAAAAGAGCTCTTGATTTTGGGGACCACGTTGGTGGTAGAGGGTATTGAAGTTAACACCACAAAAAATTAGTTCAGCACCTCATTTAAAACCCTGACAAATAATAGGGAAGAGGATCAGTGAAATTAACAAATAAGACTAAAAGGAAAGGGGCTTGTGAGCACAGCAGCAATGAAATAGAGGCAGAGAGTATGAAAACATGAAGAAATATTAGCTTCAGAAAAAAAATGAAGACTGCTAAACCTGTGAGGAGATGGGAAAAGATGGGATAACAACGTCAAAGATTTCTCCACTCCCACCCCAGTCAAGTCCCTCACAGGTTTGCATTGCCACAGAGCAGCCAAAAGTGATCGTTGTGCAAATGAGCTGAGCACCTGCTTAGCATCTGAAAGGTGCTACACAACACAGGTGTCACAGTGTGTCTTTCTTATCTGGAAAACAAAGGGAAAACAAATGGGAATAAGCTCACAAGAGAAGTGAAAATGATAAGATGCTCAAAGGGAGAGTGTTCAGAAAAGATTAAAAAGTGGGTAAACAACACAAGATAAAATGAATATAGTTTGGTCAAAGCCACCCCAGGGACAGCAGGTACATTTCAGTATGAATTATTCAGGTTATCACATAAGGTTTATCCCTTGACATGATAGCACCAAAATAAGGACAAGAAACAAATACACTCCTTGGCTATGACAACTGCTAAAAATGAAGGAAATGGTGCCATACTCCATTGAATTGAAATTTGGAAGCTAAGAGACACAAAGCACCAATATTTTTTGTGTTGATGAAAATAGGGAGATGAAGATGAGAGAGCTTTTCCCCGTCTAATTTCTCTAGTTCTGTGCTTCTGCAGCTTTGCTGATAGTGTGATTGATAAATGATCCCTACAGTACTTTACCATCACTGTGCTCCTGCTTTCCAGTAATGAGAAGACTTTCCTTAAAAGGGCAGCATATGGGAGACTTTCTCTGCTTTATAAATTTTACCCTGAAGCAGGCTAGCTGCCAATTACTGCAGAAGGTTAGAGAACCTGGAACGTGAGTGCACAATATGCCTCAGATCCTCTGAATGGCTCTCTAGAAAAAGGCATTTTTTGTAAGGGATGTCGATGTGATTTCAATAAAGCTTTAGAAGCAAAGGTTAGGCTTTTCTGAAGAATTTTGCATTTTCTGTCATGAACTGCCCTCTAGGAAAACTCCCCTTCATGCCTACCTTTTCTTTTCAGGAACAGCAAAATTGACAACCCATTACACAACCAGACCAAGTTAGCAGATTTAACTCTGATTGGTAGCTCTTGTCCATTCCTACTGACATTTGTATAACTACTGTTCTTCATTCACTTACTTCATGAAAGTAAACCAGATATCCTCCAGGGGTCACATAATCATTAGAGCAGGGATCAGTCCTGCAAGTTTTCCCAAACCAGGAGAGGAAATGGCTCCCAACCTTTTCAGAAAGCAAGCAAACATCCAAACAAGCTTCAGACTGAAACAGTATCTGACCTGATAGATTTTCCTTTTTCAGTGCAAACTTTGATGCATTATGTACTTTGGCAGCATCTTTTGAAAGTGGCTACAGAAGCATATGAAGCATTCGTGCTGTTTACCAGTCAGAATTTGGCAAAAAAACTCCTATTTGCAGGCATTCAGGATTAAAAATACATTATTGGAAATACCTGTAATGAATTTGGTTTTTTTTTTTGTTTTTTTTTTTTGTTTTTTTTT
>VWZN01014109.1:42281-85106 GCA_013396955.1 Regulus satrapa | reverse complement strand
CCACCAAAACCCACCAAAGAGTTTTGGAGCCAATTTGTAACAACCAAATGGCAGCACAATTAGTGAATCATATAAGTCTAAACATCGCTATTTTTGTTTTTATAACCTCCAGGCTAATTTTATTTTGAAATGGGTTAGATGACAGAAACAAAGCTAAATGCTTCATGGCTATGTTTAGAATCTCAAGGCTCTGCTCAGAGGGAACTCGAGTTGCTGCAGCTGAGAACTGTGAGGGACATGCTCTGCGGCTGCTGTCTTTTCTCTTTGCACTCTCAGCACGGGTGACTTTCTTTGCCACAAATAACTCAGGGTTTATGAAATGCACTCCTAAACAATGCCATGATCCATGAGGCATGCTTGCATGCCTTATTCATTACTGCAAATGAGAAAAAAATTCCTAAAAGGTAAATCTATATCACTAGATCAAGCATAATAATATGAATAATTTTCAACATACTCTTCCTGCTGGCCTTTCCCCAGCTAACTCATTTGAATCTGTCCTTAATGAACCCCTACAGACTAGGAAATTATGTCCGGAGGCAGGTAATCCAAAAGGATTTTGCAGGAGCCATCTGCAATAAATCTGTTTGAAGTTTAGTTAATCTGCATTTTAATAGTTCACCAGCCAGGAAATTCAAAATCAGGAAAGTTGGAGGCTGGTAATGCACTGAGTTCTATCAGATGGAAGTATGTAAACATGGACAACTTGGAAGTCTTCTTCACTGTAAATAATCTTTCTATGGACTTCCAACTGAGGAGATGGTGCTGAGCATGGATAACTCTGCATCCATAGAACCTGATTAGGGTGGCAGAATTATTCCCATGCTAGAAGAGCAGTTTATCACTTTGGGCCTTCTTCCCTCATCTGCTGGACCACCAGGTCCTATTTACTGGTCATTAATCTACACCAGCAATTGGTAGAACTTTGCTGTCTCCGAAGGAGAACCATTGAATAATCTGTTGTTGAATGTGGTGAGGCACATTCCATGTCTGACTGGCACTGAGCCATCTGCCAGCAGCTGTAAACAGGCCCTGGCCTGGGGATTATAGACTGCTGTCCTGGTTTGGGATAGTTGCTGGACATTTTAACTACCAGGTNAAGAACCAGGGTTTTTTTTTTTTTTTTTTTTTTTTTTTTTTTTTTTTTTTTTTTTTTAAGGCAGACTATTTTGTCATTTAGTAAGTGGATGTTTTCATATATGAAATATCTGAAGAGTCATTTTGTCTAAGCTTGCCCTCATACTGACACTGTAAAGCACCAAGGACATCACATTAATTGTATTGACAGGTAATGATGCCAAAGCACAAAGAAACCAAGGATTTGGTGTGGAGTTATATCTTTTACCTCCTTATTTTCTTGGCTAAGAGCACAGACTTTAGTGTTTGGATCCAATTAGATGGATCCAAAAAACGTTACCAGAGGCACTTCCAGGCTGTGTTTTAGTTCTGTTTTAACCAGTGACTTTTTCCCCTGTAATATAACCTGGTTGCTCCTGCTTGGTCTCCAGTCCTGATGCCTTGTTTTGCTGCAGACACAAAAACATGGACCATATTCTTGTGCAGACCCTTTCAGACTCTGTGTGACTAAACAATAATCCCTGGAGTTAGAGGCAGCTGTGGCTTTTACTGCAGCTCTGAACTGGCCACAGAACATAACCACACCAGCAGCTTCAACAGCACAGTGCAAAGAACCCAAAATATGGTGCATATATATCAGTCCCCTTACTGGAAGGTAAGAAAAACCATCAAAAGAGGAGGCAAATAGGCATTTCTGAGTCTGAACTGTGTTTTTATCAAGAGTCAAACTACGGCTAAATTTCTACTTACATGTGCAATCTGTCTGCACACGTGTACATGGACTGCATTTGGATTTTCCTCTTGTCTGTTGCTTCAATTAGTCCATGACTGGGAAATAGGGAGCTGTTCAGAGCCCTGCCTGAGCATGTGTGGATACACAGCATCTCTCCAGCAGCAGGTGGAAAACCTCTCTTGGTTTGTCAGCTGCATCGTCTCTCCTGAGCCTCAGGCAGGTCACAGCTCCAAGTCTCATCTTTTCCACAGAAGAGAAGAGGATTACATTTCTCTCTTCTGAGGATTATTTTGATGTCTACTGGTATAAAGTAATGTACATATCATGAACAACATGTGTTTGTAAAAATCTTTGAGGTTATTGTAAGACAATAGTGGTCCTTTGAAAGAAAGAAAAAAAAAACAACCTCAAACCCCCAGAAATTCTAAAATGACAGTAACAAGAGATAATTCAGACTCCAAAATTGCCCTTAAGAAACATTACAGGTTATAATAACTAAAACTCTGTCATTAGCATGGCTATCCTAGGGCTTCTGTAAATCCACACCTGATAGCAGTCATTAGCAGACTGCTGATGAATGACTCATTATGTCTCAAACAGGTACTTATGAGGCTAGATTTTAATATTTCAGTATTGTATTAACCCAGAGATAAATACTGCTTCAGTCTCACTGCTGCATGGTCTGTGCCTGCTCATCAGCTGCACTTGTAACACTTCTTGTTTGCTCACCAAAGCAGCACAGCAGCCTGTCAGCAGAGATGATGCTTTGAAAAGAGTGTCACTAGATAGCATCTGTTCTCAACTGCCTGGGTTTTAAACTACCTTAGAAATGGCAGGTTATTTCTCATGTATCAGATGTTTTCATGTCACATTCTCACTGTATCGGAAACCTCCTACTCTGTCAATTACTGTGCCATTAAAAGAATGGGCTGCATCAAATTACAATTTTTTTCCCTGGATTTAGAGATTGGCTGGGCAAGCATGTCTTTCCCATCATGAGAGTAGAGGTTGGAAAAACACAGACTAAAGCTGGAGGATGCCCTTATTCATGCACAGAAAGATAACATTCCCTTCTTATAAAAAAAGAATGACAGCCTCATTTAAATTAATTCTGTAGATGTTCCATATGGAAAGGAAATTATTGTTGCTAGAAAGAAAATCAAAGGACCATATTTTGGCTACCATCTACCAGCCAATGAAATAATGTTGATTCAGATTTGGGGTTTACTTCCACGGTTTATATAAAATAATAATAGTAAAAAAAAGAAAGAAAAAAAAAAGAAAAAAATCAGATCCCGAGTTATTTTTTGTTGTGAAAACGTGACAAAGAGATCTGATCTCTCCTAAAGGGATGGTTCCACCACCAGGCACTTCCCACTGTGCCAGCTGCCCCATGCCCTCCTCCTGGCAGCCTGGGATGTGCAGGGGCAGAGTGGGTGTCACGCCCTGGCTCCTGCTGTCCAAATGTTCCATGGGAAGGGGCTGCTCTGTGCCCCTGCTCCTCCCTGGCAGCAAATGTCAGACCCCAGGCTCACAGGTGCACAGGCATTGGCTGCTTTTCAGAACCAGCCCAGTGTTTGCACCTCTTAGCACAGCTGCACTTGGAGGTGGTGAAGGCAATTTGTGGTGTGGTCAGAAGAAGTGTCTGGAATACCACAGAGGAACTATTCCCTTCAGAGTGTTATTTAAAGTGACCACTGACATGTCAATTAACTGCCATCCATACACTCTGAAAGAACAATCTTTTTTCTTTCCTTCAAAAACTAGCTTCAGTTTTAGGCTTATCTTTACCTCACAATAGTATTATGCTTATCACATTCAGGTTTTTGTCTTAAAAAAATCTTTTTTTATATGAACTCAACGTAGTGTTTCATTAAAGAAATGTAAATAGGCTCTGTAGATAATATTTTTCTTCTGAGTTGGTTCAGACCTTGCTGTAATCTAAATAACCTGATTTAGCTGTGAAAGATGGAAATGAGGGTGCTGAATATAAAAGAGAAAGCATTATAAGAAGATTTTATTCTAATTCTGATTCAAAAGCAACTGTGTAGCTCTTGGTATTTTTGGAAAAGCCATAGATGGTTAATCTTAGACTTGATGAATGGAGGTTACAGTGCTTTTGGGAGGAAAAATAACAGGGGAACAGAATATTGAATCAAGTGAACAGATACATCCTCATGAATAAGCCGACAGTAGAGGCCTGGATCAAGCATACAGGAAATCCACTTCTCGGTACCTGGGTACCTACCTATCAGGCTCATTAATTTTCAGGTCAAAAACCAAATTAAAAGTAATATGCACAAATCCCATCTCAAAACCAATGGACTGTTTTAGAATATGTTTTAGAATATTCTTTTTAATACAATGATGGAAGCCGAAACAACTAAAGAATAGAAGAGTCCTCACTCCACCAGTGCTGTTCTCTGCTCTGAGATGAACATTATCAAGAAATACAGACAGATTCACAAAATCTGCTCCTGCTGTTTTCTGTGAGTTAGAGAGAAAAGTGCAACTTTGCCTAGTAAGGTATTTAAAGGCCTCACAGAGCCACCCTTCAAGCTCTTCATGTAAAAGAAATTCATATTCAAGCAATCCTTATGGTGGTAACGATGGACAGGGTGCTTCCAGATAATATGAAATGCCTTGTAAATGCCCCATTTAACTGGGCCAGCAAAAGGTCTGTGTCTCTGCAATTCAGGTAATGCAAACCAATGTTGAGACAGACCCACACATGTGAGTACAACAGAAATTAGTGATTTGAGAAGCAGAGCACCATTGCAAGAGGCTGAGGATAACACATACCTGACAGCTGTGCAGGAAGGCTAACATCAAACTGTGCAAGTGGCATCTTATCCAGCTGGGCCACAGGTAGACAAACCACACCTGGATGGATCTATGCAGTGACTGAACTTTAAAGGGAATGCATGAAGCGCCATAATTTAGGTCATACACGCACATATTTCTTTCTTGTCTCAAAAGGTAAGAGCTTTCAAGAGCAAATCTCCCAATACTTAAACGTTAAAAGTTAAGGTTTATATCATTCAATAATTTAACTGCAAAACTGTGTTACAATGCTACAGTTGGCAGTGTGACACTTTTGCACCCTGACTCTGTCCCAAGTGTTGTTATGTTCCCATTTATTGAACCCCCTGGATATTGATGTCATGGTTGCAAATTGGCTTCCCTCCCAACCTAATAACTTGGAGACTGTCTCTAAAACAGATGTAATATTAAAATGCAGACAAGTGACCTAAAAATGGCCCTTGAGGGCAGGCCTGCAATTTCCTGAATCACACTTTCCTTATTCCCTCATTTGTTAAGTTTCGCAACATCAATTTTTATACTGTTGCTGTTTTATTCTGTCCAAATGATTGCTGAATACTAATGAACTGTCTCTCTTTGACAAATGAGTTATTGTTTGATATATTACATTAGGGACATTGAGACTAAACTACTTACAGATACTAGACATTTATAGAAAATACATTTACATAATAGTATACTATTAGTGTAATGAGGTCCCATATCTGAAAATAAATAGGGGTTTCAATAAACACAAATGTTGGCAGTTATATTGTAGTGGTATGTCGTGAAATAAATGTAGGGAAACCACAGAAAATTACTTTATTTCCAAATACTTTTTCATTTTGATTTTTTTAACCTGCACTAGTTGGCTGTGCAAACACGGTGGCCATGGGCAGGTACAGAACTCTGAGTAGGTTTTATCATAGTTCACCACTACAATTTTGATTTATAATGTAAGGATATAACTTTAGGGCCTGAGACCAAATGTATCCAAATTATTCACCAGAGGCATATTTAGTTTGGAGACTATTAACCACCTTCTACAGGAAACAGAGGGAACAAAACCATCTTGAGTGGACATGCCTCATTTATATAATGCTATAAAGAGCACCTACTCAATACTGGAACTTCTGCACTGCTCAGGATTGATTGCATTTTCAAAGGAAATAACAAAATTCTGCAGAGAAATCCCATCTCCCTCATTAATTGCCAGAGGCTGAATACTCTCAGAGCACTTAGAGGGAGCCACTGACTGCCCCTTGAAGACTAACTTCAGTTGTGGCTACATTTCCTTTTGGCAAATAAAGTATTTTCTCTTTTTTTTTTTTCCAAAGGGGGGTTTTTGGGGTTTTTTTTTTGTTTTTTTTTGGTTTTTTGGTTTTTTTTGTTTTTTTTTTTCCCCAGATGAAAAACCTAGAATATATTACATTTCCACTAATTAAAGAATTTTATCTGCAAACTATTTTTGTAATCAAAGAGTCTTTCCCCTGTAGTTTGTTCTGGCCACATATAAAAACTCCCAATACTGTAAAATATTGCAGTCCATCCTGGCTTCAGTATTTTGTGGCAGGATATTTTAGTTTTAGTTGCTGTGGAAGAGCACACAGTCCTGAGCTGTTGGAGGCTGCTGTAACAGAGCTGGTAGCAGAGCTTCCTCTTCAACTTGAGCAGAAGTTTGAGATCATATAAAGACATTACGTATTTTCTTTGATTTTTAAGCCTTTTGCTCTTACACCGAGGCATCAATATTTTTCTTTTATTCGGCATGGCTTGCTTTAGGTGGTTTGGTTTTCCTTTCATAAGCCACTTCTGCATGAAATCTATCTTTGTTTAGATTTACTTCACTAATACTGGCTGGCATTTCCATTTGAACATCTCAGCTAAATAAATGTAATTCTATTTTGTGGTCTGGAGGACAAGGCACCATCTGAAAGCATGAATGGAGCTGTCTCTGTGCAGCAGCAAATACTATTCCCTGTTTCAGATCACAGACTATAGTGCAAAAAAGGGGAAAGAGGTCTTTGATTTCTCCAATCTTTCAGATTAAAAAGAGGGGGAAGGAGATAGATGTGACTCTCTGTTTCTCTCACTATTTTTAGTCATCAGGATTTATTTACAAGATTAATTTTTCAGAGTTTGTTTCTACTCAGTGACTAGACACGATGTGAAACTGAACATCAAAAATTAATTTATATACTTTATTCCTGTTTAATTACATATTCGTAGCTATTTTTGTATTTTATGTATGGCCATTAAGCTGGAGGAACACTTCAGTTCAGTAATGTAAATATTTTTCTTCTTTTGACACTTCCCTTTAATAAAATGCTGAGGTTGAGCTTTTTTTCTTTATGTTTCTTCCACCCAGTTGAGTCAAGCAGTACTACAGATCCTGAGTTAAGCCATCAGCAGTGTGTTATGGTGCTCACTGGGACCTAAACATTTGGCCTAGAAATTTTACAAAGCAGTAAAGATCGGGATGGCTCAGGAAATATTCTAATCATTAGCAGAGTCAGCGACACTTCTAAGGACATGATATTGCTGTTTTTCAAGTTCTGGGCTAACTCAGCAGTGAATGGAGGCATTTAAATGTAAATTAATTTATAATTTATAAGAAATTTATAAAGAAATCTCCCAAAGAACCAATTAAAACCAACACCTTGTAGAAGTTATCCTTCACTTTAAAGCCACAGAAGTTGCTTAGGGTAGTGTGTTTACTTTGGGATGATTGCTGTCTTTTATGTCAGTTTTATTTCATTTGTTACAATTAAGTACTATCCCCCCACAGAGTTCACTAAAGCAATTCACACAGAGATTATCTGCCATTTATTATATGCAAGCAGATTCATCTGATTGAATGGGTAAATCCACACACAAAGAAATAAAGAGGGAAAAAACAGATCCATAAATAAATATTTAGTATAGCGTACCTCAGCAACTGAACAAGAACTCTGTAAAACTACATTTTGATTCCTTCCCAATTCTCTTGTCAGATGTGCTGATCTCAAGATCTCATTTATCAAATCCTTCACTCGTCAGCACTTCTTTTCCTTTTGCTATTTCATCTTTGTCACTGCTCTTCTACAAAATGCTAAATGCTCTTCTCCTCCTGATTCAATGTCTTCATTAGCTCTCACTAAGAAATACTCACCTAGAAAGCCCATTGTGAAAGTAATATGCAATTTATGCCCAAATCACTATGAAACATGAATATCATCTGGCAAATAAACCAGGCTTCTGCACTGCTTTCTTAAGAAAAAAGTAAAAATCCCCAAATAATGGTGCTTCTAAGGAAATTTCCTGGCCATAAAGGATGGCCAAGATATTGACAAAGTACCATAAAGATCATAAACTACATCTCTGCCTCCCCAGTGAATACAGGACCAAGAATAAACCACTGCACTTAATATTTTCAACACATTCACCGATTCCTGCACTTGTAAGTTAGGAAAGTGCAACCATTACTGAAAAACATGCAGTGTGTCTGGGTACTACATCAAGAATTAATAGCATTACTGTGAGCATTGAAGATGTTGCTACCAGCAAGGAAACATTAGCTGTCTCCATTTCTATTCTCATTTTGATCACACAATATTTCTCATTAAGCATCCTGTTACAATGGTACTTTATGAACAACATTTATTAAAGACATTGCTACTTTCTCATTTATTTTGTAAAGGTTATTAAGTTAATGCAAATGTCACTTTTAAAGTTATGAGGAAATAAGCCCAAGGAGTATTATAATTAAAATCAAACAGAAATTAGAGGTTGATATACTATATATGAATTAATGCTGAATGAATGAGTCATTTATTGAGTGCAATTAAGAGCCTTGTGGATTTTAAAAAGTTCCTTCTAAAGCTCTAACTAAAATAAACAACTAAAATAAATTTCTTTTTAAGAAAAGAACATGAAACCAATACACACAACTTTAAGACTGTAGATATTGTGTAATTTGCTGCTGCTACTCAAAAGTGCTGAATATCTGAAATCTGAGACTCTTCTGCATCCCACAGATATGAAACCACCCACGTCACTGTATGCCCAGTATAGCAATGGTACCCAGATTTCCATCTGCCTTCTTTTAGATCTAAAATATCATCTTCTATTTCTCTACACTCTTAATACAACTGAGAATGCCTATGTGAACAGTACATCAGGGAGAAAAATGCACATTTATACCCTGCTTCAGTTTTTAATTAGGAAGTATAATAAAAACAATGACAGTAATAAACACCTCCTTGGATTATGAAACTTTGATTCAAGATCCAAGTGAAATCTATGTCCAAATTTGTTGTCAAAATTCCAGCAAAAAGATCAAAATCACTTAAACTGATGTGTACATGAGGAAAAATCTTATCTTTAAAACTTCTGATCCAAGTCAAAATACTGAAAGGAGACAACATGTGAAGAGACGGCAACTACCCATGAACTTCTTCACTAAAGGTATTCTCAAGAGGGTCACTTGGTGATTTTTTTGTGACAGACAGAACATTCCATGATCTCCATGCACTGGGATTTTGGTCATCAAAAATGGAAGTGGGGTTTCAAAGCAAGTGCTCTGAATGAACTTTTGGCAGGCAGCTAGACACTATAAAATTAATAGCTGTGGACATTACACACAGGAAGTGCCAATCGAGGAACTCTTCTTTTATGTTTATACTTCAAAAGAATAGCAGGAATTATGAAACTCTCTCTTCCATGAGACCTGGTAACAGGGTTAAATTCACGTGGTAATTTTCCCCTCAGTTAGGGCATTAAGCTTTATCTTCCTGTGTTATCTTGCTTCTCACTTTCATAAGACATGCATGTACCTAACACATTTTTAGAGCTTTACCTCCAATCATATTTGTTTGAAATTGCCCAGAAGATTAACAAGCTACTGGCATGGGAAACCAGACAGGAGGCAGCACAATAAAAACAGCAGACAGCATAATCACTAAAGCCTTGTTTCTTTAGCAACCCAAACTAAAAGTTTCCTTTGGCACAATTTTCAACTCAAGTTTGACTAGAAAAATACTCTAATACTGTAGTTGCAAATATAAAAAGCACTCTTTTTTCTTCTTTTTTTTTTTTTTTTTTTTTTTTTTTTTTTTTTTTTTTTTTTTTTTAACGTGCTCGTATTGAANCCTTTTTTTTTTTTTTTTTTTTTTTTTTTTTTTTTTTTTGTTGTTGCTTATAAGACTTGACTAAAAAAATAAAATACAATAGTAGCACTAAATAAATAAAAGCACCAAAATCACCTGGGTAAAATGGAATAGTTTTCATCAACTTTGTCTGGAACCTGAATTAGAAGACAATAAATGACATCACCCTGCATTTATAATGATTTCAATGATATACAGAGAAGTTGCCATGAATATTTTCCATCGCATCACGAGAATCTCATTTTAACAACACTTATGATAGCAGGCTGCTTTAAAGAACATTGTTTCTTGCCTGACACCTCAGCGATGATGCATCACATCCCCTCAGCAGTGAGGCTGCAGTGACACAGTGCTGCAGGACGCTGCGAGAGCGGCCCTTCACAAGAGACCATTGTTTGACACCCACGGCAGCGCTTCGGGAAGCGCAGGCTGGGATGCAGATCTGCTTCGGTAAGGTCTGAACTTTGTGGAAGTCTGCCCAGGAGTAATTTGAGACACAGATGAGGAAAGCAGCCTGTTGTGAGCCCCACAATTCCTGCTCCTAGAGAGTTCAAGGGAAAGCTCTCCACTCTGAAGGACATTCCAGTCAAACAGGCTGCAGCTCAGGTGGGTGGACACAGGACACTCGTGGTGTGGGGCTGGGCCTAAATGTCTCCTCAGAGTAGGGAGGAAGGAGTTTGAGAGACAGCTCAGACTTGTGAGAGATTTGAAAAAAGATGGCAGAAACAGGCAATTGACAGGTGACTCTTGGATTAATGGAAATGTCACGTAAGAGAGGTGACAGGTTGAAGAAAAGGATAAAAAAGTGGCTCTATAGTCTAAAATACTTTGATAACTGCGTGATATACCTGCAACTGATATAACCAGGAATAGATAAAAGGGAAAGCAAGGAAAATGACACAGAGTTTGTCGAGATACTAAAAAATAAAAACATTCAAGTGCTCAGGAAGACATGATAAAATTAACAGGTGTGGGTTTTGCTGTTAGAAACTGATTTCACATGGCAGAAAAGCTGCACAAGCATATAAACCTTAAAAAAATTAAAAGGCCCATCCTTACAAAAATGTCTTGAGTAATTAGGCACAAGGGATTGATACAGCACAAAACATGATGTGGGTGGGATATTTTCTAACTCACTTTTCCTAAATGTAAAGAAAGCTCACCTGTGAGTCTAAATGGGAAAATTCCAGGTTTCTGAAAGTCTCCTATTAGCACTCTGTCTGAAACAAATGGGAGCAGGCAAGTTCTGTAGGAAAATATCAAACAAAACTCAATAGCAACTGACAAGTTTTGGTTTCAGTTTTGTCAACAAAGGTGTAGGAGGAAATATTCAATCCTTTCCTTTTCCATATGAACTTAGTGAAAGGACCTCAAGGAGCCCCAGTTGTTCTCACTTTCACTTCATGAGCAGGTTGCAGTGCCCACTGAAAAATCTCTCCATTTGAATCTACAAAAGGTTCAGGTCTTTATAAATACTGGGCCTCACTTTTCACAGACTAACTGGCCATTTCTCTCCAGCTGCTATTGCTTTTTGTTAAAAACAAAAGCACACACACAAAACTTGACTTAACTTGAGCAGGGTCAGCAGCATACCTGGCAGATTTTTAGGATTCCAGCAGCAAAATAGAAATAGAAAGCTGAAAACTTTCAAAAATGAAACTGGGCAGACTATTTAATTTATTTTTATAGGTCTAATTTTTAAGAAGTTGTGCTTGCCTTGAATCTTTTGATTTCCATTTTTCCATCATAAAACGTTCAGTTAGATCTGGCCTAGTGGAAGGTGAATATACTGGAATTAAAATAGCCCAAGTCAACATAATCACTGCAGTGATGTGTATATATAGCATTTCCAGCAGGATGACCTGCAATACAGGAAAATAATCTGGGCTGCCTGGACAGCTTTAAGATCCAAAAACATGCTCATGCATTGCCTTCACTTCCAGAGTAAGCTGGAGGAATCCTATCACTGCTCTTGCAATAGCTGTTTTTAAAATACTTATCTGTAAGCAAAATGAATTTGTTCTACTTCTCCAATTTCTTTTTCAGAACTCCACCTCAGCCATACCAAGGAATTGCTTGGTCCTTTGAAACGAGCACCTGGCAAGGACAGAGAGCACTAGGGAAGGACAGGGGCAGGAACTTTCAGTCCCCAGCACCAGGCACTGTCTCTGTGGCATTTGGTTCTGGGCAGGGGCAGAAAGGAGATAAAGACATTGTGGATCCTGGCAGCTGAGATTTCCCTGCTGCTGTGACAGCAAGGTTTAGTGCAGTGATGAATGAGGAAGCCATTATTATGAGGTGCAAGAACATGGTGCTTTTCCTTCTCTTGGCACTCTATTTACCACTACAGATCTTCCCTGAACAAGGGAAAGACACTGCTGCTAACTCCATTTTCCTGTTTCATCTGCAGTCCATGCTGATGCTGCATCATAGAGTGTTTTACTTCAGCAGCAGAGTGAGAACACAAAGCAATTTAAACTTTTTTTTTTCCCCCCATGAATCCAAACATCATCATTTGCAGCATTTTAGAAAATAATAAAATGGAATAGAATAGAGTAGATCTGGATGCCATTTGCATCATCAAAACACTCATTATAGCTTAGACATTGAAAATCACGGTGAACAAATGTGTGTCACTGGAATATAAATTAAGCATTGTGATTGCTATGAAGCATCTGCATAGTATTTTTCAATCAGTAAACCTCTAAAAATTTCAAATTTTAGAAGAATTTATTTGGCCCTTTTGCACTGAAGCTCTCCTAACCTGGATGTGTTTTGTTCTACCATGTAAAAAAATCTCTGTTTAGCAAAAGCTGTTTTGGTCAGTCTGATAATGGATAAATTCAGGTAGGTTTCCCAGCAGTACAGGCAGTTTAAAAGAAATTTAGCTTAGATTTTTTTTCTTCTTTCCTGTTTTTTATTCTTTTTCACATAGACTTTACACTGAGAATTTACCTTAAAAAATAACCCTAGCATCAGACTCTGATGTCATGGAAAACACTGAAAAGACACTAAATGCCAGTGTTTGTATACCAGATGGTTAGAACAAATTCCTTTAAGTAGCCGAGAATTAAGCCTGGCTTTCAGCTACACATAAGCCTACAAACTCAGAGAAAAAAATTGAGGGTGGTATTCTAAATTGCTTTATTTTCTTTTTCCAGCACGACCTGAAATTGAGATTTATATTTGAAAAATTGAGTTTATACCCTTGGATGTTGCCTGAGCTATTTTAAGTACCATGTAAACTGCACAGACATAACAGTGTTTCTTCCAATGTTGCTGCAAGAAAAAAAAAAAGAAAAATAATAACTGCCATATATTGCTCAGAAATGCCTCACTGTCTCTTTGAGAAATGGTCTGTGGCAAATTGCTGAAGTAATCTCTTGCACCACCACAGTTTAAAACATTCATGCCATTGGATACTCTCTCTCCTCAAAGGCTAAAAATCCAGCCTCAAAATTCCAAATATTGCAGCTTAATCAAATGTTAAAGATTGAGAGACCTCCTCTCAGGATCAGCTGTCAAACAACTTCTGCAAAACAGAGATGTAAACAGCCTCTACCATAGAGTCTGAATGTCTAAGTCTTTTGGAGAAGAAAAAAAACCCCACAAAACCAAAAAAGAATAGGCAGGCAAAAACCCTGCAGACAGCAGGGGCTGTTTTTTCACTGAAAAAAAAAAAAGAAAAAGAAAAAAAGAGGGAAAAAAAAAAGCTGAATATGCCTTTTGATGTTAAAATGATGGTGTTTTGATCTTCTGCTGAGGACTATGGCAGGGATAGTTATTTTAAATGTTAGAATCCTGTTTATAATGGAAATGCTCTCTCTCTCTCTCTCTCTCTCTCTCTCTCTCCTGACATTTTAAAATATCCACTGCTTTTGTGGAACTTTCTTGGGAGTTGGTCATATATTCTCATCACACAGAGCCTTCCCCTGATGGATGCTCTCAGCCTCACCAGCCCAGCCACCAACCAAGCTCCACCCAGGCTTTCCCCCCTGCCCTGAGAAACAGCCAAGTTCAGTGGGGCTCCTGACACTTCGGGGGTTGTTTATCTCCATCCAATCAAGCCTTGTCACATTTCATATGTTAGCAGTAATGTTCATTTACACTTACTTTCTATCTGTCCATGTATGTGAATCTATCTTGTTCCATCTTAAAAATGCAAATAGCATTTTACACAAACACTCTATTGTTCTTAATGTAAATGTGTTTATCCTATTTTCTCCTAAAATGCAAACAGTGTTCTTACTATGTTTTTGTTGTCCTGGAGCTAGGATAACAGAACTGAGGCTTAGTGCTTGTCAGGATTTTGAAGGCTTTTTATTTTTCTAAGGCACTTAAAGCATTTCTTAAAATATTGAGGGTATATTCTACCTATTTGCTTACTTATTTGTTCAAAAATATAGCTAAAGTTTTTACTTATATTCCTGCTTCATGTCCATTTGGTTTGATATATCTTAATTTTTCTAGGGAATCTAATTCAATACCTGCCTTCTTTCCTCTTTCTGTGGAGATCAAAGAAACTCCTGCCTCTTGTACTCCAACTATCACGGACTTTTTAGGAAGTCTCAGTAAGGATAACTAAAAACTAAAAGCCCTATAGACTCCTCCAGGAGGGAAAAGTGGCTCATGTCTGGTGGCCAGAGGGAAGGGCATACATGGCAGTGCTTGCAGGGATGGCAGCAGGGTGAGGCACAGCCTCTGCCCAAATACATCCCACTGCTGGCTCAAGGTCACCCACGAGCTGGGCTGCACATGGGGGACACTCATCTTGTTCTGCTGCTTCAGTGGAGGAAAGGGGCAGTGGACTCATGGCAGGAGCAATACTGAGAATTGTCATCACCAGTCAGAGAGCAAATGGGGTAATTTACTCCCAATCTGTGAAGGATATTCTCCTTCAGCCCCCCAGATCCATGCCTTTCATTATGAATGCCTTTGATATTCATATCTAATGTGCTAAATAAAGGTCCTTCTTTTATCATGCCTATCATACTTATTTCTGAATGTGAAATCTGTTGCAATCACTTTAGATCCTGGAAAAGGAGAAGGTGGGGAGCTGTTTAATGAGAATTAATGGGAAGTGCACTGTAACCTGAGCTCAGAGCATTTCCCATGTGCCCAGACATGCACTATGTGGACATTGAGAGGGAGTTGTAAAACTTTCAAATTCCAGCCTATTAATCAATACCAAAACACTTAATGGTAAAACTCTTGTGTGATTAATACTTAGCTGAAGTTCTAAAGCAAGGGGTTGTTTGTGCTGTTTTAAGCACACCAGCAAGAGTCCATGTTCTAACTACAAAGCGGGGCTTAGGGAATAATCAATCATTTCCACCAAGTTAGTAAGGATTATTTACTTTGAGCACTAACTACAGAAAATAGTTCAAACTACTCCAGTTTCAAATACCTTTTCTATGCATTCTGACAGGAAGCAGAGAACTCCCTTACTAACACCCACACCCTAATAAGATGAGAAGACTTAAAACTCCACTAACGCACCTATGGCCACATTATATATTTTATAAGAAAAAGTTCCCCTGTGGCAGTGTTGCAATACAGTGCTTTGCAGTCTTTTGGTTCACAGAAATTAAGGAAGGTGCTCTTACATCTTCCAGAATGCACCAAGCAAGAACCCTGTTCTTGTCCTTCATTTCACAAAACTTTCATGTTGTATCCTGTAGAAAATGGAAATAAAACCAAGAAGCCTCCTCTGCCTGAACAAAATTAGGGCTGCAGAGCTAAATGAACTGCTTCTTCACCCCACAATATTTGCACTGCACTGATGATTTGGGCTTTGAACAACACCATTGCTCAGTGACATTTCAGCTGCATCTAAGGCAGCACAATTTTTTTTTGGTTTTGTTTTTAGCCGAATTGTAGCATATTAGTAGCATTTCAGTTTATACTGAAAGAGATTATATAATAATCTGATGGATCTATGAGAAATGTAGAAAAAAATATAAATCTACTTATTTTACATTTTATACTACATTTCCTGCAGTACAAACTATTTCTGTAACTAGCACACCTGCATCTAACACACTTCTAAAAAGTAAAGCTAGGATAATAGAAATGACCCTTCACTCTTCTTGAAGTCAAGGTTTTTGAGACCATCAGAAGAAATCAATTCCCAAATCTGTGACTGCAGCTGGAATGCAGCTTTATGAAATTTATCCCAGGCCAGTCACCACATATGAGGTCACTTTTGAAGACAGTAGGTCTCTAAAACAGAGACCTTCCACAAAAATATTACATAAAAAAATGACTGCAGATCCAAGTCAGGGGGTGACAGAGAACTCAGCCATGCATTCCAGATGGATGGGAGCAATGGGTCAAGAAAGCTCCTGTGGCATGCAGGGAAAACAGCTGCAGTGCAGATTTCCATGTGGATGAAGAGCACACACAGCTGGCTCAGCTGGAGGAGGACAGCCCTGAGTGGCCCCAGCATGGCTGTGGCTTTCTGTCCCAGGCACCCAACACCAAACCCCCTCAGCTGAGGAGTCACTGGGAAAGCTTCCAGAGCCCTCTTCTATCATTCATGACACTGAGAAATCTGACCTGAGGCTGGAATTATTAGAGAACCACAGACTCGATTGGGTTGGAAGGGACCTCAAAGCTCATCCGGTCCCAGCCCCTGCCATGGGTTCCACACCTTCCACTGGACTAGGCTGCTCAGAGCCCCATCCAACATGGCCTTGGACACTTCCAGGGATGGTGGGATGGTTTCAGTGGCACAGGGTAGTGTTTCTTCATCTCTTGCCTGAATTACAGGTGACACAAACTTTTCTTCTTTTAAACTACCATTCAGAGTGATCTTTATTTCTGTGTTCTGATACCCTGGCACGTACAAAGAACTTGATAATAATGGTTTAAATATGGATCACACAGAGCAACAGAAGTAAAACAAGCTAACTTTAAAAATTGAATAATTTTGTAATGAATTGGTTGAGGAATTTAAGGGAGGCATTAAAGTTCTGAATGTGACAAGTCCATGAATGGTATTACCTTTTAAAAAAACATTTAAACCTAAATGATCACTGCCAAATACTCTCTGTAAGTAATGGAGGGATGCTTCCATTTATGGGTAATTACTCATTTCCACCTGTTTCTAAAAGCACTGGCAGGAGGTGAGGCATGAATTGTGCAGTGTTTCATTACATAAGGACACACTGGGCCTTTTTTTGGAATGTAATCTGCCAAAATCTAAAAGAATATATCTTATTAATAAATGATGCTTTCTCAAAGGCACTTTGCATTTCATAGAGGACAACAGCTCAGAAGGGTAAGAGTTCTGAAGCTGGAATGATGAATAGAATGGTTCCCTTCCTGCCAGATCTGCATTTCTCCACAGCCCCGTGGTGCAAAGACCTGAACTTCAGAGCTGTGTACGATGTCACCTGAAACTTGAAAGGGATACAGACTTCACTGCTGGCACCTGCTGAAGACCAGGGAGAGGTTTCTGACTCCCAGAGTGTCACAAGACTTGCTGAATCCTAGACTGACATCCCAAAGAAACACTACCACTTTTTGGCGGGCAATCAGAGGCAGCGGAGATGTAAAAGATATTTAGTCTGTTTTTATTAGGCTGCCTTTCATGCTTTGAAGTTATGGGTGAATACTAATATTGATGCTTCATAATGAACAGACAAGTTAATTGTGGCTACTAAGACTTGTGATAGCTTTGCTTTCTCACACATGCCACAATTCATCTGTTAAACTCTGCTTTGTTTAAAACTTGAATTCCAGAGACAGAGCTGTGCCCTTCTGGACTATCAGCTCCCCCTATCCCAAAGGAAAAACCTCCACACTTTGCCACTTGGCCATAAAAATAGCTGGGACTAGGAATCTGAGCAGAAGTAGGATCCAATCACTGCAGCAGGAATGCAGTGGAGCAGGACATTTGTGATGGAGTTATTGTGCTGCTGAAAGTGCCAGGGATGAACAGAAAACTCTGAGCAGTGTCACAAGGAGAACTCCACACAAAACAGAGCAATTAATTAAATATTGGAACAAACAGCAGGAAAACCACCTGTTTTTAATACAGCTGATGTGCAAGGAGCTGCCTGGGATGGACAAAAAAGCAGCAGTCCAGAAACCAGAAAAGCTGTAGGGCTTTAAAGCCATGCCCACCCTGACAGAGCCTGTCCCCAGCATGTCCAGGGCATGGGCAATCCCAGCAGTGCCTCTGGCAAAGGGAGAGGAAGGGAAACGACTCTGAGTCATCTGGCAGGGTAAAGGCAGAGCTGGGATCCTGTGTGCAGCCCCCTCCATCCCCAGAGCTGAGCTCTGCAGGGATCACCTCAGCAGCAACTGTGACAAGAGCCCGGTGCTGTGGGATCTGTCAGGAGACAGAGATGGGTGGGCATGGAGAGCAGCCCTGACAGGGCTCTGCTGAGGGTCTGCCTACAGAATGCCAGAACAACTGTGTTGCTTTCAAAGAAAAACCCGTGCTGGTAAGCCTGGCCTCCCTGAGCCTGGCTGGGGGTCCAGCAGTGCCAGGAGAGGGGCTCAGTTTAGTCCTGCCCATAGGTTATTTATTTACATGGACCCAATCCTGGTCCTTCCCCCCCAAGCTTGTTTTTCAGGTGGAGGATTTTTAATTTTAAGGTTGCTAATTTTTAAAGTACTCCAAGTGAATGACGGCTGAGTTTTCACAGATCCCTCTGTGATTCGTGCATCACATGGATATTTCAGTTTATTCTACAGCTCTGACAGGGAAGGAAGGAAAGGATCAGAGATAACTCCAGTAATATAATGTGTGTGCCATAGGTGTGCCACTATGGGAAGCATACAGCACAATAAAGCTCTTTGTATCCTGATAAACAAAATGAGGGCATTTTTTCTTTTTTTGTGGGATTTTGTTTGTTTTGCATTGCAAAATGCAACACAAAACGTATGCAATGCAATGCCCCTAGCACATAGAGCATAGACAATACAGAGGCTCTGATACCTTGAGAATATTCACTGTATAAAATTCACCTTTAAGTTTTATTTGTGCACTGGAGGGCCTTGCTTTAGAAAACCACATAAAAATCATCCTTAATTTTAACCCTTTATTAAAGTATTGCACTATTCTAGGGCATACATATTTAAGGGAATTAAGTAATTAGTGCTGTTACTCTTTTTGAAAAAGGAATGCTGCAAGTTAAAATTGTAATAAAATAAGAATGTTATTTTTAACCTGCCAACTCTCTCAATACCGACTGTCACAACATGAACTGAAAATGTGCACAGCAGTCTTCCCTCTGCTTCCTATTTTAAACCCCTCCCCATCTTTGTGTTTTATGTTGCTGCAAGCAAGCTCTGCCTATTCTCAAATTAACACCCACATCTTTCCAGGTCAAACATCAAAGCTGCTGTGATTTTCAGTTAATCAGTGCCCTCCCCCTTTTAAAAACACATTTTTTTTTATTTCAGTAGGTCATGTTTGGTATGGTTATTTCAGTCCCTGTGCTTAGGCAGAGGTTTTTGTCCCAGTGAAACTCTTCTGTGAGCTCCCTGTAGTCACCTGGACAAGGCACAAGTCAGTTCTCAGGATCTCCACCACACTCTAACACATTGTTCTCAAGTCTTGGTGAAATCGTTGGTTTGTTCTGTCGCATACAAGTGGTTAGGAATGTAACTGTACTTCACCTGAAATTTTATTTTAAAGTAAATAGCAATCCTTATTAACCTCCTGAAAAATAATTTAGTGCCAAGGGATTTTCTTACCCATGTTTTTTCCTTTCTTATTAAAGGAATTTACTGTATCACTCCATCAATGGGGGAGAAGAACAAACTAATTCCCCCAACCCTGAAGTATTTTTAGGAAATCTAGAAAGCAATGTCACAGATGGAAAAATAATAGTGCAGTAATATTTAATTGCCTACATTCTGTCTTTCTGCTGTCATAAGCTGGGCTACACCAGTATAATTCAGGGTAGAATCTGGTCTGTTTTGTTTAACATGTCTACAGCCTTTGTTGCAAAATTCTCACACGTCCCTAGTAATTAGTTCTCAGACCTAAATACTGAATAACAGCATGTTGCAAAAATTAGAATTAAAAAAATAAACTAGTTGTCAACATCATACTGAGTAATTCAATAGTACTAGAATACCCCGAGGGTGGGTATGAATAAACAATTCATGAAGAGCTGGTAAATTACATTTCAGCTTCTATTTATTGCAAAACTAGTCAAATACTTAGCTCTATTGAATAAAGATAGCCCATTGGGCTTATAATAAGGAACATTTCTTCAGAGTTTTCCTCCTACTCTATTTTGTGCAGGATAGATTTAGGCTTCTAAGCAGTCTTGAACACAAACAGAGGAGATTATATCAGACAAGGTCAAAGAGGAAATCTGATGACCTGCAGCAATCTGGGTTAGTCCTTAATTCTTTCACAGTGTACACATAATAATAATAATGAGCCAAAAAGAATATGTCTTTAAAATTTTAGACCAGATGTTAAGATAACATGAAGAATTAATACGATTTTGGATATCTTTACGGTACATTTAGGAGCATTCATAACAGTAGATATGCACTGGATGAACCAATAGCATGTGATTCTTCTGTATCTGCAGTTCATATTCATCCTCTATCCCTAAATAAAATACATTTAACCCCTTGAAGTCAGTCTTTGTAGCAAATCAGTGAAGAAGAGAAGGTCACCAAATGCTACTCAGTATGAAACTGTTGGCTGAGACTCAGAAGAATTTAGGGTAGAAGGGTCTTTTGCTGACCATCAGGGAAAGATAATCTTGCACAGCAGAGACCACGAGGAAGACGAGTCTAACTCTTAAGCAGGGTCAGGTTGTTCAGGGCTTTATCTGGTTGTGTTTTTCATACCTCTCAAAATGGAAACTATAAAACACCCCAGGGCAATTTGTTCCAATGTTGGATCACCTTCATTTTGAATATATTCCCTTATTAGCTGCTTAGAACTTCCCTTGCTGTAGCTTGTGCTTCATTTCTTATACTCTTTAACAAGACAAAAGTCTCCACCAGCCTGTCTCAGGTCACATCACTGGTTTATTAGGCCAGCATCCCTTAGAAAGCTGAGAGCTGTGGGAATTATCTCTACCTATGTGTGCTTGTGAAAAATTCCTTAAACTGGGAAAAATCACAAGATTCTGATACTGGGTCAGATTTCAAGATTCACCTATTTGATATTGAGTATCCACTACTGCTATCATCTTTCTTTCAGTGAAGAGAACATTAAGAGCAGAAAAATTTCAACAGAAAGAGAAGTCCCTAATATGTTGCAGTTTTTACCAATGTTAGTAGAAGTATCAGTTTTATTATGATAGGGCTTATTCATATACATTAAGAGCAGTGTCATCAAGACCTACTTGCTGCATAACATACATCAAAGGACCTCATTGTAACATTGGAATTTGTATTCCCATGCATGAATTCAAAAAACCTCCTTTGTGTTATAAAATTGCAGTTTGATAAAATCCTCAGGACAAGCCCGAAATTCATAGTTAATTGCCTTAAATAATATTTATGTCCAAACTACCAGATTCAATGAATCTGCTGCTTGATTCCTCAGCAGTAATGCTTGTGAATCAGCCTCTGCACTCAAATTGGTTGTCCAGTTTAATTCCACAGTGTCCTATAAAATTTATGAGAAGTGCACTGCTTTTGCTTTTTGGATATAATTTGGCATCAAGTGTGAAATTTGTTTGCAGGAGAGGCCCTAGGACTGCGGAAATGTCAGGGCCATAAAAGCTGGGTGCTGTTAGTCATCAGGGAAGTGTAGTAAAGGAGAGCTAGGAAAGCCTTGCTAGCCTTCTCATCCCAGCAGGAAAGTGTGTTGGGGCAGTTTAGGAGGAGAAAAACTCGAGATTAGGGGGAGCAACAGTACTGCAAGGTGAACTGGCGAGCAAGGTTCTGGAATGCTTAATCAGCCTTCTGCTATTTACTCCTTTTGACCTGGGAAAGGAAGTGATGTGGGCCTGTGGGACACTTACTCAAGAAAATTACCAAGACAAAAACTCATCTCGTTTACTCCACTGTGCTGCTGTGTGGGGTGCGGATAAATAACACTGAAGTGACAATCTCTAATGAGATTCACCACAATCACTCTCGTCACAAACCCACATGATTTCTTGGTGTGAATTGATACCTCAGCCAGAGATGTCCTGACAGTCAGATATTAACTGAAGGCTGTAGGTAATTTCAACAATATTTTCTCGTTCAGATGTTATGTTTGATTTGTTTCTACCTGCTCCCATGGTTTATACTGACAGCATTAAAAATGGGTTACTGCACTGTGGCATTTTACAAAGGTTCATGTCACTTCTTGTTACTTCATCTCATGTTGCAACATGACAGCGCACGGTCTGATATAATGTGGTGTGGCCTCCTGTATTAGAAAGGGTCAAACATTTTCTAAACAGTAATATTTACATTGCAATGGATATTTATGCAGAGGTATTAAATGTTATATCAATCCCTGGCAGCACATTGTTTTCCTTTTCTGTTAATTTGTATGGCTCACACACACTGGGTTGCATCAGTCACAGCCCTGCACCAGAAAATTAGTTTTGTAGTAAAGAGAGAGTCTAAGAGGAAAAAAATGGATACAAGTAAAAAATGCACCAAAAAAAAAAAAAAAAAAAAAAAAGAAAAAGAAGAAGAAAAGAAAAAGAAAANAAAAGAAAAAGAAAAAGAAAAAGAAAAAGAAAAAGAAAAAGAAAAAGAAAAAGAAAAAGAAAAAGAAAAAGAAAAAGAAAAAGAAAAAGAAAAAGAAAAAATTATTTGGATTGGAAATTGCTAAGCTTCGAAGTGTGGTCATCACTTTATGGTCTTAATGAGGCACCCAGGTGAGCCTGTCCTGCACAGTCCTGCCAAACTTGCCTGTCTGTGCAAAGGGTAAGAACATTTGTTCCTCACCTCTGCAGCTCTTTTACACTTCTGTTCTAGTCCTACAAGCAGAGGGGGAGGCCAGCTTTTTCTCCTCTAGCAACAAACCCATCACAATCTGCATAGGGGAAAACCCCAAGATAATATTTTATATTTCATTTGATCTCTTCCAGTTAATAGTGATGTGAGAAGACAATTAGCTCCAATATTTACCTACACACTTGGTGAACTTATGATCACGTTAGCAAAGCCCTCTTCCTAGTCCTAAACATATCTTTATTTGCCTTTCTTCTAAATAACATTTTTAAGGGCCTCAAGGGAAAGTTCAGATGGAGCTCAGTGGCAGTTGCTACTTGTGTTTGAGAGATCTGGAGTTAGGGAGAAAATTTTAGCAAAGGGGGAATCATGCCTTTGCTCACCACAGAGAATCCCCCTGCTTTTCCTGCTTTGATTTTAGCCAATTTTGCATTAATTTGGTATTTCTCATTAAAATTATGTAAAGAAAGGAAAGGATGTCAGAAGTGTAAAGTCTAGTAACACTCACAATAAAAGCTGGTGTATAAAAATGGAGAATATATAAATTACCATTCGACTGTATAATATAGCAAAATTAATGATGAAGAATGGAAGCTCAAAGACATGAGTCTGATGAGTTTCTCAGAAGCTTATACTAATTAAATGGTATTTTACTCTACAAATTATACCATTGAGAAATGAGTCCACATAGGTAATCTGAGATTATTTCTCTACTTGATACTTCATAACAGCCCAGAAGTGGGAGCTTTGTGTGCTGGCTGTCACTGATGGGTGGCAACAGTAGAACTGTTGGCATAAAATTAAACGAATTTATCTTAAAACAGGTGCAAAAGACTGTGTTATTTGGGCTCAAGCCAAACTCATTTAAGGTAATTTCAATCAATATGAATTGACTTATGTTAAATTTAATTAAACAAGTCCTAAAAAAAAAATAATTTGAAAGTGCCTTGATGAGAAGTCATACTGAATTTACTTAAATTAGGTTTAAAAATTACATATGGTAAATTGCACAACCATCTTTCATAGAAAAGTGTCTGAAGTTAAAGAGGTAAGTCAGTCATGTGAGTGAGTTCATATTCCTAAATGCTGCCTGAATCAGCGATAGAGCCTTAGCCAGAGCTCCTGCTGCAGACCAGGATGGAACAGAAAGCTGCTCAATCCAGCCTCTTCCAGGAAGATATTTCTTTGAAATTACCCACCAACATTTTTTTTTTTCAAAATGAAGAATGGTAATTTCTCAGAATCCTAATGTTTTCAAAGAAAAGCTTTGCAGAATTCCAGGTGTAAATGTGCTTTGACAAAACAATCCTTTGTTTTTCAGTGAATTTTTGAATTAAAATTAAATTCCTTTTAGCATATATTTTGATGCTG
This sequence comes from Regulus satrapa, assembly GCA_013396955.1. Lineage (NCBI taxonomy): Eukaryota > Metazoa > Chordata > Aves > Passeriformes > Regulidae > Regulus > Regulus satrapa. The sequence goes on along the minus strand of VWZN01014109.1, from coordinate 61,088 downwards.
CCTTTTCTATTCTTTGTTCATGTTACTGGGCTCTACAGCAGCAGAAGTGCACCACAATAAAGTCGTCTATAGCTCAAGAGTTGTGGCTGCCTTATCCCTGGAAGTGCTCAAGGCCAGGTTGGATGGGGCTTGGAACAACCTAGGATAGTGAAAGAGGGCCTCAGCCATGGAAGGGAGCTGGAACTGGCTGGGCTTTAAGGTGCCTTCCAGCCCAAACCATTACATGATTCTATGATGTTTTACTTTTGAGCCACCAAAGACATCTTCCACCCAGCGTTGGTTGAAACACGTCATTTTTTTCTGGACGGAAACGCATCCTGGTTTTGTTTACAATGGAACATTCTGATGCCTTGACAACCAAGAATAAAAACCAGTTGTCCTTAAAATGACTTTAGAAATAGACCCAAATATTTCAGTTGTACCCTTGGATATGATGTCATACCAAGAGCAGCACAGAGAAGTGTGGCAGATTTCCTCCTGCAACGTCACAGCCTGTTTGCTAAAGTTCATACTGAAACTTCAAAGAAAATCCATGAAACATCTGACTTTCCTTGAAATACCATTTTCCAGGAAAAAGCATCCTGCTGAAAAATTTCTGATTAGCTCTTCTCTCTCATTTCTTTCCATTATGTGCACTTAGCAACTTAGTGTCCTTACAACTGGTAAGTGCATTACAAATCATACACCTGGCTTGGCTTCTCATAATAAGAAAAATTCCTACTGAACTTGGAAAAATAAAATCTCTGCAACCATACCTTCCATTAAAACAAGTGTGTGTGTGGAGGGGAAATCTAAGTTTGCCTTCAGAAAGTCAGTATAATTTCTGGATAATCTGATAGATCACACTTTTGATTATTTACCATGTCCTCAGAATACCCAGCGTAGCACAAACTTTGATGGGTTGCTATGTAAAAAACTGTTAAATGTGGGAGGCTTTTGTAATTAGCGATTTCACAGAGTCCTCTAGGGCTTCTTGTTGAGTGGGACCTTTCCACTGTGTGGTTCCCACTTGTGGGTGCAAGATCCCAGCTCCAGAGGGCTCGGGGAGACCACAGAGGGGCCAGCCTCACTGTTCTACTCTCTCTGGCAACTGCCTTTGGGGATAAAACTACCAACAGAAGGAAATCAGAATATTCTGTGGCAGAGAAAGAGAGGTAAACAGGCTAAAATCAACATTGCCAGAGACCAGGGAAGTACAGGACACCAGCAGCAGCCAGATAACTAAGGTGGGCCATCAGGCAGGAATGTCTGAGCTCTACCTTCACCAGAGGAAGAGTTGGTAGGGAAAGGTGGGAGAAAACAGCAGCAGATGGGAGGAGGAGGAGGCGTGGAAGAGCCGAAATGCAATTAACAGTTTTCCAAGTGGTTTAAATGGTTAGTAATTGAGAACTGCTAAAATTCACAGATAACAACAAATGAACATTTTCCACCGGGACGTGCCAAGTGCTCCGAGATGCCCTTAGCTCCATCTGCAGAGAACAAAGCTGAGGCAGACGAGAGGAAAATAAAAGGTGTCCCACAAGCTTGCTTCAGAGGCAGCAATAGTGTCAGGGGGGCAGCTCAGGCTTCATCCCTCACCCAGCAACACATCCTGGGTAAGTTTTTTTCTCAGCCAGGTACTGATTCCATAGTTATAAAACTACTCTGGGGAAAGAAATGCAGGGATGGGAGGAATCAGTCAATATGAAAAGCAAGCAAATCAGCGTGCATCAGAGTTGAACTGAGAGCCTCAGAGTGCCAGATTAAGGAAGTTTTCAGAAACATTTATTCTTAAATGGTCTTCCAGACAAACTCACTGACCTTATCCATTTAAATTAACAGAAATTCATGAACATGGGGGAAAAGACATTTTTCAAAGATCTCAAACTCACATTTTGCATAATTTACAGGGAACAGAAGGTTCTCAAACCTTGAAGACAGCCATTAGCATTTCACAATATTTTAGCATTTAGTATGTAGCCAGGTCATTTTTAATTACAAAAGGAAGAACTCTTCAGACAGAATGTATTCCAAGGGTGTGTACTAGAAATGCTGCAAAATCTCGCCATAATTGGTGATAAAAATGTTAGCCGATGTAATGACATTTGGGGAAAAAATGTGGACAACATTCAAATTCCAGCAGAAAAGTAGACTGACCTTTCATAATGAAAATGACTAACCACACATAAAAAAAAGAAGAGAAGAAAATAAAAAGACAAAAGATCAAACCCAGTAAAGTGCATAAAAAGGAGGAGAGAGGCAGCAGCCTGTCCAGCATTGACTTCTCTGGCAGTAACAAAGAGTCAAAGGAGTATTGTGGGTTGCAGCTCTCTCTTTTTTCTTCCTTTCCTCAGTTACTAATTTTCTTACTGTATTAAAGAATCCTAATGGTGAAAGCTTTAAGGTCAGGCCTTGATGTGCCAATGTTCTACTCTGAGGTGGAAGAAAATTCTTGCGTTGTACATTTTTATTTCCAAGTTTAATTTGCCTTGATAGCTTGTTGCACTTTAACTTGCAGCAAGTATTTCCTGCATGAAGAAGTCACATTCAAAAGTTAAAAGACTGTTAAAATCAAAGTTTCCATATACTGAGCTGCGCAGCCTGCCTGACCATGCAGGGACCATCTTGCCCTGGATGTAAAGAACAGAAAACCCGCTCTGGAAGAGCTTTTCTAGGAATGCTTTATTCTAAAATTAATCAACCAGAGGCATCAATGAGTACAGAGAGAAGAAAGAAAAAGGTACTCATTGAACTACCAGACCTGTTATGTGGAATGGCTAAATGGAAAAATGAGTGCAATCCTCTAAAGCTAGGATGCTGCAAAGAAATGAAGGAAGAAAAGCTTTTTGTAAGTATTTTGTACTTTCATATTATTGATCAAAAAAGACAAAAATCCCAAAGTCTAACCTTCATGCATACAAGATTTTCAAACCCTACAATGAAGATGTTCTCCTCCTCCCAACTAAGACCAATTCCACGCACACTAATTTAAGTAAAAAAAAGCCAAAAAAATTTAAAAAAACCAAAAAAACCACAAAAAAACAGAGGGCAAGAATTTATAGGGAGCACTCTAACACTGATGCCTACAAATGTTATTGAATGCAATCAGCTTTCTTTCATCTCCTCCCTGGTTGAAGGTGATACCTGAACTATAGAAATTCCATTTAGCAACTCATGTCAGATATCACAGGGTATGTTGATGGCATCTCTTGCCTGTTGTCTATGTGCAATGTTTTATTTGTGGTAAAGCATAGGTAAGGTTGGCCCTTGCTTTCCTGAGAAAACCTTTTAATCTTTTATTCTCCATGGTGCCAGACACCTCTGCCTGCATTTATCTTGAAAACAAAGGTCTTGCAGTTACTGAACTGCTAAAAATCACAGGAGAAAGGAATCAATGACATTTTCAGAGGAAAATACTTCATTGTTCTGTGTACTAGGGAAGTTTCTAAATGCTAGTATTGTTTAATTTAATCTCATAGTATTGTGAAACAACAGAATTATTACTACATATGCCCCAATGAATTTAGTTTCCTTTCTATGCAAAAATTCTGCAGGTCATTTCTGTTTGAATGGCCAGTTCTTCATGTGGAAAGAAAGCTCAGACAATGTCTTATTGAATAAAACAGGCTTGTTTCGTGATTCATTACACCTCTTTTTGTCCTTATGTGTAAGCCAGCTCCTCTAAGGTCTACACCAAGAATGCACAGTGAAGGCTGTGCACAGCCATAAAAATAATGCTGGGAACTCTCAGGCATGCAGTAAAATAAACTCAATAAAAATAAGAATATTTTGCAAAAGGTACTGATAGTCTCCATTTTAGAACTGATTTTTCATTCCGCATAAGCTCATTTTTCTTTATACTTAAACAAATGACAGATGCTCATAGAAACGATATCAAGGATTCCTTTTGGCACTTCTTTTCAGTGTTCTCATTTATTACTCTTCTGGTAATAGAGTATGCAATGTTATTCTATTGAAAGCAGGATCATCAAAATTGCCAGGTGTCTGATGTGTGATCACTCCCTCTATATGCAAAGCAAAGTGTTTCCAAATGCATTAGGCTTGTGAATTCAGTGCTTACGGCTCAATTCTTCAGAGTGTTGTGTACTTTGATTATATAAACCTGAACTCCATGAGTTTAATGTCAATAATGTTCAGCCTCCTGTAAGATTGAGCCCTTGAAGAAAAAGAAACGCTAACCGTGATTCTTAAAGTGGAGAGGTTAGTGTTCTTGAGCAAATCTATAAACCCAGGTTCCAAACTATAAAATATATCCCCATTTTCAAGCTCTAAGGAACAGTCTTTTCTTAACAGAAATGCTGGTCTGCAGATAAAGTTTGCAGTAAAGTCAGTGGGAATAACAGCTGCCCAAATATGACTAAATATGAAGCCGGGCACTTAATTTGAGATTCCTGGAATTGGTATTGGCCATTTGTATAATATTTTGCCTAAACGATTCTCACAATTCCTCTTCCCCTCACTCGATCCCTCCTCCCTTCCAGGAAAACAAACTAACAAAAAAAACCAAACGAAAAAAAAACAAAAAAACAAACAAACAAACCCCCAAAACCACAGTTGGGCAGAGAAAAAATGTCCCAGATCCATTCACTTCCCAATCTCCAAGGATCATTCAGGTGTGAAAGCAGCAAGCAGGATAAAAAAAGGTGAGAAATATGTTCAGGGGGGCATCTGATAGCAGAAACCTGAAACTCACTCTATATATACACCACACATGCACATGCCCATGTGACACCTACTTTGTGAAGCAGCAAGGAAATGTTCAGGACTGGTAGAAGAACAGGACAATCTGACAGAAGCTTTGCAGATACTCAGTGGCATTTTAAGAAAGGGGGTTTTCCAGGGGCTCCTTCCAGCCTCCAAATTATCATTTACTCTACTAGGGAAACTCTCTCTGCTTCCCTGCATATTCTGCCTTCTTCTGCAGTCTATCTAGCCAGTTCCTCTTCTCTTTCTCTTGTCCCTTTTTCACCTGCAAAGTTCACCTTCCTATCTCCCTTTTCCTCATTTGTACCCACATTTTTGTCACCTTGTGGGAGCATCCCCAGTTCCCCTCAGCCCCTGGCCTCCAGTGCCCTTAAACCACCTTTTAAATTTCCCCTTCTCATTGGAGCTTCAGAGCATCTCTGTTCCCACAGCACCTCATATTCCTCATTTCTACTCTCTCCACCTCGACAAAAACCACCAGCAATAAAATAACATATAAATGAATGCATCGTTTAAGTGTTTATGTGTACAAGGGAATGTTATTTTACTAGAACTGAGACTGTATCTTTCCAAATAATCCATGGGCTCTTGTATATTTATAGGATTTTAAGCTCAGCTACATTCTCTTTCTTATAGAAAAAAATGCCTAATGACTTCAGTGTCACTATGAGGATCATTTTTATTGCCATATTTCTGTTTTGGGATAAACTGTAATTTTATTACCTTAGCCAGAGGGTAGTTAAATGGCAAAGGATTTACTAATCGCTACTTTAAGAGGGATAAATCTGTTTACCTCTCAAATAATGGAGAGATCTTGCTTCTGGCTACTTTCTTCTGGTTCTTGCCTAAAAGTTTTTGCCCCTTCAGTAAGAACTGACAAAGAATTAGTTGAAAACAAAGGGATTCATGAGATGTAGCCTAGTAATAAGCAGTAGTGAGAAGTTTGGGACCTGAGAGAGAAATCTCCTAATGTGGAACAGAAAAACCTCCATTTATGGCAAAAAAAATTAGAAAATCATTACCTTCCTACACTTGTTCCTGCCATCTTCCTGAATGTTTACATGCCTTCCTTTAAGCCACTCCAGAAATCAATTAATTATGTGACCATGTTCTGAGTGAGAAAGCGTGAAATAAGGAAGAGGGGAGAAAAATGCAGAAAAAAAATAGATTAGAAAAATTAGAAGAACCACAGAAGAACCAATCTTGCTGGAATCTATGAATACTCTCCCAAGTCAGTCCCTCAAATAACATTGAAATGAAAAGAAATAATCTGGTTAAGTGCTGCAAATTTTTAAACTGTAGGTGCTTAAAAGCAGAAATGAAAAACCATTACTAGACTACTTTGGAAACTTCAAGTGAAGAGAAACCAGGAGGGAAAAGGGTGTTATGTACCAGAATGCCCTGTATGAATCCTATAAATTTACTTGTGGTTTATATGACCAAGATCCTGCAGTTATCCTATAGCACATCCAAGGTCATATTATTATAGCATATACCGTAATTCATATTTTCAGTATGAACCTTGAAAAGTCAGAGTCCCTGTAAATGAGCAGAATACTTGGATGGTTCTAGAAGACCTGAGCAGGATGTGCACAGCAAAATCTGTCATCCAAAGGTACATGACCCATCTTGGCCCTGATCAAAACACCTCCAAGACCTACAGAGAGGAAATATTTATTTCTTTTGATATTATTAGTAGATGCAATAGCAAAACTGAGATCCAGATTTGTATATACCTGGGGATTTAACCTCATGCCAAATCTCTTTTATACAGTCTACATTTCACCACCACTGAAGTAATGGAAGACATTTCCATATTCAAAATGGATAAAATTAAGCAATTAAAAATTACTCCAACAATTCTTGCACTTTAATCTCCACATCATCTGTCATCTGTCTCTTTCATTTATTATCAAAGTACGTTCTTCCTTCATTGTTTATCCATAATCTTGCTCCCACTTTTTGTCCAGCAAAGTAAAACAGCTTTTCTTCACTCCATGTCAGATAACACTCTGTAATCAAGCCCTGGTTTTGACAAGCAATGAGAGTTTTCTTATAAGGTTACAAGCTTGTCAGGGACAGCTGTTGCAGTGTTGCCCTTGCCTCTGGTTTATAAGCATCAATTATCATCAGTATAAGTGAGGGAAGTACAGCAGAGTTCCCTTGCTTTGGGAGGTCTATCCCCCCTTTAATGACTTAAAACCAAACTCGCTTCAAGCTTGAAGGGCAAATTGATCACATAGCAGTCATGGAGAAATATTACAAATTCTTTCCCACTTTACAGCCTGTCTCCCTGATAAGGTTATTACAGTGTAACACTGAAAAATCAGAGGTTGAAATAAAATCCTTCTGCCTTTGGACCAAAGCCAGCTTATGACCAATATAAGTTTGTTTTTTATTTCCCTGTCATTCCATATGAAAAAGCTTCCTTTCTTTCCAGTTTTATCCTCCTCTAGCTCTTTACTAGGCACAAGGCAGGTTTCAGTGTCAATCTCCCAGTTTCACAAGCTGACTGATGCCAAAGCCAGGGAGTCACAGTTTACTCCTTCTCAGCAGAGAAGTGTGAACTGAAGGGCTGTGGCACCATGTCAGCAGTGGGGCAGGAGCCTTCCCAGCCTCCAAAGCACACACAGTGAGAAAAACACAAGATGATGTCCAGGGTGAGGAACAAAAAAAGGCGTGTAAATTTCTCGGGTATATCCTGGATACGATGGAGGTTAAACTGGAGGGCTCTAAGTGGTTTTTTGTGGCAGGATTTCCCCATCAAAATTGATTATTTTGCAATGATTAGATACACTTAGGTCAGTCATTTCTCAGGTTTAACAGAGATTTTGCTCCAACACATAAGCTTCACCTCCCAGCGAGTGTCATCCTTCAGATGCTTTTGGCAGTGGTTGGGTTCTTCCTCCCTGTTTCTGAGGGAAAAAGGAGGATGTAGCAATTAATTACCCTGCAAACACACCATCAGCCCTGGTCATCTATCACCCGTGCAGAGTCTCTGCTGGGCTGTGCTTAGTGCAAGGCAGCAGGAACACAGGCCTGCCATCCATCTCTGTAACATCTCCAGAGCAAGAGCCCTGGGGAAGAAGATGCACGTAGAGCAGAGTTTTTGTCTGGTGCTCAAATCAGTCATAAAGTCTGGCTCCTTCGCTCGTGAGCTGCACTGATTCATGCCCATTCCAGCCCTCCCAGTGAACAAAACCGTGAGAGTGGGAGCCGAGTTCAGCACCAGGTTCATAGCCCACAGCATCTGCACATAAATAACTGGCCATCATGGTTGAAGGCAAACTGTGTCCATTTGGGAATTTCAGAGCAAATTGCATCCTGGGACAGGCACTCGTTGCACTCAGGACTCGAGGACAAAAATCTCAGAACCTTGGGCACAGGAGAAGGTCACACAGCCTGCAGCTCGAGCTCTGAAGCCTTTTCATTCCCCTGCACATTAAAAGCAGCCCTTGCTGTACCAGGGGTGCACGCTGGCATGTTGACCTTCATCCTTCTTTTTTCCAAGCTCTACAACACATTAGTAGAGGAAAGCTAATGCAATTGGCATGAAAGAATTTACGTGCTGTCAGATGGGTTGGCGAGCTGCCAAGCCTCTAATCCACCATGTGATGGACAGGACTTCAGGCCCCAAGAGAAAATGATTTTTAACACAGTTTTCTATTTCTCTGAAGTTATCAGCAGTTGCATTCAGATCATACAGATCAAATGCCTTCAAGGTAAGTGATTATTTAAGGAATTATTTTCAATAAGAGCCTTTGGTCCTAGTGTTCATTCTGATAGTAGTTGGAAGGTAAAAAATACACTTTGTTTCTCTGATGTTGAGCTTTTTTGTACCAACTAGTGCCAGATGAGATTCATGCTAAAAAAAATAAAATTAAAAAAAAATCAAAATCTGAATACTCTGAGTTCTTTGTATTGAAAAAAAAGACACAAAAGGCATAGTTCACAGCTAAATATTATAGTCATGGCAGGGGTCACCTACGCAGATGAATCCAAATCAATATTTTAAAATCTTATATCCTTACACTGCAGTTTAAAATATCAGTGTGTATTATAGCAGTATCCATGGTGTTTGCCTACCAAGGGCTCAATAGGGCTGAAGAAGAAGGATACCCAGACTCAGCAAAGCACTGCAGCATGTACTAACTTTCCTCAGAAAGTGTCCTCAGGTAATAAAATTAAATCACTTCAATGGCTTGTAATAGGACTTTAACTTGGCTAAGGCTTTGAGGTAAATCTGCCTAGATATTTGCCTTACAGTGAGTTCACAGAGAAGACAGGCAGTCTCTTAAAATTAAAAAGGCAAAATATCATTAAAATAAGAAGCAGAGTAATTGACTCCTTAGGACAGAGAAAATTCAAAGGGATTAGACAAAGAACACATGGAAAGTAGTTTAAGTAAGAATTTCCCTTTCATTCTCTACCCTTCCCAGCTGTTCCTCTCTCCAATCTTGGTGTAACTTTTTGCCTGTGACAAACGCTGCTTGCCCCCTGAGATCCTGATAACATTTCTCTTCTGATTTCCAGACCTCTGGAGGTGTTTATTCCCAGTCTGGCTCAACATCCCCGTTTTTCCCGCACTGTGGGTTCTCTCCTTGCTCATGGTCTTCACACACGTAGTGACCTCGGTTACCCCAGGACATCCCAGCCTTAGTCTTGCCTCACCCTGCCTGTAGATGAGTGGATTGCCCAAACTGGAGAGATGAGCTGGAGAAATTGCCAGGAGGCCTTAGGCCAGGGATCCCCATGTGCTTTGGTGGCCCAGGTTTGCCAGGGGAGCACACGCTGTGCACCCATCAATCCCTCTGGAGGGCCTGCAAGGAGCGAGGCTCCTGCTGAAATCGGTGTCCCTCAGAAGTGCCATCCATTCCAGGAGGATGGCTCGGGCATGGGAAGGAAAGCCCATACATCCTGCGAGCTGGAGCTTCAGCTTTCATAGGAAGTGATAAAGGAGATTTAGAGCATTGCTTTTTCACCTGGGTATTTACCCTGTTTGTCCAGCTGGGTAGAAAAACGACCAAAGCTGGGAAGTAACTCTGGTGAGTGAGTGAGGAGGCTCTCACTGTGCAGGAATGTGGGCAAGGGAGAAATTATTTGAAGTTCTTATATTTGTAGAATAACTGTGCTCCTTTCTTTTCTCTTTAAAGTCCTGACTGAGAGGGCTGGGTTCCCAATCAAGACAATGCTCCTCATAGACCAAGCACTGAAGAAATGCCTAATAAATGATGAACCCTGCCAAAAATACCTTGAAACTTATACATGAGATGCAAATTAATGCAGATATGCACCCTCTGCTCCCAGTTATATAAAAACAATAATTCAAAATCCTATATTTCCATGGAGTCAGTTTTGCTCGTTTTTACTACACAGTAAAGAATAAATAATTAGGCAAAAATCTGGTTAAAATTCTCTATGCAATGTTCATTTATCTACACTGCAGTTATCTTGTCTTCTAATTTACTAGTTAAGCTCTTTAATATATACTTTACAATGTCTAAAATCCAGTGCAAGAGAATCAATTTTGGTATGAGAGATTCAGCCAAGGTATTTGCTAGGATTGGGGTTTTTTGGAGTGATTAAATACTTAGCGTAATCTGCCATCAAATTATTTTTGGAGGTTAACACAATTTCTAATTCTGCTATGCACTTTGAAGCACACAAAATATGTTGTACAAACCAATGTATGATTATATTGATTTTATTCGTGCTTTAAATATTCAGGGTAAGGGGGAGGGACAGAAAAAGGTGGAAAGATGTATACTGGTTCATGCTAGAAAATAGCACAGGTTCAAAAATGATTGGAAATAAATAAAAGCTAGCCTCAGGTGCACATTTTGTATTCCCTGAGATGGTTTTGAAACATAATAAATTATTTGAAACAGAGGCTTTGCATCCAGAAAATTAAGTCAAAAATCCCTCCAAGGCCAATACCACTTATGCTCTGCACATTACTGCCAAAGATAAAGCATTTATTAAGGCTACACTCTAAAGATAACACGAGCATGTGCAATATCAAAAGAAGAGTGGCCTTTGGGAAAGCAAGGAAATAAACTATTTCCATTTCTTTAGCATACATGGCAAAATGCTTTCAGGTATTGTTTTCACAACCTATACAGATCTATATTCTATGTTTAAAAGATACGGACAGCACAAAAACACTGAAAAGACTGGGGAGAATGGACTGTCTGAGGAATCCAAAATCCAAGGTCAGATAATCTCGACTGAAGGCAGCTGGAAAAATTCCAGCCCCTATGATTGCAGTGCTAATGCATTGCAATGCAGAATGTCCTGTGTAAGGGGAACGTTCAACTCCTTTCTTCCTGCAACACAAATTGGATCCATTTTACACAGAGTATATCTACTGAAGATTTAGCTCCATTGTGCTGCAGCATGCCTAATATTCCATAAAGTACATTCAGAAAAGAATAATTTGTTTTCTAATATGCCTAATGGAATGTGATTTATGCTCCTAAACACAGATTGGTCAGCATGCATAGGAGGTCTCTCTCTGCAGACAGTAGGAACTTATATTACAAAGATTTTTTTGTTTGAAGTGAACCAGAAATTTAGCTGAGTAAGTCCTTCCTGAGAAATAAAACCGTGTATCCAGATGGCAGTGAACTCAATATTAAATGAATTTAAAATTTAAGGCGAAAATAACATATTTTTTATGTATAATAATTTATAAAGAAAAGGATATGGGCTTAAATTTTCCCTTTTGTGACAAACTGTAATTGTTCCTTTGACACAGTCTAGTTTAAATTTATAGTTACAATGAATGTAGCCTCAGAAAAATAGGCCTGAACAGCTCAGTCAAGTATTTATAGAGCTACTGGAATTATCTATATTCTGCTTTAAAATTTTGGAGTATATACACATTAAATTGTAACTTTATAACCTTTTCAGTCTAGTGAGTAAGGCTTTAAGTTGTCAGTCAAAGCCTGATCTTTTTTATTACTTCAATTCTTCCAAGTACTGGCAAAGGAAATTCTTGGCATTATTTACAACCATAACTGACTTGCACTCATCAGTACCCCTGAGGTCTAAATCTAAAAGCAGGACTTTAAAAATGTCAATAGATACTAATGATCTAGGAGTTGGGGGATAAAAGAAATGCAAGCACATAATAAAAAACATTCCTGGGCAGCAGGAAGGACAGATATAGAAACTAAAAGCTGTGGATATTTTCTGAAAAACAGAGAAGCAAGAGGAGAGACCTTTGCTTTAACAGCCTCTGCTTTGGACTGTGTGTTACCTTCCAGTGGGGCTGCTCAGCCTTAGTGATGGCTTAACAAGGACTGAAGTGATAAACAATTCTAAAGGGAGCAGCATTTGAAATGAAAAACCTTTTAATTTATTTTTATTCTCTTTTTAAAAAATATAGAATGATCAAGTAGAGCTGCACTGTGGTTTACAATAAAATTTAAACAGAAATGTCACAGAATTGTAAAACCACGTGCCTTCTTAAATTTTTTCACATTTATCACTTTCATGAAGTTAGTTGCAAGCAAAGGCAAAATCAAAACCACCTCACTGAAAACTGCCAAGGGATTTCTGGTTAATGAAANAAAACTTTTAAAAGCACAAGTTAGAAGTTCTGCAATATTATCTTAATTCTTCCTGATTTTAAAGCTGTATTCTAAATAAATAGTATTAGCTACTTTATCAGTGCAATGCTTTCCTGAATTCCTCATAAGCACTGACACAGTTCCTCCACCCCAGCACTATTTAATTCTGAACAGCAAAGACTGAAAATTGGAATGGTAAGAAATATCAGACACACCAGTACGTCAAAAGAATGATTTACAAGGCCACATTTGCACTAGCCCACAATCATATATGTATTGCAATGGATCAGATTTCAGCCAAAAAATGAGTATTCCGTTTGAAATGGATGTGTTCTGCCAACTTCAACAAGAACACCTTTTGCCAACATCAATATGAATGCATCAGGGAGCTTCTCTCTACTCCAAAGTTCTAAAATACCCAACTGAGATAAGCAAAAAGACCAAGGCTGCAGTAAAAATAAGGGGCAGCTGCTGCCAGGCTCTCAGTGCTGCTGTCCATGAGGATCTCTGTTTCCACGCTAACTCTACCCATTAAAAAGATATCCTGAGTCTTGTTGCTCCAGGGAAAGCTCATCTGTTTGGCTCTTACAGTGTATGTTTGTTTATTTCATACTGATACACTCCAGCAGTTTCAATGTGACAATTTCAGGGAACTGTTGGACTTTACCGAAGTCCTTTATTTATTTTCAATTTCTTCCCGTTTCAGACTGAAGATTATGTAGCTGTGTGGTAGGCCTATGCTTTCTATGGGGAGTCATCCTTAGTGTTGTACTGTGCACAGTTACAATCAAAAGTTGTTAATTTTTTGCACAGAGACTACAGAGTCTCTTATCAAGATGTGTTGATGCCACTGCAGGTTCAACATTCTCTCTTTAGAGAGAGTATCAGACTCAGACCGATGAGGAACCTTGATTTTCTAACAATGAAATCTAATCCCACACTGCACCAAATTCTTGTTTTATATTTTAAATGATGTGGCAACAACACATTGATCAGCTTCTGTTCAGAGAGGAGATGAGTCAGCAGTATCCAAAATATATTACAGCTCTCTGCAGTAAGAGCTGAACTCCAATCTGTGCTCCTTTAAACCTTGGCTTAATGAAATGCTGACCAGTGCCAAAAAGTGTCTCAGAGCACTGGATTCCCAGCAGACCCAGCCTCCTCAGTGAGACACTCACGACACACCAGAAAATGTCAAACTCTTTCAGACCCAGGCTCTTTATCCTCCTATGAGCAGATTGGTTCCTCATCATGACAACTTGTGAACTTTTAATGCTCTACAAACCTTCTTCAAGTATTAAATCAAGGTCATTGTACTGGCACCTGTTTTGATTCTATTCTGTTTTTAATTCACAGAAGATGTGAAGGAAGGCTGTACAAGGCATTCATTTTAAACCGCTCTATCACCTGTCATTTATTTAAGCTCCTAAGAGAAACAAACTGATGGAATACTGCAAGAAATATCCTCAATATGCATTCCAAAATCAGATGGTTTTATTCTTATGATATGCACCTATGTAATACATTTTAAGGTACAATCACCAAATCTATAATAAAATCCTTATGAAAAGGAGATCAAATGACAAGGCATTTTCTTGTGAAGAAAATGTGAATATATTTCAGTTAACCCCTCTTTGAACCTGTGTAGAGTCCAGACTAAAGGGATCTATGCCTTATTTTTTTTAATATTAAACCTAATGTAACCAATTCAGTAGTAGAAGTAAATTTAAAAAACAATTGTTAAAAAAAAAAAAAAAAGGTTTTTGAGATGAAGAGGAACCAGTTAATCTTTAAATATAGGTATAAAGGTATAGTAAAATAAAATAAGGTATAGTAAATAGCTATTCACTATACCTAAAATAAGGTATAGTAAATAGCTTAAATTAATTTAATAAATTAAAATTAAGCCAAATCCATAATGAAGCAAATCAAATAAGCATTCAGCTACAAAGAGCACATACACATGTAAAAGAAACAGCTGGCTCATATATATCGCCCTATCCCTTACAAAAAGCTCCCTGTACCTTTTTAGATATACAGAATTATATAAATTAGTAAATATTACACTATAGACATAATAGCAGAAACATAGAACAGGGTTGAGGAAATTACCTTTCATTTTAAAAGGCTGACAAATACAATAGCAAAAAAATAGGCTGTAATAATTTTATTTATAATAAGTTTCCTGGTTCTATTTGAAATACCCACTCAAAGAAGCACAGCTGAGTGCAGTAAACAGCATGGTCCTGCCTGTGAATCTACTTGGGAATTTAGTGGACGTTACCATTTAGAAGAGTTCTGACCAAGCAATCACTCAGTGTAAAACTGTGGTCAAAAATTTTGTAAAGTGTTGGCAAATTCTCTCACAAGTGACTGCAAAAGTCTGAGGAAAATCCCTGGTTCTGGATATGTGCCTGTAGAACCCTTGATTGGACATTTGGAGCTCTCAGCAGCTGATAACACTCAATCAAAATGGCAGGCCAAAAGTATCAAAACCACAAATGATATGTTTCCAGTTTCCAATTGTAATTACTAGGTATAACACCCGCTGGCCTCTGCATGCTCTGAAAGCAGAGCATGCAACAGTCTGACTTCAATTTGCTACAGCGAAAAGTGGCTATAGAGCAAGGAGGAAACACAAGGTAAAGGAGTTTGTTTCCCTGTAAACCTGCCTGCCAAACAATGATGCAAAGCAGTGCCCAGCATACTCTGAGCACCCACATGACCCTCCAGTGGTGGCCAGTTGAAATGTTGCGAGAAGAACAGCAAACACAGGAAGAAGAAAGTCTGCCATTGCTTACTGCAAAATAAAATGTTCTCCCACAAGAAATACTGAGGCTAAAACCTTTCACTTACTCAACCTTTGATTAGGAAAGAGATAACACAAATAATGACACTATACAAGTGCACATGTGTGAGCCATCTGAAGCCTTGGAAAATTTCAGGTATAAGTGAAATTAGCAACTTAATGCAGCACGGAACTCCAGTGAATGTAGGCACGTTCTAACATTCCCAGGGTCAGAAGCATTACATTTGCTCTCAGGTTTGCAGGAGATATGCACATGCTGATTGAAACAGTCAGATTAGTTCCCTCCTGATGGCAAGGAGGAAAAAGGGAAAGGGACTGAGAGCTGCCTCATGCCACTGAACTGGCTGGCATGTCCCCAGATACACCACACTATCAGCAAGCCAGCAGTGTCACAGTGGATATCAGCTAGAAACAGTAGAAGAGGCAGGTCTGATGCAGAGTCATTCTAAGCATGATACACACTCAAAGAAGCAAAACTTTCAATTTAGAAACCTTATCACTGGCCAGTGCATCTACAGTTTTTGTGAACCCAACATCCAACAACGAGGTGCACAACCATGGGCTGATGCAGGATTTACAATCATACCGGGCTCAGCCTTATTTTACAGCTGCTACATGAGATTTTATTTCTGGAAAGAAGCAGCATTGATAAAGAGATTTAATTGTCTGTCAGCATGGCTTACATTGCAGTTACTACATTTATTTCAAGCCTGAATCTCATTACTACTTCAATTCCACAGGTCCCCCTCTGTCTCAAGGTGGGTGCTTAATTAGAGCAGCCCCCATAATGCAAGCAAATACAGCAGACTTTCGCTCTTTTCTCTCCCTGTCAGCCTGACAAATCTAATAGACTATTGATTTTCCATCCTCAAAGAGATCAGCCTCCACTTTTGCCATTCAATCATGATATTAGCTGTCCATTAGCTCCAATTCCCTGGCCTGACAGCTTGTGAACACCTCCAAGGCTGTTCAATCAGCCAGTCAACACCCAGACAACAACGCAATTACAAACCTCTTCTAGACCGTAGCCCAGGTCTTAACCTTCTGCTTTCTCTCTTCCTCAGAAGTTTATGCTCCTTTTTTCCTATTTCTTTTTTGTCAACTTAATAATACTATTGCTTATTTATTTATTGCACTTGGAAGAAAATATATATCTGATTGAAAGGACTTTTGTGTTATTCCCTGGAAGAGATAATAATTTAAAAATGAAGTTATTCCTACATGTCTGCTGCACCTGTAATGGCTCGAAACCAAGACAAGCACCATAAATGCTTTCTATTTGTCAGAGGAAATAAATTTGTCAAATTTCAGAGTTTTTCATTAACTTCAGCAGTGCAATCTGTCCTGCCATTTCAAAAATCTCAGTCAGGCATAATTGGCCCACTGAAGAGACCACTCAGAATTTGGTGAAAAGAAAAAAAGGATGATGAATTTATTATTTCCATTTGCTTATTAACTGGTCTGCTTTGTGAAGCTACAAGGAATGGTCAAGAACACTCTAACAACTGTTTCTCCCTCCAATACTTTGGCATGAAAATGTACCCTTAGCTAAACTAACTCCATATTATTGGTAAACCTGTTCTTTATTTTTTTAAGTGCTGACAATCACCAGTACTTATCAGCCTATGGCATTTGCAAAATGCCAATTGCAAAATGAATGCTCTAAATATTTTACTCTGAGTTTAAATATCTTGTAACAACTCTGCCATGAATGACCTCAGTTTGTTAAGCACAGACACACAATTTGGCATGGACACAAAGAAAACACTTGTAGCTCTTGGGAATTCCTTGTATAGACAAAGTATATATGGAAAAGTAAGTACTCATGATGATCTGATATATGGGAATGCAGACAAAATGCCCTTTTTTTTAAGAGATTGACAAATCAATCAGCTCTCTTTGGGTTTATCTCTAATCACAATAGAACAAGTCTCACATGATGTTCTTTAAACATCATGTTTAAACATCTCGTTTTTGTTTATGTGGTTTCATGAGAAATGGGGCATTTGGTGTTCACTGAAGTTCTGCCTTCCACACTACATTTGACCCAAATATTTCACAGCCGAAACAATTCTATATAATGCCACCTATAAAATCCCACCTTTAATTACTTGCTGATTCCATTGCCTAGCATTCTCCCTGCAAGTCACATTTACATCAATCACCTTGGATTATGTACACAAGGTGTGGAAATATTTTAGATTTTTGTTGAGGCAATGTGCAGCTGTTTCAGTGTTAAATATAATTTAACGAACAAATGACTGATTTTACACACCTCTAGCTGAATGTAGACAATTTTTTTAAACTACATATGCACTCTCTTTTATTATAAGTAATATTAATAAGAAGTCTGTAAAAGTTGTAGACTACATATCTAATTAACTAGTTCTGTAAACAGATTTTCTCTTCCATCCCAGAGATCAGGGATGTGATGAATTCCATATTACACTTTATGCATCCTACAATCAAATACTTATGAGTTTTCTAGCCTGGGCAAATGAATGCTTCTCAAAGAATAGGGCTCATGTCCTCTATTAATTCCGCCTTAGGATCCTTCAAGAAAGAACTCTTAACCTAGTGAAGCACATTTCTCTACTGTGATGCAGAAAAAGATGAACTGGGAAGAATGAAACTGTCCCAATCAACCCATTTGTATTCTAGTAAGTCTTTCTATGAAGGCATAGAATATTAATTTATATGATGCTTGTACCCTATGGTAAATGTTTGACCAACTGCAAAATTACTCTCATTCCTAAATTGCACATCAGATCCACTAAGTTATCAACAGCAGCTCCCTTAAACACCCCTCAGACTAGCCTGAATTTAAGGTAATATTGTGATGGCACTTCATACAGTGGGTAAAACTTGAAGACTATATGAACAATGATGGAAATAAGACCTATTTACGCTCAAATTTTGACACATTGTTCACACCCCACAACCTAGCTGAGGGCAAACAGGCTATTTAATTTTTGTTATGCATTCATCCACTCCCATTCCTCCATGGGGTGCCTCAAGATGGTTTGTAGAGTCCTTCCAACTCAAACTGTTCTGTGATAAGTTCTGGTATTACTAATACTTTTCTTCTCATCAAATGCTAACTGGATTGCTGAATATAAAGAGCCCAGAGCTTACATAATTTTTCTTGGAGGGGAGAACCAGAGGTGCGTTGTCTTGGCCAACCAAAGAAAATCTGTTGATCATATCTTTGATTAATCCCTCTTTAGTAACCCTGCAGACGACTTTAGATCACTGACATTATCTTTGCCCAGTCTACAGTGGGGACAGAGCATGGTGCCACCAATGAATTGTTTCACCCAAGATAAAATAAACAGGACCATGATAAATCAATTTCACTGGATTTGCTGTGATGACCTACATATATGAGAACAGGTTTTGTAATGGAGATGTTATTTAAAGCAGTAATGGTATAGCTTGCCAACAAATCTACCTAATATGCAAATCATTCAAATAATTTTAAAATCCACTGTTCTTTGATTTGTGTAAAAATAACCTTTATGTTAAAATTTCCTTTATATCTATTTATACAGCTTTTAGTATACACTTATAGTCAGCTTTCATCCAGGTCAAATCATCTTTATGAAGATTCAGTAGCATGTGCTTAAGTAGGCAAAAAGTCAACTGGACTGCAGGTGTGCCTAAAGACTACCAAAATAAGCTAAGGTTTAAAAAAAAAAAAAAAAAAAAAAAAAGCATTAT
>VWZN01014109.1:9850-42262 GCA_013396955.1 Regulus satrapa | reverse complement strand
AAAAAAAAAAAAAAAGAACCCAGAGAGAAGTCTTCCCTGAAAGAAGCAAATGTGGTGTAATTAAAGTTCCAATCTCATCCGGAGACTGAAAAATTAAAGGGAGGGACTGTTCTAAATAATGCAGTCTATTTCTAAAAACTTTTCACATAGTCCTTTTTTTTCATCTCCTGACCTTACCATAGGGAAAACTGCTGTGTTTCTTTTAATAAAAATTACATCTCTCATTTGCAGCCTCCCAATCTGTTTCATCTGGAAGCTGTTTTATCTATTCCCTGTAGGTGGAACTCCATCTTTAGACCTTTAATTAGGTGGTGTTGCCTTGACCACTGTAGCTTAAATTTCGTTTAGTATTCTGATTCTAAAATGGCCACTTGTGTATTTGTGCTCCTGCATTGACCCTACAAATTTGTCTGCAAATTCGTTAGAGTCTTAATGTGTTGGTTTGGTTTTGTTTGGTTTTTTTTTCCCACCTTCCTCCATTTTTCTGTGTTTTCTCCGAAGAAGGCCAATATCATTCTTTGATAAATCTCAATTTTATTGTTTCAGAAATCATTGCTGTCTCTTTTGAATAACACTGGAAAATCTGGCTAATAGAAAGCACAGAGTTCACCTCCATCTTCTGCAAAGAGCTGTTTCCCCCACCTGAGTACACATTTCTGATTAGCATTGCTACAGGTTACAACCACAACTTATCTACTGAATATTTAATGTATTTTTGATACTATCAATGATAAGATTTTAATGAATTGTTTACAAACATTATGTCAAAGACCAGTGAATAATTTCTTCCTTCTGTGAATGTGTTCAGAGTTAAAACAACAAACAAACCAAAACCCCAATAAGTACATGGAAGATATTTCCAAATAGAAGATCCTGTCTGATTTCTGCTTTACTTCAGGGTGGAAACTTGGGTTTATATTTTAATGTTGATTCCTAGCTGTTAGGGCAGTGTTACTTCTTACTGCACTTTGGTTTGAATTTTCATTTGTATGCAAATAAGTCTCTGATTTATGGCTCCAGTAAAGATATTACTCAATGACTCCTATTTTTCAAACATGCTTTCAGGGTATGTAGAATTAGATAAGCAACAATTTTCTCTGAGCCTGCATGCTGGCAAAATCCAGTAGAGTATTAAACCATCACCCCACTTTTTGCTAAAAATCACATTTTCAAAAGAGCTTTTTTTCTTTAAAATATGCAGAAATAGATCTATACTTCAAACAACTCAATATCTTTGATTATCTGGTTTTCTGGTATAGCAGAAGCTGCCCAGGCTCTTCATTTACACTTTGCTTCCAAGAGACTAAGGAATACATAATAATACTTTAAAGTCACACCTGAGTTTTACTGAAGTTCAGTCACTGGTGACAAAATTGCACATACAAACTAAATAACATGGAAACAATAAGTAGAATTAATGGTATATGTTTTCAAAAACTTCACATTACCAAATTCTTCTTTCAACATAATCAATCCAAAATTGGATTGATACAGTTGTATTTTAAAACAACCAGGACATGGTTGTCATGATATGTCTGCTGAAGAAACTGGAGAGTAAATTTTTATCCATGTAAATCATCACTTTACAATACCTTCTGTACCTTTACAAAGTCTTTGAAAAATGTGCTAACAATCAATGTCTCCATGTTCTTTTACAATATTTAACTTTGTGCTACACCTAATCTATCACAATTAAGCTTGTGGCTGCTTACACATTAAATCCAGAGGAAATGCAAAGAAAAAAGGGAAAGCAGGGAGGGCAGCACACAAGGATTTTCTAAGGAATTTTCTTACATTGTCCTCTTGTACTGGAAGTAGCTGGAAGCAATCTGAGGTTTGACGATCTAACGTAGATGCTAAATTAGAAATTAAAATCATCTTCCCTACTGTGATTCACGGAGCCCCATTTCCTCCATCACGTTACCTCCAGCTGAAGGAATGCTGTCATTAGTTAGATGACTGAGCTTCTGCTGGAATGAGTGGGCAGTGGATAATTGCAGCTCAAGGCTGACTCTTCTCGCTGCCACCCTGCCCTGGGAGAGAGAAGTCACCCCTGTTCCAGTTCAGTGCCCTGGAAGAGCCCCAGAGAGGAGAGATGGGAAAGGGCAGCAGGAAAGCAGCACCTCTGTCCAGCAGGAAATGGGGAATGCAGAATGATTCTGGCCATCTGATGGTCTGTAGGTGGGCATCACTTTTGTTCATTGCTCCTACTACCCACAGATTTTATCACATCACTTCACAGACTGATAGGCCAGATGCTCAAACTATGTGATCTAATTATGCAGAACATTATGTTTTGAAATGAGCAATTTATATTGGAAAGTGCAGACTGAAAATCCTTTGATTTCACCACCCTTCAAAACACAAGCCTGTTATTTATCGTGTATATGGCATTCCTTTTCATGAAAAAAGCATTCTTGTAGTTAATTTTTTTGGTGTTTTTGTTTAGATTTCCCTAGGGCAACAACTAAATTAATATGTTCCTCATGGGAAAACACATGTTGGTAATAACACTGTAGACAAATTAGGTAGATAACCTGGAATCACAGTCAAAAGTAATCAGATCAGTGCTGAGTTCTAAGAAAGAAAAAGGGAAGTTTTGCCTTCTGTAATATTTCTGAATTAGGTTTCCTTGTATAACCTAAAGAAAGTATTGTAGAAGACTTTATGCAGAGCACCTGTACTACTGAAGAGATATTTTCCTTGCTAAATAAAGAAAAAAAAAAATAGATTTAACTCCAAAATCCACCATTTGAAGTGTAAAGTCTCAGAAGATTTTTCTGAGCTACAAAACAGGACTAGCGCTAAGAGAGCGCAGCTAGAAATGCATAAATGGTACATGCTTCACCTCCACCTGTTCCCTTTTACTACAGTCACAAATGTGTCTTTTTGTTAACCAAAGGAACTTTCACCTTGAGCCACAGATGGCTGAGCCATAGAAAGTAAACCCTGTCCTTCCCTACATTTCCTGTACTCTGTTATAGCCTATTAGGTGGCCTACAATCCCTGAGCCACTCCAGATAAATCTTCCTCTATTTTGTGCTTAGAGTCTCTGGACATCCAGGACACTTATGTTTTCCCTCTCTTCTAGGTTTACAACTTGATTCTCCTTCTTTACAACAGTGTAAATCAAGGGCTACTCTAAAGAAATCAGCACATTTGTGCTGATGTAAAATAGGCATTACAGATATTTCAGACCCATCATTCAGATTATGAAAAAAAAAAGTAAAAAAAGAAAAATCTGTTATGGTCAGGCATCAGATGAGTACAACACACTTCCTTCAATATTAGATATTACTGCAAGTAATTCAAATTTTGCTGATTATTCCTCATTTTCATGTCTGTCTGAGCTACCTATGTAACACATACTTAATTTCCTATCCCTCTAAAGAGATTGGAAAGGATTTGTTCATATCCACGTACGTGCCAAGACAGACACAGAGGAGTGACAGCACAAAACATGAATTAACTCACTGTCTGATTTTATACTTAAGTGCCATTTAATATGATCCATTTACAGGGAGAAAATAGTTTCTTAGTATGAGTGGGTGCTACAGAGATTGTGAGGATCTGAATATGTATATTTACAGAGAGAAGACAATTTTTCTCTATTCTTCCATGTCCAAAAAAAAAAAAAAAAAAAAAGAAAGGAAAAGATAAGTCTCAAATTTTGAGCAGCAATTCTCTAAATGATGGAAAATTTTCTGGCCTCTACTTGGAGCTCCTCATAAGCACCAAGAACCTCTGAGAAATGGGGGAGACTCAAGCTATGTTTTACAATTCATCACACCATCCCACCATCATACTGCCATTCTACTATGTCAAAAATCAGCAAAAAGTGTCCTGTGATCAACTATATTATGTGTAAAATAAATGCATTTTATAAAATCTTTATAACATGGCTGTCTTGGTATATTACACCTTCCAGAGCACCTCTAAATAAGCATTTGGGAAAAGCAATCTGAGTAAATGGTTTTAAAGACAGGTGATTTATTTATTACACAAGACACAACTTCTCACATTATTGCCTCAAGTGAAAGGAATGCTGATAGTGCTCCCACCCCTGAAACTGAACACATTTATATTAAAAATGTAGAAAGTACAGTATACACTGAGGTGCGATCTATTGACTGTGTCAGTAAGAGCTGCTTTTTCATTTCTCCCCTTGTAATAGAAGTCATTGCTTGCATTCGGAATGTATTGTCAAGCTTTATTAATCTCAGCTCAGAGGCCACCCTGGGCCTTGAAAGCTATTGGTCTTTTTTAAGGAGATAGTTTTCTTTTTCTATGGCTTAGTCCAGATCTATTTCAGATCTATCATAACACTCCCCCCCGCAAATTATAGGGCAACTTCAACAACACTTAATAATCACTGATGTGTTTAAAGTCTTCCTTGAAAAGCTTGAAGATTAGTTCTAATGTTTCCAATTTTAAATAAGGAGTTTGCAGGTTGGCAATCAACACTGTAAGATGCTTCTTTGTGTCATTATTCTAAAAAGAAATGTGATTATTAGACACTGAAGGTGATAATCTGAGCAGAGCTGAATGCTTGATCTCAAGGAAGATTTGAGGAATGTTCCACTCCGAGCTCATAGACAGAGCAGTCACTTTGGTACTCTAATTCCAGAGCTGAAATTCTGACCCTAGTGAGGTCACTGGTATTTTTCTATCCACAGGCTTGTTTGGTTTTTATTGCTAAATCTATGAGTGCACAGAGGAAATAGCTATACCACAAGCAATCCTAATATCATTTGGACCAGTGTGAAGCTGAAATGCCAGGTAAGCCTGCAGGACTGAGGAAGTTTTTATAAGGTATAATATCTGAATTGTATCGCATTTTTTCTCTAAAGGGGAAGAAAGCAACGGTATAGGGTACATCAGTAACCCTTCAACAGTTGTCATTTATATTGAGACTTGTTACAAACATAAATCCTCTCCCTATTTTGCAGCCTTAACAGCGTAATGTTCTTACAGTGGATATCTGTATTTCATGTCCAACAAACCCAGAGGGACCAGAAACAAAGGATCTCACAACCATTTCAAACACTGCTGCTCTTCTGACATGCCTCTAACCTACCCCCATCCTTGTTTCTGCATCTGTTTCAAAAATAACTTTGTCATGTGATTCACAAGAAAAATCCTACACAGCTCTTATGGCCCTGAACAAGGACCAAATTTCAAACTGTATTACTAAAATACAAGATTTTCTACTGCTTGTGATGGTTGAATTCAAACCATTAATAGTAATATACAGTGCTAAAAATCCTGAAATATGAAAACACCAGTTTAATTGTTTTATCAATAGTCTGAATTACTTGTCTTTGGCAAGATTCTATGCTTCCATCTCCTGCTGTCTCTGGAGAAATAGTATAAGTATTTTCTAGCTTTTAGTAAGACAGCAAAAAAATTCATGTCAGGGCTTGCAGTTTTCTGGCTTTACATGCAGGTAGCATAGGCAGGGTTATCAACCTGTTCCTGCTACTAGAATATAAAATAAAATCACTCCACACAACCAGGTACCTGCTGCTGAAACCCAGTCCCTGTAAAAGCATCATTTTTTTTTGTGTAGCAAGTTAATAGCAGTACCAAGTAAGATTTTACTCAGCATCTTTTGGTCATTAGGTCATCTTGGAAAGTGGAAAAAAAAGGAATTCCAATAGCAAAGTGCAGAGATTTAAGTCTTGCACGAGATGAGCACAAAATGGAATGGAAAATCAGATGTAAGAAATGAAATAAAAGCCAACTCAAACACCCCATGATTTACAATTGAAATTTGATAAGGCAACAAGCACTCATACAACAACTGTTGAGGGTTTTTCTTAGGCTTGATTTTAAAGTTTTCTTTTAAAAAGTTGAAGGCAGTTTCAAAACTTTAATACAAGGAATTCAGATCCAAAGCAATGTGATAAAAAGCTAATGTTATGTCTTGCTGTAAAGCTGGCTAATTGGAAGTGCTCTTCACCACAGGAAATACCTTTATGTCATTACACTAGAAGACAGTAACATATTACTAAGTTGGCACCTTCCCATTTAATAAATATATTTGCCAATAATTTGGGGATAAATGTTGCTGATATTCAGTCAAAACACTTTCCAGGAATGGGCTGCAACTTCCTTGCACCACTCCTTGCATGTAGATGGCACTAAAGGTATGCAATGAGTTATTGCAACCTATTTATTAGATTCCAGTTTTTAAGCTATTTTATTTAAGGTACACACTATGCATAGCTCAAATATTGCCACAGTTTATTATATTTTGTTTTGCCCATTTTGCAAACATGAGAGATTATAAATTCCAGAAATCAGATCTCCTTTAAGCTGTAGTTCTCCTGAAGTACATAAGAGTTTGGTATAGAACTTTCTTCTTGAAAATATAATATATCCTTTACTAAACCTTTCAAACCTATGAAAATAAGACCGCTTTTCTTCTACATGAATTGCAAAATTACACCTTAAATAAATGTGTTGAGCAGCCTCTGAGAATAATTTACAATTTTTTCAAAATGGACTCACACAAAAAAACAGCTTTGCTGCAGTTATAGAGTAAGGCCACTCTCTCTGTTTAATACATGGAATTGCTGTTGTAGTCAGCAAGAAATTCTTATTCCAAAGAACCTTGGAACTGAATAAATTTGGGGTAATTTGACAATTCAAGTAATCAAAGCACTACCACATACTCAGTTCCTTCCGGACTCAGTACATGATGACAATATCCTGTTTTACTGCATTATGAGATGCTGAGAAAAATTAGAATTCTAGAAAAAGCTTGTGGTATTAAATACCACTAACAGCCTTTAACACAACACATTGATTGAATGACATTTTGTTGTCTCAACTTTGTCCACAGCAAATCTTTTTATATTTAAAAATTTTCTCTAAATTGATAATTTTTTACCCTTCTGATTTTAGTCTCAGTGTTAGCAAATATGGCATCTATTGATTAAATCTACTCTGAAAGTATCTTTTATTGAAACAATACACCCATTCATTCATAAAATATTGAACATATATATATAGAAGTATCTAAATAAGTAAAAATATGTCTTTTCAGCTGAAAAGACAACTTTCTCAATAAATAGGTGGCTAGACAAGTGAACAGACAATGATTGAACTTAATTTGCCACTTTAGCTTTACAACATGTTTGATCAACTCAAAGAGGACTCTTCAAAAGCACTGAACACTACAGGGCTATAAATGTCATTCCATGGGCAAAAGATATAGCTGATGGTGAAGGCATTGTCTTCTACTGTATTCTGTACAGATTAAACTGCATCTACTCACTAGGAAAAGCAGTGAGACTTCACCATCTGTGAATCCTGCTGAGAATAAAGTAATTTGCAAAGAGAATAGGGTGAGAAACTTATCAGACAGTGCTGTGGAGAGCAAGAGTGCCACACAAACTATTTCCTGTGCACAAAGTAAAAGAGAAGGGAATTAAAACTCCTGCTCACTTTTCAAATTATTGGAACACTTGCTGAGGGTGGTGGGGAAGGTGCTTGCCTGATACTAGGTTTTATTAGGTGCAGGGGTAAAATGTAGAATCAGAAAGAATGTGCTCATTTTAACACAGAGAGATCCTTACAAGCACACATTAATTGATTCAAAAGGAACAAAGCAAGGACTAATGGTAGTTAAAAACTCGAAATGTTTTTTATTGTTTGAGAAGCATCTTAGTCTGCTACATTTGTCATAGGATCAAGTATTCTGATCATAATTACTGTCCACTATAGGTGGCAAGAACTGCTATCACGGAATTTTTTGACAGTCAGGCAGCCCCAGCCCAGTGTGGTGGGTCCTGTGTCTGAGAGCTTGTTCCCAGATCTCCAGACCCTTGCTGGCAATCTCTGTTCTGGCATGACATTGTTGTGGTTGTGTTGTGGTGGCAGAAATAAAAGGAAACTAAGAAAAGAGAAATAATTACCACCCAATACAGGGGCATAAACTATCCATCCTGTGATATTTATTAATTGCAAACTGCATACTTTTTTAATATAGGGAAAGCTATAGTAAGGCCTATGGGTTCAGTATTCCCTTTCTTTTAAAGAAAACACTCCAAGAGCTAGGATTGCAGTTCTTCCTGCTTTTCCTGCAGCAAGGTAAAAGATGCTAATGCAAAAAGGCAGAACAAATGGGCTCTTTATTTTTGCAGGACAAAGAGCATTTGAACTCCATCAGTGGCTCTTTGACTGCCTTCAAAGCTTGTCTCTGACTAAATTAAAGCCTCTGCTCGCTTCTGATTTGTAGTACACTGTTGGCTTTCCATTGCACTAGCAGCTAGATGCATGTAATAGCTATCTTATAATAACACAGCTAATGAAAAAAATCAGAATTAAGATTTAGGAAGGGCTATGTCCTCACTCGATGCAAAGTAGTGCATCTCCCCTAAGATCAATTTTTACTATGCCACTTTACAGTGGCTCAGAATCCATCCCCTAATTCAATGAGCTAGCTCAGAGAGAAAAGTCTTAACCTTATCCTGTATAACCAGAGTAGCACATTCAGAGGTCACTAATAACATGAAATAGTTTAACTGGAATTAAAGTGATTTTGTGAAGTTAGAAAAGCACAGTTTAGCGGATGAACCAGCAAAATTGGCCCCAAAGTAGGAGACCACTGATCCTCATCTCACTTAATTTAAAAGGCACTCCTGTGAAATGTGAGGTTATCTGTGTACAAAAAACTCTCAATCACAACCACAAAGAGGAGAGCAGAAAAACACACAGAAACCACTTACAGGGCCACGTGCCTGATGCCTTGGCATTTCTACATCATAACATTACTGTAACTGGGTAACACCTATATGGAGGGGTTAAGGGGTTAACATGTGCCATTAAAGTAAAAATGTATATTTATTTTCTCTTTCCTCACTGCAAAGCTGCCACTGCACTCCTGAGTGAGAAGAATTGTAGTGGCTGGAAATCTTGCTGCAGGAAGAGAAAAAGATGACCCCTGAACAACCTCTTTTAGATGTGAGAAGGGGGCAAACTGGTTTAACCTGTATTCTTTCTGCAGGTGAGCATGAAGTGAGACAGGAAAAGATTGGCACTGTTGAACTAAAGCAAATAAATTTGCAGTTTACACCTGAATCACATTTAGTCTACTCATACCAGCATCATCATAGTTTCCAACCACACTCAGGTTACACCACAGCTAATAAGTTTTGAAAATGCTTTAAAATCACTCATTGATTTTCATTAAAGAAATCCAAATACCAACTCAAGAGAAACTCCCTAATGAAAACTAGAACAATAACCTTGAATTGCTGTAGTGTTTTCTTTTAGGCAGTGCAGTTTACCTTGTCTTCAATGTTTAGAAGATGAGAAAATATTTCAAGGAAATGAGCCTCAATGGAGATAATATTTCTATAGTAATATGAAGTGCTCTTATGATGAGAATATCTATGAAAGAATTCACTCAGTAATGCAAGGCTGCTCCCAACAATTTGAAGTTTCAAGATGGTGAACAGAGAAAACAGAAGTGAACTGTCTTTTGAACCCATTGGAAATAAAGCGAAATTGCTCTAATTTGAACCATAAATATCATAAAAGCTCCATACAGGAGTCATGTGCAAGGTTATTTACAAGAGGCAGCTGTTAAAATCATTACGACAGGACCAAAATAGCAAAGATTCACTGAAGCCTGCAAGTCAGGAACGGAAAACCTATACGGTCACTTTATAGAGAGGAAGAACAATATGTAGTCAGACCCATTTAAAACTAGATTTTATCATCTGTTTTATTCATTCATTATATTATCATTCAAATGATGAGTTCTAAAGTGACTGATTATTTCATTCCTATCATTTAGAACTGTGCATTTTGAAAGCAATTTAGGACAGCAGTAAGATGGTAGACAGAAGAACGTATGAATCATAAATAAAAGAGAAAACATACATGCTTAGTGCCTGTCACAGATTTGAAATACATTGCTTTGGCACAGCCATGAGAAAAATCCTTCCTGGAGGAAGCAGAAGGGGTTAGTAATTATGTCAAAATATTAATGTCCCAGTTGACTTCAGCACCCAGCAGGCAGATCCTTTTCCAAAAGTTTTGAGAACTCACGTGCTACCAAATAAAATACATGAGCTGAGCAATAAGGGGTAGGAGAAAGTGGATTTCTTATTTTCTGGACTTCCCACTCTATTACATTGCATACAGTGGAGGATCAGTATAGGCCTCTTGGCTCAATTACTGCATGAAATCAGCAGAAACACCTGCAGGATAAGGTCTTTCAGGTATTTACCATACAACTGGAATCTGAGCTAGTTATTTAATGAGAAGAAAATTTGATGCCTTCAGCTGCCCAAATCCATGGTTTGGCTAGAAAATAGGGTTTATTATAGTTTTACCCTTTTCAGAAATGAAGACACATATTAAAGCATAAACCTTAATTTAAAATGTAGATCCCATTAATCCAGCAGGATTGGGATTTAATCTGAGGGGCATGGTTCGGATGTTTATCGTTTTTTCAGGCTCTGCAATCCTGTACCTGCAGTTGGAACCTGTTGCAGAGCTCTACATGTTGGGGTCTTGACACACTGCAGAGGGCACCAACTGGAAGGAGGTATTTCTGCCCCCAGAGCTTGATAAACCACAGACAAGGTACTGCTTCCAAACACAGCCCTACAGTGCAGCAGACACAAATCCTCCCAAACCTCCCTGCCCTGTTCCTCATCTGCCCCCTTCCCTCAACAGTACTTTCACAATGCTCCAAATTTTGTTTCTTGCTGCTCATAAAGCACAATAAAAGAAATAGCACCTATTACCCAGCAAACGCAGCAGAACCCTGTTTGTTCCTGCAAAGTACCTTTCAATTTGCTTTTTAAAGGGAATGCTTTTGTTCCTAATGATACCAGGCTAATAATTCTGAAGGTTTATTTTTCAGGCAAAGCACTACAAGTGTAACCAAAACGTCTTTATTAAGACCTTTATGTTGCAATCTTAAAAAAAAAAAAAAAAAAGCTTCTGTTTTGTAAAGACCAATACAATCACAGCCTTAAGCAGAATGCAGGTCTGAATAATAATAAACAAATAAACAGGTTGGGGTTTTTCCCCATTCACTTCAATATGAGCAAATTCATGACGAGCCACCAAACAGAAGTTTCTTTGGTTCCCATAAACTTTGTACTCAAAACATTTCAAATTAAGAGGCTCTAGCTCAGCTCAAGTCAGCTCACATCACCTATGAATGGCAGTAAATAAAATGTGTATTTTGATCGTGATGCCAGTCTTTGCTCTGATCACTCCCATTTCCTGCTGTCTAAATTGATTAATAGTCTATTTACCAGGAAATTTGCTGCCTAAAAGTTGCAGCTGACAGCTTAGAGTTTTCTGAAGGCTGCTGGTTGCTACTTCTAGGCCTGACCTGTTACAGGTCATTGCACCGACACGTTGGTACATCCTTCGTGACATTTTGCTGCACAGCACTAAAATGCAGCTGTACGTAGGTGAACAGGCATATAATCTCATATTTCTAAGAGTTCAGGAAAAGTTTTATCTTCTTGAGCTCTGTCAGTAACAGCAGAGAGCACAATTTATATCTGAGTGCCCCAAGCATTGCAAATTACTTCCCTCCTCCCATTTTCCCAGCAGATTCTGTGAAATATTGAAGCTCGACCGTAACCACAACTCTGTGTGATTGCTGCAGGCTCCTGAGTGCTGTGTATTGAGGGTGCACCCGAACAATGTAAACCCACTCTAAAAATGCATCATCAGTCAGGATGGGAACTTATCTCTCCAGACTTCCTGGCTCTTTGCCTTGAACGCTCAAGAAAGTGATTTTGTGAAATACTTTCTCTGAAACCACCGAGGCCACAATTGAGCAGTGATCTTACTGAAAGCTGGAAAAGAACGTGCCAAAACCAAGCTCTCCAAGGATGCAATCCCTGATAGTTCAAGTTCAACCCACACTGAAGAGCATTTCCAGGTCTGGGAGCAAGGTTCACACCACCCTGCAGGATTCAGCTGAAGGTTTTTCCATGCAATAAGGAGGAATTTTCTGGTGTCTCTTTGTCTTACAGCAAGTACACACACACACATAAAATCTGTGGACAACTGAAAATTAAAGGAACATATTTCACTTGACTTGCTGCTTCAGTTTGTCACTGAAATCCTGTGCAATAAGGCTTCAGGTTTCAATAGCTCTCCAAGGATTAATCATTTTCTAGAGTTTCATGCAGTCTGTCATTAGTATATTCTGACTTGCTTTCTCTGCACTGTTTGGAAGTCCCAGACTGATTAGCTCAATAGCTGGTTCTGTGCAGCCAGATTTTCCACAAAGAATTTGAAATATGGGTTATCATCAACAAGGGACTAAAACAAAGGAGAACAAGAGAGACAAACTAGAAAATTTATTCTAGAAACCTTTTAATAGAGTTAAATGCTGAACCCATACTTGTAGGGTTATTCTTTACAAGTCTTATAAGTAATTTAAAATGAGCTTTTAGAGGCAGAATACAGTGCTATTCATCTACACCAGGAAGAAATGGAAATGGGTGAGGGAATTATCTTTTAGATATGATGAATTTAGCTTCAAACTGAACAGTCATGTAAGATCTCTGGCATTGCTGGGGTGTTAGTTTGGACAGATGACAGGATGATAGATAAGATTTTGATTCAGCAGCATGGAAGAGTTTTTTTTAAGCTTGTTGCAAATAAAACCAATCAAAGATGACTCATAATGGGAAAAGAGAAAGCAAACAGGACATAGAGCTGCAAAAACCCTCACAGAAAGCAGGATGGCTTCAAAGAACGGCTTCCTGAAAAGGAGTCTAAAAGAAGAGAAAGAGGAAGGAAAAGAAGGAATCAGCTGTCTTGACAACTGTCAAGTGGTCCTGCCTAAGAATGAAGAATTCATCCTGAGTTTTGCCTAGGAGATGAATATGTTTTCATTAACATAAAGCAAATACAAAATGGACATTTTGTTCAGAGCTCCAGAAGAGAAGTCCTAGATAACTTTTGGATATACACTAGACATGAGCTGAAGATGAAAAGAAGAGGGAGGTGGAGACTGAGAAATAATTTAGCACACATCCATGGAGCAAATTCCACTTGGTCTGTCTTTTCTTGTGTTCACATGCCTTCTCCAGTCAGCAAGACTGTCAGAAGTAAGTACACAACTCTGAGAAAAGCACTCTCTCTACTGGTTTTGCTGTAAATTCAGCAAGAAAATAAGTGCAAAATAATTTTCCTATAATAGTTTCAAGGAAAAGAATGCAATTTCTCAGATGTCAGTGTGGGGTTTTCAAACATTGCTATATACAGACTGGGCTGCACTTGAAACTCTAAGAAAAGTCACAATTTGGGTCTAGAATCCTTGAAATGATATTTTTAAAATGTCCTTCCCTCCTCTCATAATGCTCTTCTCAGACAGCATTAACTGCATGCACATAATATGGTATGTAGGTGCCTTGTCTGTTAGCAAAGTAGTAACCATGTATAAAATATTCTAGCCTGGTTTGATAAATTAGAAAACAAAGTAAACTAGACAGGTAATTAAAAGTAATAAACCAGGTTTGATTGGTTGAGCAACCATGTAGAAATTCAGTGCCAGCAGCAAAGGTATAAAATATAGCAACTTGGGTTTTGATGTCATAAGTATCCCTGATGCTGTGGAGCCACAGTAATTTCAGATACCATGGGGAAGCTACTACTTCATTACTATGAATGCAGAAATCATTATCACACCTCATTCTATACACTTCAATAAAATATGCAGTGCAGATAACTGACACCCTAGACATATCAGGAAGGTGATTAAATAGCTGGTACTCAAGAAATATTGCCAATGGGGCCCAAAAGGCATTTTTATTTTCCTGCTGGGCAAGTTAATAAGTGGCCTGATGACCCCATCTCACAGCAATACACCGTTAAATCTCAATAGGAGTGATGACAAGCTGCCATAAATAAAAACATCCATCTGCAATAGCCCCCAACTAAACAGGGGTTAGGTGAGGCACTTGGCTAGCATGAGTACTTGCAGCTAAGAGCTTTATCCTTCAACACTTCGACAAAGCTCCAGGAGACTTGCACAGGCACAGCCAGCCAGCTCTGTCCAGAAGAGGTGGATCTCCTTTAAGCTCAGCGATCTCCTGAAGGCCACAGCTACAGATAGTAAAGGTAAAGCTGTCAAATTCCATTAAATGTGACACCATTCCCTTTTGACTCTCTCAGCAGAAACACGTTTGGAACAGCGGCACGGACGGGCTGGGCGCGGAAGGTGGGTAACCTGAGGAGCACCAGTGTGATGGGAAAGATAATGACTAACTCCAGAAGTTATTGGCTCATTAACAATGCCCTACAGGAAGGAATTTTCTGTCTAATAATAGAAGGAGCACAAGCACAGATTCTCAATATGATCCACAGCCTGTTTAATTCCACTGCTTTGGGAGTAGGGCTCTTGATATCTCCCTTTCCCTGTCACTTACATAATTTGGGCACTGAAGTGCTAACTCTATTATATGGTTCAACATGAAAATGGAGACTTTTTTCAAGCTTCATTAACATAGTGTTGCAAAAATTGGCCTCAAATGAAGCTCAGTCATTTTCCAAGACTCACAATCCCTAGCAGAATTTGTTGCTGAAAATAATAAGATGCATTTTTGAAAAGCAAAACAGGATTACAAAATATAGCATGTGATTCAAACTAGAGAACTCGGCATAGATAAAAACTCCACTATATAACTCATCTGAATAGTATTCCTTTTGGGCCACTATGCTAAATTCAATCCTAGCCACAGCATTGCTATGCCAAAAATGGCCTGAGAAAACAGTCCATTTTCTGGCCAGTCAGGTCAGTAACACCTTTATACTGTCTATCCCAAAATATTGACCAAAATATAAAAGCATAAAGTTACTGTGAGAACAATGTTTCTGCATCTTAAAAAAAAAAAAATCTGATTTCATCTGTTTTTTATGGAGAACAAAGGAAACTACTTTTTGCAAACCAAAGATATTGTAAATCTCAATCTAATAAAAAACGCTAGAAAAATAAATCATCTGCACTTTCAAACCCAGAATTTTCTGATTGCTGAGCTCAAACAAATGTTTCTGTCTTAAAACTAGGTTTATACTTCAGGTTTCCCTAGATATACATACCAAGTAGTTTTATTTGGGTACGAATCATATTTTAGATAAGAGGAAAAAATGGAATCCCAAAGTAGTTTTTATTTTCCAGTGACTGTGAGAAAACAGACTATATGTATTCGACACAATTCAAGGCACATGTATTCATTTCTCACTTTTATTCTGAAGGTGCTACTTTTGATAACTTATCTTGTTTTTCCTACATGTTTGCACTCTCCAGCAGTGAAATAATTGCACTGTCAATAGCAGAGATAACTCACTGAAGGAATGATGCTGTAATGGGAATAATGACATAATGGCTCATGTATCTTAATGGATTGTAATTAGCAAAACATTTTAGCAACACACTAGCAAAAGAGAATTGATACATAGAACTGAAAACCTTATTACCTGATGCAATGTACATTTTGTGAAGTGGATATAAATAGAAAAATATTACCACAGTGCCATATATATTCTTCAACCAAGTAAGTTTCCCAAACAATCAGCCTTAATAGGGTATAATTCTGATTTAGAAAGAAAATGAGACAAGAAGGTCCTGCTTAATTGAATTTTTTCTTATGTGAATGCACAGAGCAACAGGCAATTCACAATTCCATTTTTACATCTGTACAGCCTTGTACTTCTTTCATGCTTTACAGACCCTAAACAGTGAAGTCAGAGCAAGCAGGGTAGAACTAAGGAAGCCTCTACCTGGATATGCTGGTTTTGTTGGCATAAGTCAGGCATAAGTCCAGACTTTTAACCCTTGGCAGCCCAACTGAATGCTAAAATTCCGTATTGGAAATTTCAAAGAAAACATTTGTATATAATTAAGACTGCTTGTACCAGATTTGGGTTTAAATGCGAAAAAAGTCAATGGATAGCTAAAATGCTATGCATTTTAGCTGTGGGACAGAGTTTGAGACTCTGAAGCTTTAGAACCAAACATATTTGCAATAGTAATGACAGAGGAGCAGCAGGTATGAGGTGGCACAGTGGCACCAGTGCCCTCCCTGCCCTGAAGGAATCTGCAGCTTAGTCTTTATCCAACACTCGCATGTTCTGCAGAAGCCTTTTCAAAAAATACTATGCTCAAGCAGAAGAAGTACCTCCAGGTACTACTACAGGCAAAATGATCCTTTGTGCTCCAATAGTCACTGGAAAGGCTTTATCTAGAGAGCTGCCTCTGCTTTTGGACACCACCTTCCCAGACAGGAATTAAAGGAGAGAGAATTGTTCAGGCAACAGCAGTGGTGACAAGAAACAATGTGAAATGTTTAAGCTTTAAGGAAAAGGAAAACGATATAAAGAGATTCGATAATATGTAAATGACTCCTTCATTTAATCCCTCCTTCGCGAAGGCAGTATCAGGAGTAAGTAAAGAAAGAAAGATTTTGGCTAATAAATAAGGAAAAAAAAAATCTAAAGATAAGGACAGTTATATACAGTCCTCTCCTCTCTAGAGGTGATGTTGACAGCCATGAGGGATAACAGTAGTATGGTTTATCCAGTTTGGTCCAAAGGAATTAATTAGACAACCTCAGGGAGACTGACTCTTGGGACTGCACTTGAAATACCTACAAAGTGTGTGTCTTTGAAATAGCATCCAAATGTATAGATATGGCTCAACAGCACCACAACAGACTTCCGGGATCATATTACTTTGTAATATGGCTCAGGAAGGGGGGCCATACTAAGGTATAAGTTTCTTCCATTTTTGAGAGAAATACTGAGTAAACCTGGGGGTAGAAATTCTCAGTTGTAGACATTATTCATAATGGAGCTTGAGACCAAACAGATAAAAGCCTCTGAAAGGGACAGTTTTGGATTAGCAGGACTGTCTCAAGTTCATAGGACTGGTGGGCAAGTGTTAAAAGAAATCTTCAAGCTGGTGTTAAAAAAAAAAAATCAAAATCTGTAATTTTCCATTATCACTTCTTCAGTAATGTTTTCTCTATTAAAGTAACATCTGTTGATTAATTAAACACCTTAGCATAATAATCAATGCACAAAAGAATAAACCTCCAATATTGACTAAAGCTTGCTTTGAAAACCCCTTTGAGCTCTTTAATCACAGTTTGTGGAGATGGTATTTTCTAGAACAAAACAGAAGTGCATAGCAAGTGAGAAAGTGTGACAGAAGAAAGGTACAAAATATGTAACTGTTTAGCTGAGGATGTTAAAACAAAGCATGTTCAGCAATAGAATAATGTGACGGGTAATTTACAGTGATCTGATGGAAGATGACTGAATGCCAAATAACCTGGTTTAGTCACGTCTTTTTTTTTTTTTTTTCCCTTCCAGATACTTTGAGTATCTTTTTTCAAAGCTGGCTGTCATTGACACATGAGATTAGTTACAAGATCACCTGCCAGGAACAAAAAGTGAAGAATGTTGATGTTTGTTAGGGTCATTCAGGAGCAATGGCTTGATGCATCCTCTACCATCCAAGTAAAGAAAATGTTGAGCCTCTATATGGATAACAGTGAGGAAGATAGCAGATTTTGTACTTTTTTTTTTTTTTTTTTTCTCTTTTGGGAACTAATTCTCTAAATAATATATGTGATTTAATAAACATTTGGATGAAATGGAAGGACTTTGGAGGACAAGCTGAGAACATTGCAGGCTCTGGCCACTGAAAGCCACAGAAAGATTCTTGATGACTTCCATAGATATTTGACCAGAATTGGAGATATTTGCTTTTTTAAATTCCCCCAACTAAGAATCTTTATCTTTAAATAATTGACACAAAACGTCTTAGATTGGTCACGGCAGGTTGGTGCCTCTCATGCTAAGGAAAGCACTTCCTAGAAAATCAAGTTGATAACATGGTGAACAAGTTACTATTTTATGCATATGTATAAAAAATATCTAATTTTAAAGAGCAACAGATGAAAGACCTGTATGCAAGACTATAAAAGTACAACAAACCCACAGCCTTTCATATAACTTTTTGTCTATGTCTATACTGTGACAAATTATGCCAGAGATTAAATGAGCATATCTAAAGAACTGGAATGCAAAATTCCTGCATATAGTTTAGTTGCTCCAAATTTTTGTAAATGCATAGCAATTGCAGTGGAGATTTATTCTTCCTATTATTAATTTCAAGTCAATTGTAATGCAAGGAAGTTACATGGTTGTTATATGTTGCTCTGTTGAGCGCCTCTCCTTGGGGCTGTTTTTCTGAGAAACAGGGAAGGATGAAGTCTGTGGGACTGAAGGATAGCTTCCCATGTAAATATGATTCTGGAAGGACACTGCCCTTTCCCATGCTATGAACCAAAAATGCAGCCTTTACAGTTATTATCACAGCATTCTACACATCTATGACATAACCTGAAAACCAAAACCCAAACCTACAATTATCCAGTGCAGCAATTATTTGCATAAACTTTTTTTTTAGTGCAATCCTTTTTCTGTCACAAACACCCCGTTTTTACAGATGAGCCACATCCACTTCTGTTTGTCTTCTGTCTTTTTACCTACAATGCATTAACTAGTTCCAGTGGCTTTCTTGAAAGCATAATGACTTTTCCTGTACTCTAGTAAAAATATATCCCCCCACAAATCAAGAAGAAGCAGGCTCAGACTAAGTGGTTGAGAAGATTTACATTCTATTGCTAACTCAGTTATTACTCTGCTGAAAACCCCATAGCATCAATATAATGAATCCCTCAACCTCTGCTGCTAGCACAATTTTTCTTCCCAACCTCATTGGCTCCCAACTTTCTGCTTGACCTTTTACAATCTGTGTGTGGCAGAGCTTCATTACAACCTTTTAATGATGCACAAATGGCACAAAACACCAAGGTCACAGCACATCCCCAGTGAGAAGTTCTCCAACACCTCCTGAGCAGGCAAAGACTTTTCATTTAAAGAGACAGTTCAGTAGGGAAACAAAACCCTACGATTTAGCATGAGTCTCAACAGCTACCAACACCCATCAGAAACAGCCATGTCATAAAAGGAGTATCTGCTCCCCCCCAAAATTTTTTTATTATAAAAATTGATGTTTCAAGACAGTGACCTCAGAATGAAATGGCTCATTGAGGAAACTCATAAAAATTACAGTGTTTTTCTGTATAAAAAATATTCAATTCTTAAAAAAAGAAAAAAAACATATGGAGAGCTAGAAACATTCATCCATCTAGAATATCAGAAAATTTTCTAATGTCCTTGCAGTCAGATGATGCATTCTCTACCAAATAATCACCAGCTTTTTGTTAACACAGTTCAATCTCTGTTCTGCTATTTTCCAGCTAGGATGTAGGGATACCAATGCTTAAGCCTATTTCAAAAGTATTACAAGGTTTTTTTTCTTGAGAGTCCTATAGAAATTCAAGCATCTTGCTATTGAAGCATGTAGACTGTAAAGCACATTATTCAGTTTTGGTTAATGCAAAGCCACTGCATACATACATATATTGCAGTTGTTACTGCTGAAGCAAAGTACAATGTTTCAAGTGAATATTTTATATTACCTTACGTGCTTTTTGTATATGGAACAATTAATGCTCAAACCCATAGAATTACACTCAAAATTACCAAGTAGGTACTGGCATGCTCCTTTACTTATGGCATGTTGATCTTCTCTTTATAATGCATATATATGTATATATAATAAATATTTTCATTTATTGTCTGCAAGTACATGCATGCAAAGGTGCACTCTCAATGCACTGCCCTTGCTCAGTTCTTTTCTCCTACAATGAGGGAAATTAGGAATAACAAGCAATTCAGTGCAGGCAGACCTTTCATCTGTGAGGAGATTTTGAACCAAACTAACCTGTATCTCATGACTAAAATTATAGTGTTCATAGAATCACAGAACACTTCCAATGATGAGGATCCACAGGATTCTCTGGACAACTTGTTTCCACCAGCATCTTAGTAAACAATATCTTCCTAATATAAATCCCAGTATAAATCTTGCCTCATTGAGCTTAAAACCATTGCCTCTTGTCCTGTAAGCACTTGGCAAGGTCTCTTTCAATGCCTCTGATAAGCTCCTGTTATGCATCAAAAGGCCACAATGGGCTCTCCTTCTCATCCAGGCAGAACAATCACAACTCTCTCAGCCTCTCTCCATAGCAGAGGTGCTCCAGCCCTCAGAGCATTTTTGTGTTCCTCTTCTGACCCTGCTTTAATGAGTCCACATCTTTCTTGAACTGGGCGGCCCAGAACTGGATGCAGCACTGGAGGTGGGGTCTCACCAGAGCAGAGGGGCAGAATTACCTCCCTCAACCTACTAATCAATTAATTAAGTTAAATAGGTCAATTTCTACTCCCTGAATTGTCAGTGATACTTTTAACTCTCTCATTGTATTTCCATTTCCCCATTTGTAAAAACTGTGTTAAATTTACTTCTCACCCATGGAAGAGCACTATGATTGTTGAAGTCATGATGATCTCTGAAATCCTAGGACACACAGCAATCTAAAAATGCAAGGCTGTGTTTATGATTTTAGGTATCTGTCTGTTATTGAAAAGGAAACATCAGGAGGGGCAGAATTTCCCTGATATTGTGCAGTATAAAAAGTGCAGTTTTACTACTGGCATACTGCCCTGGATCTGAAACTGTGTGGGGGAAAAAAAACCACAAAGCAGCAAAAAATATTGATCGTGGACACTTGAACTCTGCTTCCTTTGGACAAAGACTGCCAGGGTCAAATTCTCTTTTCATGACTTTTAATGAAGTAACTCAAATTGTTCTGGACTTACAACAACATAAATAAAAGCAGATACTGGCTGTGATCCTTTAAACAGCTTGTAAAAATATACAGATTTGGTGCAAGAATACAATGCAAGTTTTAATACCCATTAAAGAGTCCTGAAAAGCAACACATCTAATGCATTTTAAAAATGCCACCAAACAAAAACAACTAAACAACATCTTTTGGCTAAATCCAAAATCTGGTCTCCAAGTCAGACCAGAGACAAGCCCCCAAAGGCCCCTTTGTCACACTGCCCCAAAGTTTTCACCCAGCCTCCAGCAATGCATAGCTCATAAACATCATGAGGCAGACTGATGTTTAAAAGTCATTAATGGATCCATAATCATTAATTTTTCTTCTCACCTCCCTCTTTGGTCCTATATTCTACAGACTTGACTTGTTTGTTACTTACACCAGAGAATTAATTTGAAGTGTAGGACTGGAATATGCATGTGAAATACACAATTTTTCAATAAATAGTCAAGCTCAGTATAATGCCTGACATAGCCACGAATAAAAATTCAAGTCCAAGGCTGGATTTTGATCTTGCAGTTCTGTAACTGGAGTTACATCTGTACAAGGTAATACACAATATGGAGACATTAAGACAACCAGTTCAGGATATAGTTCCTTCCAGAACTAGAAAAAAACCCACAATTAACCAAAAAGCTCCAACAGACTAAGAAAGTACACTGTGAGTTACCACTTCTTTGCAGGATGTTCTACAAGTTTCTTGATAGAATAACTACTACAGCTATGGCTTCTTAAGGAGAAACCCAGGATTTTATTTTAGGGACTACAGCTAGACTTTCCATATGCCACTTTGACAGTAGGAGGTTCATACACACTGTATAAAGCAGCCATAGGCAGATGCTTCTATTCACTTTTTGAAACTTTTCCTCTTCTTTTCCATATTTAGAAAATTGCATTTCACTTCCCCCTCATTTAAAAAATATACTCAGTAGCCCCCAGCTGTGCATCCCTATCCAAGGTGGAATTGGACCCATTTCACAGGATACTGCCTGGTCTGCATCTGCAGATCTCAAAACTAGAGAGCTCAAAGCTTCGGAGTTTTGTTACAATGGAAGTACCAGGACTTCTCTTTTAATTAATTAGATATAAATTAGTCCTAAATTGCAAATTCTTGAAGGTTTTTTGTTCTTTGTTAGCAGTCCCTAAATTACAAAAAGACTCCATGTAAATTAATCCATAGTCCAAATACTTTCATTAGCATGGTCATGAAATTATAGCAGAATAACAAAGAGACTGTATGTAATTAAGCAGGAGGGGAATAGAAACAACTCAAACTGTCAATCAGCAAATAATAAAGCATAATGGATGAAAACAGAAAACAGTAAGTGGGGTTTAATGTAATTGTTACGAAAATAAATCCTAACACCATCAAAATGTTCCCTTAAGGACCTGGCATTTCTGAAGTATATTGGAAGTTCATTTCTTATTAATTTTATGAGATTCATATACAGAAGGACAATTAAAGAATACTCACTTGATGAAGCTGAGACTTCCCTTTGTGTACAGTATATTGCTATTCACAATGGTAAGATTTTAAAACATTAACCTGCTGGGAGAGGCTTTTTTTTAAAAAGGAAAACTCCACCTTTAAGTGATTATGTTAATATATACCCCTACAGAGAATATAAGGACTTCAGTTTGTGACTTGATTACGTAAAATTTGGCACTAAATGTTGTTATTTTTTTTTTAAGAGTGGAGGAGGATGTGCTCTGAGGAAATGGAAAGGCTGGAGGACTGAATTCTGGGTGCATAGAGAATGGAGATTTATTTGTGGTTGGGACGTAAGGCCCAATCCTTCATGGAAAACAAAACTCAAATTCAGTCTAAAGCACGGAGAGCAGACTGGAAACCTGCATCTGCTGCACATGATATGAGGTAATGAGACTGATTTTCTTCTTTGCACATTAATGAGCAATAAAGAATCACTAACATTAAAACCTGTACAAAATTATGCTATGGAAAGACATTGTTAATTGACCTAATGGTTCCATTTGCAGAGAATTTTGCATGTATCACATAATATACCTTCTCTAAAGTTTTGTGATTACAAAGACACCCCAAGGAACCTTGAAGAAACCCCATTCTTGGGTGTTTTCACAAACACCCAAATAAGAATCTGAGCAGCCTCTGAAACTTTGATGGCAGCCCCCTATTTTGGCATGACATTGGACAAAAAGAGACCTTTGCAGGTCCTGACTTAAGTGATTCTGTGGCTGGTGGCTTACTCCTTACAATGCACTCATACCAAAGCAGTGATAATATTTTAAAATTATTTTTAACCAAAGTCTGACTTAATTACTGTGGCGCCCATATTAAATTTTTGTTTTGAAGTGGTGGCTTTGTTTCCTGATTTTTCTTTCTTTCTTTTTTTAACTCCCATTTTAGTCTGGTGGTGGTTTTAGCCATATCTTCTGAAGAAGTGAAAATAATGCTCTTCAGTCCTGTAAAGGCATGGTTGGTATTGAATACCATTAAACACAAGGAAGTTCCTTTTCCTGCAAGTCTTGATCTTGGAAATTCACTCTGCCATCTCACAGGAAAAAACCTGGACAAAAAATTACTTCAGAAGATCTTGCACAAGTAGCAAACGTTTACTGGCATGGCCATGTTCTCAAACTCAGTGCCTTCTGTCTCTTTACTCCCATCTAGAGAGTAACTGCTTTGCCAGAAGCATCTGTATTCCTAAACCTCTTGCACTAAAATTGCTTTTCATCTGCTCAAGTGGCTTCTGCAGGATTAAAACCTTTTGGAAATGTACAGCTAATATACACATGGATGCCGTCAAACCAATTTACTGAATTAGAATATAGTTTTGCCTGAATTTCACTTTTAGTGTATATAGTCATGTGGGGAAACCCAATAATTAGTGCACTGATTTTTATATTACATAATTACCAGAATGTGCTTGCTGCTTCTTAGGTAGAGAAGTAGGAAGGACTTTCCTAACTAAAGGACAGATTTTTCCAGAACAGGATGTCATCCACATACAGGATGATGCCTAACCTGTATCTGGAATATTTTATTTTTTTCTACTGTTAGTCCTCCTGAAGGTGAAAGAGACTTTTTTAAGATGTATAATATCTGCTTAACTCCAAACTTCCTATAACAGTCAGTTTAGGGTCATCAAGACTATGTATGTTTACCTATACACACATGTAAAATTGATAAAACCCATCATTTTATATCCACACCATATCTGTAACGCCCTAATAAATCAGTTTTTTTCATTAATACACATACTGCAATAACCATTCAGCAATATCTTGCATGAGATAGTGCACCACATTGAAAGGCTGAGCTATCACATGACTCTTCAATTTCTTGTTATTCAAACGTATCCCTTACTTCTTCATATTAAAAATCGGTAATGAGGTTCCCTTTTTGCTGAAGAACTGGCAGGAAGAATCCTGTTACTCCCCTAATGAAGTCCCCAGACAGAACCGACAATTTTCTAAGGAACAAAAGGAAAAATGTTGCTCCAAGCCTCAGAACTGACCCTATTGACTGAAAGCTGTGTCTTACCTTGTTGCAAATTAGTGCACTGAGCAAATTATCTCATGCCAAAAAACAAGAGAAAAACCTTAACAGCATTCATGCCCCACTTTTCCCAGTTGGTATTGTCAGCACTTGTTTTGTGGCAAAACCAACATAATAAGAGCATACAGCTGGAAATAAGAGACAAAATTGCCATCTTATGGCAGGGCTGCCTGGGATCATTTTGAAAAACTGTCTAGCACAGGTGGGGCTCTCCAGAAAGGGAAGGAAACCATTTTGTAGAGTTATGGGAAAATGAAAATTGTAAATCTGGGCTTTCTTAGTGTCTGTTGCTTTTAAATTGCCTCTTTTCCAGCCCCATATCAAGAGGGTTAAATTTGCTTATTCTGTAAAGTCAGAACTGATTTCAATAATAGAAGCTCTTCTCATTAATTAATGGTCAGGTCTGTTTTCATATTTTATTCTTCTGATTCACACTGCCTTTTCATTCCTCCTTTCCTTAGCATCAGTAGTGCAGTGCTCCCTCTGCTGCCTTGCCTACCTGCAGTACTGCTATTCCTCCTTGTTTTGAGGGGTGCAATATAATCTGCCCTCCCAGCTTTCAAATTTCAATTCTCCCAATCCCTTTA
Source organism: Regulus satrapa (assembly GCA_013396955.1). Classification (NCBI taxonomy): domain Eukaryota; kingdom Metazoa; phylum Chordata; class Aves; order Passeriformes; family Regulidae; genus Regulus; species Regulus satrapa. The sequence goes on along the minus strand of VWZN01014109.1, from coordinate 17,321 downwards.
ATAACTTCATTTTAGTTGTTGTTTTGTTGCTACTCTATCTCTTGAGCTTCCCCTCTCACAAAGAGAATCCACTAACATGATGACTTAACATATGGTCGTTTATTTTTATATTGCAATTTTTTGAGACTTTTGGCAAAATAAACACTTCAAAAATTGAAAAACAGAAAAAAATATTGAGTATGTCAGCCAAAAGGGTTCTTCAAAGGCAATTGGCTGACATGCATTAACACAAGTGGTCTTGGTTAAAGAAGACATCCAAACCAAACTATTTTCTTCTCAGCTTCACCATTTAACCATTCCCGTCTGTTTCACATTTACTTGGGGGCTACTTTTTGCTCACATTGAGCAAACAGAATCAGCTGGGATTTAGGAGCACAACCTGAGCTCAACCTTACTTAGAATCACAGCCTACTTGTGTCATAAAAGTTGTTCATAATTTTTCTTGTATTTATTATTAGAGAGCTAAAACTTTCTCCAGGTATTGAATTTCAGGAGTCAAAACAGGCTTTCTGCTCACTTCATTTGTTAAAATCAATTTGAAATCAGCATTTTATATTGCAGGACCAAGCCAATCTCATAATATTGCCCCAGTATAATAACAAACTGTTGAAAATTTCTATTGCACTCCCTTCCTTGTAGTAATTAGTAACTAGTGTTTTGCATTATAGCATTACTTAAATTCAATTGCTTGACAGACTAGCTGCATTATTAAACTTTTTGCTCTTGGGGCTTCAATTTCAATTTCTGGTTATGGGGGTAGAATGTCAAGTAGCAATTTTCTGAAGTTCATTCTTGCTGGTAAGGACCAAAACCCCCTCACTGATAACAAGTTCATTTGCTTCCAGTAAAGAAGCAAATGATTAGGGTTAATTCCCCTTGGCCTTCATTAGGGAATAGATAGGAGGTATCAAGTTGGTAACTTCCACTATTTAAACATATTTAACTTTAGCAATAGAAGGCAAACAGCTTAAAAAGCATGATGATTATTTGTGTCCCTGTTGTATGTGATGTCTAGAGTTGGGCTGTCAAAGGGGAGTGGAAGAGCACTTTAAAGAAGTGCTTTTATTCATCTGTATTTAGGCAGTTGGAAATAAAAGTTTTAGTCAATCAGATCCCCAATGTGGTGCCAATAAAGGATTTCCAGACCTACTGACAACAAACAGGAGGCAAATCCAGCCTTCAGACATAGAAACTCCAGTGAGAGCTGAGCAGAGACCACTAGGCTTCTGCTAAAAAAAAAACCTTACTTCTAGCATTTATAGTATGAAACAAAATTAAAAATATACTATAATAATATGTAGTATAAAAAAATTGCACCATATAATACATTAAATATTTGCTGCTCATAAATTATACAAATTTTACACAAAACACAAAGTGCTCTCACACCAACACTCTTCTGAAAGGCACACCAATTACTCCTAGGGAATGGTCAGAGCAGCACCACAGGCCAGAATATGTCTGGGATGATGTGGTGGTTGGGAGTGCCAGGGAGCCTCCCTGCTCTGATAATGTTCCATCTCATCATTTTAGGGACAGGAACAGACAAAGAAAAGATGCAGTGCCACTAAATACAGTAAATCATATAAGGAGAGTAAATCTATTCATGCCAGAATAGTTTCCTTTAAAATATCTGTATGAAGCAAACTGCAAATCCTACCTTGTCTTATAAAAAGGAAACCAACAAGACTAAAAAGTGCTTTCCAGAGGATGTTTATCATGCAATGATTCATTATTCTTTATTCTTTTCATTAGGGAAGCAAAGGAAAAAGTTCAAGCTGTACTTTGTCATTTTATCTTTGTTCCTGGAGTAATCCATGTACAAGAAGACTACTGACTCCACCACAAAACCAGGGACAAATTCCTAAAAATATGTGGTTTTAGAGATTCCTCAAGTTGTGACTGTACATGGAGAGATGTACAGGAGAAAAAAAACAGCAGATATTCTGGGTAAAAAGAAAAAGCAGAGATTGCTTTGATCCTTCCACCATAAGCCTCTAAGATGAAGCTTTTTGTTAAAATGAGCAAGTAATTTTCAGCTTTTATGGTAAATATCTCTGATGAAGCTCAAGATATCCCCAGGTATCTTCTCTCAAGGCCTTGCAGTTATGTGCTGCTTCAGAGGATGAGATGTATATGCAGCTTTCCCCTGTTCAGTTCCCCTTCCTACTATTTAAAGATATTTCTACCCTTTACAAACTTGTCTGCATTTTTTCTTTTTTTCAAATGCTTGCAGGGTTTGGGGTTTTTTTCCCCCAAAGGTGACATAGCACAGATAATTCTATTACGTAAAATCTTTCTTTTGCTTATCCCTGACTACTCATGCTACTTCCCCCTTCCCCCAGGCATTCCCTATGCTATTTGAGACTTTGCTACCTCAGAAAACCAGGAACAGGAAGACTGAAAACCAGGAGATTCTGAGGAGATAATCCCTAACCCAGCCTTTTCACAGGTTCATTGGGATTTAAGCACCAGCTCCAAAATAAAGAACTATATTTTTATGCTGTTAGAGAGGAAAGACACATTTGAACATGAAGCAGAGAATGTCACTAATTCTATGGACAATGGAGAAGGATTGCCCATTTAGGTGCAGCAGATATTGTCACCAAGTATCCCCAAACTTCCAAATGAAACTGATACGGGTACCCAGACCCCTTCAGCAGCAAGGATTGAGGCTACTTTAAACACCTGTCAGAACAGTGGGAATAGCATTTCTGCCTGTATTGCCCATCTTTGACATGGAAACTTTTTCAGTTTCCAGACCTGACCATTTAATATTTCCCTATCAACTTTAAGAATATGTGAATAGAATCATAATAAATGGAGAACAACCAAAATAAGGAGTTTTCATGTTTACCACAAACCAAAATGAAGACATTTTTATTATTGTGTTGGTTTTAAGGAATATTATTTTTCTTGACCATAGGGACGGCCAGATGTGAAATGCTGGGTTTTTGCTCCTGGTCTGATTTTTACTGCAGTTTAGTTTGAAAGTAACATTTCCAATCTTTCTCTTGCTCTTAAACTGACCGTATCCTCCCACGTGCCACTTTTTAGAGAGTTTCAATTACACTGATTGGACATAGGCAGGATGAGAAAATCCACATTGAAAAATGTTATTTTAATACCTAATGAGCTATGCAAGCAATGAAATTATTAGCTGTCTCTTTCAAACTACAAACTACTACCCCAGGATTACCCCTGGCCTGGGCAAAGGTGTGACACTCATGCATCCCAGGAAGAGGAAGGTTTAGGTGTGGGGAAACACACAAATTACTGGGAAAACCTGAGAGCTCACAGATACAAGACTACTCTCTGTGGGTTATATCAGGGAAACTTGCTATTCAAAAGCCATAAAGGAAAATATTCCCTCATCTGAGACCTTCTGCAGAATTTAAAAGAAAACTGTTTTTTCTTTAACAAATCAAAGAAAATATAAAACTAAGAAGCTTTTCTGCAAGGAAACAAAGAAACGAGGAAAAAGCTCCACCATTGACACGGTTCCCTGTCAAGCTATAGATCTGAGGCAGAGGGGTTCTTACTGGGATGTGTGCCACAGAGGAATTAGAGCATATCTAGACCTTGCAGCGTGGTACATCACTATTTCCTGCACAATGTCGTGGTAAATTTGAAGTTAGGAACTGCACTAAGATTTTATAATGTTAATTGTGTCACTGGTTCTGTCTTCCAGAGTGAAATAACCAAATATTCAGTTACTGCAAGGGAGAATCTCCCTCTTTGGAGGTCCTGTGCTGTTATGGCAATTTGCAGTTTATCAATCTGTTCCATAATCTATACAGGACATTCTCTTTAAAATTGCCAGTGACCTATTTTTTAAATATAACCTACTGTGGGTTGAATACAGGAAGAAAGGAATAAATACTAGCGGGGGAAGTGAAAAACTAAAGTACAAGAATAAGTAGTCTTTAATAAACACCAGCTGGCAATAAAATCAGGGGTCTGAACGAAGTTCTAAGAGCTTTTCTGTAAGTGATGGAGCTAAGAAAGGCAAGTAATTTCAAAACTCAGTTGGCTGCTCCACTGCAGACCATAAACTTCATGAGTCATGGTGCCACCATCACTGCATTTATCCTAAAATCAGCTATTTCACTGGAAAAATAACCTTTACACTTGGTGTAAGATGAAGCATGTTCTTACTGGTTTGAGTGTTGTTAGAAATGTGTACACATGTTGGTACTTGCTAAATAACAGAATAATTTGTCCTCAGCATCAGTTCTTAAAAAATGGAGACAGAAAAAAAAAAAAAATTAAACCAAACCAAAACAAAAAGAAAGTAACTCAACCCCAAACCTCTCCATTCTTGCAACATTCTCTTGCTGAAACCTTACAGGAAAATTTAAAAACACAGCAGCTGCCATTTACCAGATTCTCCAGCACTTGTCTAAAGCCAGATAAGATGAATACCAAAATCTCTAAGGACAGTATATAAACTGCAGTGTAAATGGGAAAATGTGAAACAGAATTGATTAAAATACATCAGTAGCACTACCACCAGCTTGGAATGGCTTGATTCAGGAGAAAATCCTGTGCACAACTTACTGAAGTGCTGCTGGCAGGCAGCAGAGGCTGAACATGTGCAGAAGTGATAACTGGGGAGGCTGCAAAAGGCCTTGTGGCAATTTGAATGCAAAGGCTGCAGACATCCCAGGCTCAATCTCCACAAGCATTTTTACTGTTTTATTTAATTGCTTTCCACAGCAAGTGGCCAAGAACAGAAGCGTAGCTACAGACTTTTAAAAAGTTTCAGTGCCATCGCTACCTGCTCAAAAAATTGATAAAGTTAACTCATCACCTAAGGTGTATCCTTGCAAAGGGGAAACCTCTGTGATCATGATGTGCTCTGCCAAGGTTGCTGGTGGTAAGAGAGACCATCAGGTGAGGGACACAAATACAGAGATGCTAAACATCTATTTATCTCTGCATACAATGAACCTTTCAGTCAAAATTCTCTGGCACACTGAGGCAAAATTAAATCATAAGTTATTCAACCAAATGCCATTCAACAAACTAATGGTAAGACTGATTTTCATAGCCTGGAACCCTGAATCATTATCCTATGCCCTAGAAAGCTGTGCCTTCACAGCTTTTTCCAGCAATACTGGATTCTGGTACTTTTCCTTGACATATAAATACCTAGACGGAGTTTAAATACAGAGGTACTTGCAAAACACATTTGACATTGTATGTTATCCCATTCATCTAAACATGCTAAGATATCCTAGAAAATTTACTTGGAGGAGGGGAGGGGAATTAGCTCTGGGCTGTACAAATTGTATCCAGCCACATCTTCAAAAGTCCTTAGGGAAGAGCAGAAGAACAAAATTAGTTCTGGAAATAAAACTGTGCTAGCATAGCTGTATAACAGAACCTTCAAATGAAGGCTATACACTTAAATTCCACACCATCCTATAAGACATACTTTTTGGATAAGGCAAAAATGGATTTGGATATCCAAGGTAGTTTGTCCAAGTGTCCAGACAAGAGCACACAATTCGTAATTGCGACTGGCAGCAATGTTCCTGAGACTTTTTAACTAAGGAACATTACCTCTGATAAAATCCAGACCATCTTCTGGATTTTCCTTTCCAACCAGCTAGAAGTTATACTATATTTTGGAACATAATTCATTACTGTTGCTTTCCTTAGCCATGCTGGTTTTGCTTGCCTGATCTTTGGATATTTATTATTTATATTTTATTTGCTTAGATTCTCCCACTAATTATCTTAAGATATTTTCATCCATCACAGACTCATTAGAGTCATCACAAGACCAGTCTTCTCATGTAAGAGTAGATATTTTTGTAAATTAGACACGCAAATGTCCATGGCCTATTTAATAGCCCCTAATTCTGCATGTACAGAAGTAATGCAGAGACAGCAAACTAAATCCATCAGTGCTCTGCCTCATGGTGTTTTTCCTGTAACAAAAGCACAAAATATGATAAAGGGCTAAAATGAAGGCAACAGAGCTACACTTTAGCTAATTATGGTTAGGAAAAAAATACAATTTCACGACTGCCATTTGTCACAGCCTTAACTTTGAATTATGGGAGGGGTAAGAAAACACCAGCATGATCTTGCCACACACACCATGTTGTCTGTCCCTTCTCGGAAATTCTTCTGGAGATAATACTTCTGGGAATGACACTAATTAGTCACCAATCAACATTACCAGCTTTGTAACCCTGTTCCCAGAAACAGCATCTTTCTGTAGTGGTTTTTCCAGGAACAGTCCATGGTATGTTTGTACAGACAGGCAAAAGATGAAATAGATACTTAAATATACACAAGGCCATCAAGACCCAGGCTCTTAAAAGGCAGGGACTTTGCTAAGGCCTGTTCTTTCAAAACAACAGTTATGAGCATGTTTTAGTCAGAGAAAACATTACTATTGATTAAACTGATAGAATTTTTATTGAACTGGGCTCCTTTGCAGCACGAACTGCACACCATCTTTTGTGTTGTATAGCATATAAAAATCAGGAAACTGTGACAGATATGTTTGCTTTGGCACAATGGAAGCTTTTGCAGCTGATCTGGAGCAACTATCCAAGTCCTTTACCAACATGAACAGACACCTTCACAGTTTCCTTAACTGCATTACAGGATTTGGACCCCAACAGCAGCTTCAAAGGTAAATAGGAAGGAATTGGGACACTTTAAAGACAGCTGAACAGGTTACAGACATTGATTTTATAGGGAAATTGGTCCCTACCTTGGCTAGGTGTCTTATGAAAATCCAAGCTCCTGCACAGTTAGATGCTCAGGCAGCAGTGAATCTGGCTCTTGTTTCCAATAATTAAAGCTATTGCATAAATTACCAACCCTTTTATCATTTCAATGGAACTCAAACTCCCTGCACAAACTAAGATGCTACTTCCAAGTCACCACATCTGAATCCATTTTCCTACCCAGATTTCTGCAGCTGTTTTTTTCTGCCCCTTAGAATAAGGCTCAAGCAATGACTGGATGGGGGAGCAGTACTTAGATTGCAACAAATTTAATTGGACCACTGAAATGAAGGTGAAAGTCACTCTACTGTGTAGCATATTCGCCATCACTTAAAATCAGCTGAAGCATTCCAATTAACATTTATGTCAGATTATGGCATGGATGCTAATGTAAAATGAATCCTATACACGTTTCTATGGATTTCCTCCCTGGATACTGTAATAGATTTCCTTGTTAAAAGCAGACCTAATTGCAACTTTGGGAAGAAGAATATACCATGAAATAAATATCTGCGTTGAAAAACTTAATCAGAATTACATTATTAAATACGTAATCAGAGATTGGAGGGGAAGGGCCACTTTTAAGCAGTCTGCAAAGTAGAAAAGTGATTTATACAATTTATCATTATTTAAAAGAGAAATGCAAAATCTGTTAGGTCTACTTTTCTTTTTCAGCAGATACCAAAAGTTCTTTCAATGAAATAGAGCCAACTTCCCCC
>VWZN01014107.1:237047-312073 GCA_013396955.1 Regulus satrapa | reverse complement strand
TGTAGGTATTTGGATGGTGATGACTCTGAATGTGCAGATAGCAGTGTGAATAATTAATGTTTTTACCATTTAGCCCAAATTCTTTTGGTTCCAAGACCCTGTAGTCTTATATTTTGATCTTACCAGAACTGGAGCCTGCTCAATTATTTTCTTGAAACTAGTGTAAGTTTTCCTTCTTCCCTAAATTGGGTATAATGTTAGCATGAGGCCCTAAGGAGACCTGAACTGCAGGTCTCAAATTTTTGAACTAGATACAAAGCTTAGCTCAGGATAATTGCAGGGATTGTAGCTCTACTGCAAAGCCTTGTCTCCATTAGCACCAACCACACACTATCTGTAGCTATTATTGCAGTGTAGTAATCTGCTGAGAAAAGCTACAAAAGTCCTTCTCTGGCTCAGCAGAATTGAAAGATGCAAATAAGTGAAACCCAGACAGTTACCCCTTTGAGAGTTTAATTGCTTGGAGGCCAAAATTGGTTTAATCTTCACCCAAGTTTAGGGGAAAGGTGCTAAACACAAGTCAGCTAGCAGTTTGCTTTGTTGTACAATAAAACCCTCACATCCAGCACTGTTCCATGTATGCTCGTGGTTAGAGAAGAAATCCCAGAACTTTGTTGTCCAGGTGGTTGTATCAATAGCCTGTGCATATATAATGCTAGAATTGTAGTCTCTTGATGGAAACTGCACTTTGACAATATAGTATCTGAAATGATAGTTGAAATCTAGCAGTGTTTTTAGTGAGGGCCTTGGATTTTTGCATGTATGGAGAGGTTTACAGTAAAAATCTGGTGTTCAGTAGTCTCACTCCAGGAAGGGAATAAAGTAACAGGAGCTGACCTGTCCCTGTATGTATGCTATGGTTGTAATCTACTGCAGCTTGCCAGTTTCTTTACTGAAGTTATAACTACTTTTCCATTATCATTTATTGAACTGCATTGTCATTTATACATACTGTGGTTTTCTCTTTATTTCTCTATTTTAATTTTCAGCCATGTTGGTCTCCAGAAGTTGACACTGATAAGGCTGTAATGGCTGGGAAATGAACCAAATTTGAGCACATACATTGTGAGCAAGGCTAATGGTCCCAAACATTACTCATGAAAATATCACCAGGTGGTGATCTCTGTTTGCAGCTGCCCTGACATCATTTTGATTAGGCCAGTGGCAGGACTAACACATCTTTCAGCCTACCAGTGTGAAATACAAGCCTTAAAATATGTGAAACATAAGAACCTCATGTTCGAGTTCATACTTTGTCACCATTTCTGACTGTTTTATTGTTACTAAAAGTATTATTACTAACAGTAATAGTTTAGGAAGTTTTTTGTTAATCAAAATATTATTATTTTCTAATTGTGGCCATGTGCACTTTAACCATTTTCAATCCACGTAATTGACAATTTCTTTTAAAAACAAGATAGAATTTATATACGAGGAATGAGAATGGGAAGTATAGATTGAACTGCATGTGCCAAGTAAAAGCAGAAGCACTTAAATAGTCTAATATGCCTGTATCCTGATTTTATAGGAAATTAAACTTGTTAAAGAGGAGGAGGAATTCTGAACCCTGAAGGTTAATGATACTGCACTCTCTTTCATATACAAAACCCCTCATAATTGGTCTTGGTCCTTATTTTGAAATGGCTTTAAGTGGTTTGACTCAGTTTGAGAGAGAACTTCAGTTTATGCTTCAGCTTCCAAAAGGTGTTAGAGGATTTTGGTATTATTACATTTTCCTTGTTAATTAAAGGTACAGATACTCATTCCCATTTCAGCACATATTAAACCCCTGTTGGAGAATGATTCCCCACAGCATCACGGCTCAGAGAAGCAGGTGTTTGACTAATGTTCAGTGAGGATAAAAACATTTCATGACAGATGTTCAGAGAAAAAGAAAACATAATCATTACTGCTGCATAATTATAAATTAATTGAATTTTGCTTTAATAGTCCTTAGTCCACAACTGCTGGAAGATGATAAAGCTGTAGGAAAAGTCCTGTTCATCATGGATATCCATTTCTCAGTGGTCTGTTACCACTACTCCAGTGGGTTGTAGTCAGACCATACTTCAGATAGTTTTAATACACCAGGGAGGGAAACAGCAGCTAATCACATAAAGTGAAAGTCATCATAGCCTGATTACACCTCCATTCAGTGTTACTCCAGATTAAACACACCTACACAACACTGAAGTCCTAATTGTAGATGAACTTAAAAAAAAAAAAAATTACTGTTAAGATGGCCAGCAGGAACTTGCTAGTTGCTCTTTTGAGAATATGTCTTGAAAAAGTTTAATGTAAGACGCTCTTTTTGAACTCCTAATGGCTATCAAGCCTAATAAAAGCAGTTTTAACCATCCAAANCCTCCATTCAGTGTTACTCCAGATTAAACACACCTACACAACACCGAAGTCCTAATTGTAGATGAACTTAAAAAAAAAAAAAATTACTGTTAAGATGGCCAGCAGGAACTTGCTAGTTGCTCTTTTGAGAATATGTCTTGAAGAAAAAGTTTAATGTAAGATGCTCTTTTTAAACTCCTAATGGCTATCAAGCCTAATAAAAGCAGTTTGAACCATCCAAATATGGCTACCTAGTAGTGTTTAAATACTAATTAAAGATACTTATCATCTGGAATGGGGAACCTTATTGAAGTCAGTTCACAGTTTCTGCTGACAAGCTATTATATTCTAGAAATGATAGGTTAATTAACATATCATAGCCAGGGGGGAGGTACTCTTTGCTTTGTTTGCCCTTGAAATAAATGGCATCTTAGCAGATGAATTTAACAAGTAGTCCTGTGTCTGGTGAAGAGATCTGAAGTCAATGTGCTCTTTGAAAAATGGAGTTTCTCAAGTCTGTTTATTGTGACAACTGTCTCTCTAGGAAATAAATTCTAAGGGAGGACTCAAGGATATTTAATGATGGTTATATTTTTAATGGAATAGAGTCTTCCTCTATGTTTGTACTTCATTTTTCTGTTATTCTTCCAAGTATAGGATAGTATAGATTAAATTTTTTCTTTTTGTTTGCTACCTGTCATTTATGATCTGTTATGCCATGATGGTGGATCATTGTAAGACAAAACTTTCCAGCATGCTCCATTATCCTTGTTTCTAATTGTTTAGAATTGTTCAAATAGAACACTCTTGGAGTAATATTATGATTATTCCAAGGATATGAAAAAAAGTTCTGCTGCAAACCAGAAAGCCCTATAGAAGGAATAATTTTGTATGGGTTTTCTTCCCTTAGGCAAAATCTGTTTGCCACAGAAGGGTCTTGATATCTGACATGCTCTTTATTTTCCCCAAGTTTTTAATTACTTATTTAACTTCTATTTAAGTAATGTAATTATTTGCAAAGCTCTGCTGTGTTACATCCCTGACAAAGATAAGATTTTTCTATCAGTGATACTCCTTTCCATAGTGCAAGTGGGGAGCTCACTGAAGTAACGTAATTTGAGTATGATAATTCTCTCTGCACTATTAAACTGAGGGTTTAATTCCTGATCATAACCTCAGTCCAGAAGAAATGAAACTGCTAATCAATTTTCCTCCCTTAGTGTCATGCACTCAAATGGTATTGCAGTGAATGTATTCCAGAAGATTCTCTGAGACTGTGTTGCAGTTTCTGATCATTGTATCCGTCATTCAGATTGGTCTGGCATAAAACAGGATTCGAAAACTCTCTATCCAAGGTTACTCCAGGACCTACTGTGAGTACTGGTGTCTTCAGTCACCTTTGACAGGAGAAACACAGCCACACCTTCTTGCATTTAAAATAGAAATGTGTTGAGTGAGACTGGTATTTCTCACTGGTCTGTCAGACTGGTGGGAAAGTTTTGGTCTCCTTAGTAAAGGAAACTTGGTTTAGGGAAGATTTAAGCAAACTGGACATACAGAAGTCCATGAGCAGACCTGACAGCAAGTGCTGATGGAATTGTCTGATGTCATTGCGAGGTCACTCTGAATTGATTTTTAGCAGTCATTGTGTTTGGGGGAGATCCCCAAGAGCTAGGAGAAGGCAAATGTCATTCTAATCCTTGAGGAAGAGGATTTTGGGAGCTACAAACTGGCCAGCCTTGCCTCAGGTGAAGGGAGTCCATGAGGCTGATAATTATAGAAACTATTTCTAAATATTAAAGGCAGAAGGTGATTTGGAGTTGGCATGCAATTACGAAAGGACTTTCTTGCTCAATCAACCTGACAGCCCTCAAGGCCGACTGGCTCAGTAGAGGACAGGAGAGCTGTGAGCATTGTTTGTCTTGATCTGAGCTTTTGACAGCATCTGAAATGCATCCTCGAGTCAAATTTACAAAGTAAGTTATGACTAGAGAAGTGGGCAGTGGAGTGGAATGAAAAATTAGCTGAGCTGCTGGCTCAAAGATTTTTCGTCAACAGCACAAAGTCCAGCTGGAGTCCAGTCACTGGTGGTGTACCCCAGAACCAGTAGAACCAATGCTGTTTAACATCTTCATGGAAGACATGGATGATGGAGGCAGAGTGCACCTCAATTTTACACCCTGATATTCTAAGGGGCCCTGACAGCCCAGAGAAAGGGCTGCCAGAAATCTGGTGGAGTTCAACAGAGGGAAGCACCAAGTTCTGCACCTGAGAAGGAACAGCCCCATGCACTAGAGGAGCACTAGAAACCAAGTGGCTGAAAAAAAGCTTGGCACCAAAAAGGGCCTAATGGTCCTGCTGGATGATAAACTGAATGAATCAGCAACAAATGTTAGTATTTGTCTTAGGTTGCATCAGGAAATTATTCCCAGCAGGTCAGGAAAAGTGATTATTCCCCTCCACTCAGCACTGGTTGAGGGCACATCTGAAATGCTGTGTTCAGTCCTGGGCTCAACAGTACAAGAAAAATGTGGACTTGTAATGAGTCCAGGGAAAGGCCATGAAGAAGATTAAGGGATTGAAAAATCAGCCATGTTGGATCAGCTGGGATTGTTTATCCTGGAGGGGAGGAAACCTATCAGATATTTTAAGAGCAAAAAGAGTATCCTCCTTAACCAAGGACACACACTGAGGCCTGCCTGTGCAGGTATAAGCATGACCTCAACAATCTCAAAGGTCTTTCAAAAATAGGCTGGAAAAGTTGCTTAATCATCATAGCACATTTGTTGAGAACAATGTTAGTGGCTTCTCCTGCTCTGTAAGCACGGCAGCTCGTTGTATGGCCTTGTGTTTCAGAAAAAAAGCTCATTTAGATCTACCTTGCTTTTAAAGCTCTTTTTGATGGCAGCCAGCCTAGAAGAAATTGTTACTGATGAGGACTTGCATAACACAGTCCCCAGTATAGTCCGGAAAAGTAGTCAGGTAGTAAAAATTATGGTCCGTATCCGTAGTCTTGGAAAGGCATCAAGCCAACCAAAGAAATTGTATGTGGCCAGATTGGTTTTGCAATTTGTGTAGCTTGATCACACATTAACTGTAGATGCTTCCACATTAGGTTGCTTCTGAGTTTAGCTGAATGATGCAGCTGATGAGCATGCTTGGGGGTGTGCAGTGTTTTTTATGCTTACTGATACTCCTGACCACAGGGGTATTGCCCTAAATTTCCTTGTGTACTGAACATAATGCATCTGAGAGAAGAGATTTAAACAGTTGTGACATTCCTCGTTGCATTTTTTTTTTTGCTTCCCTGAGCCAGAAATGCTAAATTTTTGGATCATTATCTAAAGCTACTGTCTATATAGACTCATGGAGCTGCTTCTTTCCTTCCACTTCACAAATTTTTCGTCTTCAACAGTATTAACATACGCACTCATCTCGCTATTTGAGTCAGAGGCAATGTTCCAGCACTAACTATCTTCTTCCTCTCTGCTTTCAGCTAAAACTTAAACTGATCACGTAAAAAGAAACACAGAGCTCTAAGAAAATTTTCTTTAAACTACCATTTGGAATTTTAATTTTAAAACTTTCCAGGGTATGTGTTTTTTCCTGTCATAGGAGCCAGAGCAATTGCTATTTTTGATGGATAACTAAAGAAACAACATACTAATTAATAAATGGTGATAATGGCATTTTGTGAGATTACTGAAGGGAAAAGGGAAGGTTTTGTGTGATATCCATATTTGTTCAAAAAGCTTGCTGAGTATAGCTTCTTAAAAGTTTATTTTGCCTTTGTAGGAACACCTAGGAGATCTGTATGCACATGCAACAAAAATATATCAACGTTTTAAAAGACTTTAGCTCATTCAAAGAAATCTAAAATAATAAACTTCACCAATAAGTATAAAATAACAGTTTCAGAACAGAGATAATTTTTTTAGACAATTATAAGGACCAAAAACTTATTTACTGCACTACATTGAAAAGCCTGAGTTCTTTTTACCTCTACTATGAGGTTGTATGTATGCTAGAAGTTGAAAAGGTACATATTTTGATAAGACCTCTAAAAGGACTTTCAATTTTTTTGGCTGCAGGGGAAGAATAGACCTCATTAGGCAGAAAGTAAAAATGAACAGTGAACTACTAATTTAGTCATGAAAGAAATAAAATAAGAAATGTGGAATAATTATTCAGAGCACTGATAATGAACCATCTCTTTAAATTGCCTAGCATTCTCCATTATGATAGATTTTTCTAGTATGTTAGGATTTTTTTCCTCAAAACTTAATACCTTATTGTTTTCACCAACCTTTAGAGTTTTCCAGGCTCAAAGACCTGCAGCAGGAGACAGGTTTTTTGTAAATACTTCAAAATTCTCATTGAATTATAGATTGTTACAAATTAGGATTTGCCATACTCAATTTGCATTTCAGAAAGATTTTTGTAGGTTCCTGAATATAAAGGCTGTAAGTCCATGCTGCTGCTGTGATATGATAATAAACTATTATTACAGACTCCTGCAGGTAATTAGATTTAAAAGAAAAAAAAAATCAGGATTTAAAATTTAGTCAGTATAAATAATAAGTGCAGTATTTGGAAACTTTTTAAATAAGTAAACACAGCTATAGTTATGGTAATAATTTGATGCTTCCTAAAGGGTGTTCAATGAGATAATTGCATGAAAAAAAGACTTTTTTTTTTTTTTTTTTTGTTAATCCACAGCTACAAAAAATAGAAGACTGAGATCCTGACTGCTAAAGATGGAGAATTCTCAGAAGGTAGGTGTTGTCACTGATGATGTCTGACAATTTCTATTCTGTTGTTGATACGAGTGTCTATGAAACAGAAAATGCAAGCAAAGCAGTGGGCAATACCAGTTAGGATTCCCATATTTACTTGGATGATATTTGGCACCCTAGTAATGAAAGATAACTGGTGAAATGCTCGTTGGAATCTAAGCAGAGAAAACATACATATGGAGAGGCTTGGTGTAATACTCTGCACTAATTAAGGCAAATTTACATATACCTCTAATTTTGACACAGATGCTGTGAAGGCTGAATAATTGATACATAAATTCTTTCTGTTATGCAGCTCAGAATGTGAATGATAAACAATTTATGACAATGACTTGAAACTGTATTACTACATTGTCTTATTCAGCCTTCAGTCTTTGTTGAGAACTTCAGAGGAAATATGGCCCTAAAAATAGACAAAGTTTGAGAGGAAAAAGATGGGGGTATTTTAAGTTTTGTTAATAATGCATAATGCATAATGTAAATAACAGCAAGTTATGAAAAAATGCATACTTTGCTGATGCTGATTGGGTAATCATTTGGAATGCACTTTGGTGAGAAGCAAAATCATGAGCTGCAGAAATGCCAATGTTGCAGATTTTTCTCCATTTCTGGGGACTCTATGCTTTCTGCGTTTATTCTGAAATGTATAGAAGGTATGACATGATTACATTTGCAAGTAGGTAAATGGACTAAGCCCTCTTAGCGATGCAGTTCGTAATTTAAAGCAATAAAGCTATCTGGTTAGTCACAGAGATGTGCAATTAAGGCTTGCACATGCTGAACACAGCTGCACTTACCTCGGCTGGGTTTGTTCTGCTTTCTACAGCTTGGTCAGGCGTAAGTGAACCAACTCTAAGCCCTACAGGAAAGGAACTGGACAACAGGGGGGCTGCAGGTGCAAAGAATTCAGGATACACTAACGACCTAAGAATTTCCAGAAATCCTTAAGTGGAATTTTAGACATATAATTTGTATCAGAATTTTTGGTGTTTCTGATCGTCAGTGATAGTGAGGGCCAATTGTTTCAGAGTGTCATTTGTTCTTTTTTGTTAATGCACTGATGTTAATACAGAGTTGTAGATGATTAACTTACCTCCCTCTGAGAATCATCAAGTCACTTGTTACAACTGACTTAAAAGTTGTATAATCCTGTTACTTGGATATTAGTGTGCTATGGAGTAAAGCCGTGTGTATAGATTTCAGATGAAGAAAGTGGGATATGTATGTCATTCTCTAGGTCCATTTTCATAGTTTCTGAGAAAACTATCTATAAATTTGAATCAGAGCAAAAGTATATGCATTACTAGGGCTCCACGGATCTGTGATGTGAAGTTCAAGAGGAATAAATATATGGATTATACTAGCTTTGTAGCTGAAAAAGTATGTGCTATAAAGATTTCATAGGTTCTGCTTGTGCTTGATTCTAGTTAGCACTGTCACATAATTAAATTATCTAAGTCTGTTCTTTTCAGGAAAGTAATCTATTTGCATTGTTCATGTCAAAAAAACCAAACCCAGACAAAACCAACCAACCAATCAACAACAACAACAACAACAACAACAAAAGCCTAAGAAAAACCCAACACTGAAAGCCAATCTGCTAATTTTAAACAGATTATATCTACTTTCTAAATTAAATCTAAGGTACAGTTTATATTTCTATATAAAAATGCTTGGCATGAGTTCTGGCCTTAGAGAATATAATAATTGAATATTTGAGATTGTTTAAAAAGTGACAACTGTTGGTAGCATCCCTTATGTTAGTTTTATAAACTGCTTCTGATACAGCAGTGGTGTGTATATTTCAGACCCAGTTTTAGACAATTCATTTTTTCAAAGTCCAGATGCATCAAGTCAGTACAATTGTAACAGCCGTATACTAGTGATATGGTTATAGTGCTCAAATTTATTTCTGTGAAGGGAAGAAATAAATTTTAAATAGGAATTGAAGAAAGACTTTTTTTAATAGATTCCCTTTAATTTTCTACTTGTTAGGTAATCCTCACTGGTTTAAAATATAATAAGTTATTTTCTATTAGCATATATTGTAACAATATTGTGTGCAAAACACACATAATCACCAAATATATGTACACTGTGTTGGCAGCATTCTGCTCTGTATTTCTTGGTATCTTCCACTTGAGGATATCAGAGATACCCATAAATGTCAGAGGAAAGCAGTCTAGTTAGATTCTGCGGGACTTGTAATTTATACATGAAATCCCATATTCTGCATACCAGATTTCCTATTATCTCATATAACAAACAAGATATTCCTGGGCATGCTCATTTGCAGATACTGTATTTTCTGATGTATGAATGTGCAAAAACCTGGCTTCATTAATTCAACAGGAATATCCAGGGTGAAGCGAGGTTTTAATTTAAGTTCTTTTTCTGGATGTCTTTTCAACTGCTTTGTTTGGGATGCTAATAGAAAATTTTTGGCTGCATATTCCACTTAAAGTGAAAAAGCACAAAGATGCTTGCAAGGTTGCTTCTGTTGTGAAATGAAGATAAACCTTTCCAGATAAAAACCTCTAAGAAAAAAGAAATATATTTTGCTTCTTCTCTGCTAGGAATCTTGTAATCAAAGATAATAGATACGATTAGGTATCTTATGCCTGGATGGGAGCTAAAATTATGATTACATAGAGCTTTTCTTTCAGTCTCTGTATAAAGGACAGTCCCAGCATTTTTTTCTCAGTTGTGTAGACAGATCCTTTTTCAACCCTAAGCTTAAGAATGGGAATTCCTCATGTGTCAGAGTGATATGATAAGAAAGGTTTGGTAATCTTCTGAGTTTCGTTTTTCTTGGATGTCTTTTAATGTGCCATTTTTGAGATTGGGCATTATCATATTAACCTTTTGTCTTTTAATCTCCCTGATTTTTGCATTCATAACATAATAAATAGCTGTCCTCTGAGCAAATGTCACTTTCATCTGTGTTATTTAGATTGCAACAGCTTTGTTTTCAGATTTTGGAGGATGTAAAGCTTTTGTAGTAACTGCAAAATAGAAGCCAGTTTATTTTGTACATTTCTGAACTGGTCCTCTTCCATCTGAGACAGCAAAAAGGTGAAAATTTAATGAAGTGTAGAAAGACTAGCAGTACTATAAATGTCATTAGCTACATATACCTGATGCATTTTCTCTGTTCTTGTTAGAAAATTGTTTTTTTTCTGAAGTAGCTTAGAAATTTTTAGTAATTGAATTGAAGATAAGTCAGAAAGTAGTAATGTTGATTCCAACAGCCTGCATTGTAGACAAAGGCTCTGTTAAGTAACAACAATAGTGGGGTAATGCCAAAATATTTCTGACCTTTTCAAGTTAATTGTTTTCAGAGTCATGGCTTTTTTTTTTTTTTTTTTAATTACTAAAGCTTTTCCTTTGCAGTGTTCATAATTTAAATGTTTTCTGAGTCATGTAGTTAAAAAAGTTAGAAATTGCACAATGTAATAAAATAAAAAGAACCTTCATACAAAACAAAAGAAGGATTGGGTAATGTCAGGTTACCTTTCTTTTCTTCTGACTGACTATTCTATGAACTTTTTTCTATTACCTCTCTTCTTAAAAATATAAGTCATATGTTGTTCTACCAGGACTGTGATCCTGTTAAGCAAGTAACAGATATATCTGAAAACATAGAAAAATAGATCTAATTACAGTATCTAGATGTAATGCAGACCTAGATACTGTCATTCTTACTTTCAGGAGGGCATTGCTGTCTTGTGTTAATGGTCTCTCCACCAGGAAACTCAGCTCCTTTTCTGCAAAGCTGTTTTCCAGCTGCATAACCTGTACTGGGGTTATTCTACTTCCAGTGCAGGACTGTGTTGTCTCTGTTTCCATCAGATTCCTGTCAGCCATTTCCCTTGGCCTGTTGAGATCTCTCTGAATAGCAGAACAATCCTCTGGCTTATCAGCCACTTCTCCCAGTTTGTCTCATCAGCAAATTTGCTGAGAGTGTGCTCCAACCCATCATACAGATTATTAATGAAAACACTGTACAGTTTTGGACCCCAAACTTATTTGCTGCATTTATTGCCGCTTATACACTTGTAAAAGACTTCACTGAGTTCACATCCAGCGGACTTTGGCTTTTCTGACTGTCTCTGCATGCTTGGGCCAGTGTCTCTCTATTCCTGCCAGGTTATCTGTTCCTGCTTTCACCTTCTGTATACTTCCTTTTAGTTCAGGGCTGGGATTTTGCTTCTTTCCAGTGTCTCCTCTAGGAATCTTGAATTCCACCATTTTGTGGTTTCTGCAAGCAAGGCAGCCCTCACTCTGCACACACCTGTGTGGCTCAACATTCACCTTGTTTGTAAACAAGGTCCAGCAGAGCACCTTGTTTGCAAACAATGCCTGTGTCAACCCCATCAAGCTGTAATTCACAGCTGTGCATAATAAATACATTTCCAATAGGACATCAGTTGACCAGACAGAGATCAAGTACATCTTCTGGCTACTCTTACCAGAGTAAGAGTACATACTTCATACTGGAGGGAGGTATTCTCCGGGGCTTTTAGTGTTCCCTATGTGAGAGCAGGAGAATATTAATATTTATAGGTTGCATATATACCTAAAGTTACATTTTATGTCAATTCAACTAATTACAGTTTTGTACATGGAATTTCTTTAGACATCTAAAAGCCGGGGAATGTGTAAATTTTTCAGAGCTCTTTCTTTATGGAGTTTTCAGGGCAACTTGTCAGGTTGTACATAAAAGAACACTTGGCCATGATTCTCAAGAAAGTTCATATAAGGTAAGTATTCCTTGTATCAAAAAGAAAAACTAATATGATGGAGCTGGGACAAATATGCTGGACATAATTGGAGATGTGAGTGGGGAGAAACCTGTAGGTGGTAATGAATTTGAACACTGGAAAGCAAGACAATGCATGACAAACTACTAGGAGGTCCATCTGTGTCAAATTGTGTGTGCTTTGTGAAGCTACAAAAGTGAGCACTGTGCCAATAACTCTTGTTTCTGCAGGATTTAAAAATTCTTCTTACTTCCAAACCAAATTTCTCCTGAGTGGTTGATTGAATGTTACTTTATTCAAGTGTCTCTTTGACAAACAAATCCTTCCAGGTTCTGGAAGCTTTCCAGTTTTGTGGGGTTTTTTTGGATTTTTTGGTTTTTTTTTGACCCTGCTTGCTTAGATCTATCAACCAATAGTGTCTGCTTTCCAAGACTGAGTAGGATTGAGAGATTAGTACCAGTAATGGGAAAATAGGAATTGGGATGTGAAGATCTAATGTAACTTCTTTTTACTATATGAGGAATGGAAGTCAGACAAAATGTTTCATTTTTCAGATTATATATTAAATAATGATAATAATAATAAAAATAATAATAACAGTAATAATAATGATAGTTAATTGATTTTGTGTTCCACACACTCCACTGTGAAAAAGTAGAAAGATATAGAAATTTGTCTAGGAAAATAATAAAGAATATGGAGAGGAAAGGAAGAAGGGGGTTCCATTGTGAAGATTTCTGTGATATCTGCCCAAGGGCCTGAAGGGCTCTTGAGGGTATGTAGTGTTTCATTTAGCTGTTGTGAAGTTCTACACAATGAACTTTCTAGACAATGGTCTACCCTGAAATGCTTCTGTTGGAGCAAGCACAAAACATGTTCACAGTTTCGTTTATGAAGAATAACAAAACATATTTGAGACTGAGACAGCAAAGACTCAATCTATCTATATAGTTCCTTACAATCTACAAAGCAAGCAGAAGAGAATTTCTGGTGTACTTGATTTATTGACTTTAACCTACAGTGAATTGACAGAACATTTCTGTCCTACAGTGCCCCTGTTAAAAAATTGCAGAGAAGAATATGAAATAGATCATGGAAATGTTTCCTTCTGGCTTTTCTTCTTGGCAGATGTGCTAAATGGTTATTCCTTTCATCATATGGTTCTCACACTGTAAAATATAACCTGCTTTTTCTCTGCTGCATAAGTCAGGCAAACTGCCCATGCACTAGCAGAAAAAATAGATGACCTTTCTGAAACATTGAAATTTTTCAGGGCTTTTAAACTGGCATTTCATTTGTGTGTGCTGCAGTCACTTGAATTGGCACACTTTCTGTAACTTCACATTTCTCCTTTCTCCCCATCAAATATAATTCATTTTGAAAATGAGCAGTGACATTTTATACTGAGGCTTTATTAATCTTTGAAGTTATAAGATCCAGTCTTCTTTCAAGTGGAACGTTTATAAACAATATCATTAGAATTCTCCTAACAGGTGTCAATTAATGATACAGAGAAAAAACAAAAACAAAAGAAAATTTTTATGTTAGACTTATGAAAGTCCAAATCTGGGCTAAAACTAGCAAACACACCACATCGATGTACTGAGGACATAGTCCTCTCCCTATCTCCTCCATCTCTAATATTTTACTGGTTTGAGATAGTGATAAAACTATTTAATAGAGAAGCATCATGGAAATTTAAAAAAAAGATTACATTGACTATATTCTTTCGAGTTCTGAGAGAGTTATCTTTTTGCATCTAATTAACTCTATTTCTTCTTCATTAATAGTTTGGAAATTGCAGACGAATAAACATAGCCATAATAATTTAGAAGGATTGGTTCATTTAAATAAGTGAGATTGTATGTGTCACTTATGTTGTATGTGTCCTCTAAAGATCCAGGAGATCCAATAGCATGAGTCTGAGAGATGACAAAATATTACTCTTTCATTATTGAAGCCAGATAATATTTTAAAAATATTCAGGGAAAAAAAAAAAATTATTCCATGTCTTGGAACTGCCACATGAATGTCCTTCAGTGAAAAATTACTTATGTATTCTATATTTCTTGAATGGCTTTAATAAAGCATATAAACCATATTAAAACAAAATTCTCTCAGCGCACTGACACGTGCCAGAGGGCAGATTAATGAGAGCTGGATGCTAAGCCACCTGCCTGATTTCTGTACTGACAATTCACTGGGGTTTTAAGAAATTGCTAAATGAGTCTGTAATTTTTCATTGCCAGAAGTACAGTGTCTTAGACTTTCCTTGATTTCCTGATCAATATAAAGGGTAACAAGAGTAAAGCTGTCTTTGCTGCAGGGGCATTCGTACCAATTCTGGCTGTAACATCAGTATAGCTGCCACATTTGTCACCTGACATGGCAATTATGTGTTCCTTGAAGAGGAGGCACTTGTTTTGCTGTAGAGTATTGTGGCTCCCTATTCACAGATGCTTAGTCGTTCAGAAAGATTATTATAGAAAATTCAAATTACTTAAAAAAATTGATGCATAGCATATCACAATCAAAACTTATGTATCTCATACTAATTTTCTGAGCTATTAAATTGTTAAAAAAGCTATGCTGTTTTGCTACTGTAAACTCTTTTTTTTTTTTTTTTAAAGAGTGGGAGAGGATCCTGATCCCATAGTTGTTGAAAAAGCTTTGATTCACATGAAGATACCCAGATTGTTTGCAAAAGACAGGTCCCATGCAGAAATCAGACAGATGATAATAGAAGTTGCCATCCCTTTGTAGTATGGAATTCAGTTCTACTCTATGAAATAGTGGTATGACCCCCTTCAAATGGGGGAAATTCTATCTAAAAATAGACTTAAACTCATGCAACCTTAGATACAGAGAATATAATAGAATTGAATTAAAATATTTGGCTGACTAGAATTTGAAAGCAGTTAAATTCAAGCAGGCCCACAGGCTACAACAGAGTGTGCCAAAGGTTTGGTCTTCTGATTTAAGTATTTAAGTGTATCCCAGCTACATTTTCCCAAAAAAAGAACTGGCTTCCTTATCCAAACTCTCCAGAAAAGTTAGCATAATTCCCTCCTTAGACACAGTTTTTTTTGCCCAGGGCTATGAGTTTGACTCCTGAATCCGGAGGATTTTTGTTAATCTTTTCAGGATTTTCTGTGGTTCGGTGCAGCTGGGCTTTTTCTCCTCATATGTACCTCTACTGAATTAATCACTTGTTGGGGAGCAGTTGGACCTGAATAGGGAATTCAATATATAGGAAATATAGTGAATTCATACTGAACTAGAGCACATTCATTCTCACTGCAGGGCAGTGTGAGAAGCTTCCCTGATGCAGACCAGATTTCTCCTAGCAGAACAAGCAATCTGCCTTCCTCTCACCAGTCTCCTCAGAGAGGGGACCCTCAGAAGACAAGACTCAACCTTGCTGCAGTCCAGGTGATGGGTGCAAATTTGGCTGTGTGAGAAGACTGGTTGTCAAGCCATGCCATAGGAACTCTCTCTGTGCACCAGGAGATGTGAATTTGTCACAGGATCAACCTCCATGGTCTCCATCGTGTGATCATTGTGGAATGCACTGATACTTTTGGTGTAATTGTGGCATAACTTCACCTGTATAGGGAGGATGGGGAGATCTATCTGGCCCCAAGTGCTTCTATCATAGCCTATGGGACCTGCTTGTGCCAAAAATAATTCACCCCATTGCAGAATAGAAGATCTGCAGAAAATGTGTTGTTGCGTTTACTGCGAGATTTGAAGGAAGTGGCTTAGAGGAAGGAAATTCATGTCTGTTCCTCTCAGCTCAGCCAGAGAGACTGCACGTAGTTCAGTTCTTGCCTACAGAGCTTGTCTCAGGTCAGTGCCTACACAAATTAAATTCCCAAATGTGACAGATGGTATGTGTTTGGTGTGCATGTTCTCAGTTGCGCGCTGTGTCCCTAAATGAAGTTGCTGAAAAAGGAGAGCCACTGGAAAAGACAGCAGGGGATGGGTGTTGTTTTGGGGTGAAGGTTCCAGCTCTGGCAGGAGGACAGTCAGTGTAGCCTGGAAGGCTTCAGCTCACTGCGACAAAGACCATCCTGAGGAGCACAAGCAGGATCCAGAGAAAACCAAAAGAATTTCCTTGGGAATCAGAGGAGACTGGCAAAGTTTGGTGCAATCCAGAAAGCCACAGAGCTCTCCAAAATGACTCCTACAAGCAAGGATCTCTCTCTGAGGCCACAATGAGAAGAGGGGAGATTTGTTTGGAAAACTGTTTCATGTTCCTTCTATCTTATTTTGTCACTTAGAACTTTTTGCAACTTAAAAGCTGGGTTATTTATGTTTGTTTCATGTAACCTATCCCTTCTTCAGTGTAAAAGCCTTTTGTCTTCTTACATTGTCTTCCTATAAAATGAGATCCAGGCAATCCAGATCGAACAATTGCCACCTATCTGTAAGTCAGTGATTTCTGGACAGTTAGTATTTTGATAGTTCCTGTCTGTAGAGGATACTCTTAGCTGATCTTTGGTGTGGCTTCCTGTTGGTTTTGGTGTGATAATAGTACTGACAATAATTTTCTGCAGGTGAAATCTTTGCTTTGCAGCTTTTGCTATTTGAGTCCCGCCTTCTGCACTGACACTGAGTCTGGTTCAATGATTTTGACAGAAATGTGTATCTTTTTCTTTTCTGGCCTCTGTGTTTTTCTTAGCTACTCTTTTGCTCATGTGTTATGTCTGTACAGCTTTTGATGACTCAGCTTGTTTGAAATGTGCAGTTCTTGGGGTTCAAGTAGGAAGAGACCTAAGTAAAATAGTTGACTGTGACAGATTGTAGGCAGGCAGGGCTCTTCCTGTGCTTCATAAAATCTGCTAGGGTGTGTGGATTGTGAGAGGAAATGGTGTCTAGTGTCTTCTCACCATATATGGGACTGGAGGAGCATTTATATTGTCACATAGGGTTAAGATAGATTTATTCCCAGTTCATTCCAGTTCTTGCAGCTCAGATCTGTTTTTATTCACACTTACTCATAGCATTCACACACTTGCACAATCACATAAAAATTTGACAATCTGCATAAAAAAATAATAGTGGATTTGAAGATCACGATGTTATTTATTGCTTTAGGGAACGTGGTACAGTGAACTTGTTATGCAGGAAGTGTATCTTATCAAGCAGGTGCCCTTGCCATGTTCAGCAAATGATACTTCTACGTTGTCCCTGGCAGGTGGTCTCAGCTACAAGTGTTCAGTGCATCTGGCCCTAGTGCTTGGGGACTGCATCAGCATAAAGACTGCCATTTCTAATTACTGCCAAATCAGAAAGTGCAGTGGGAGGATCTTTCTAGTCCTGACTTCTTCCGAGTCATGTGCTAGTCCTGAGCTGTAGCAATGTGTAATTTGTTGGTGTGTGTTTGTCCTTTCATAGGACCTTCCAAAAAAGAATCTGCCTCATCTTTAAGTATTCTTACTGGACTATTGTCATCTCAAGAAAATGTGGCAGAAAGAAGGAATTAGAGCTATAAAACACCCAGATAAGGAGACAGAAAAGACAGGAAGAAAACCATCCAACAGGTAGGACAATATGAAAAGAGAGTGCTTCACAGTCATTATCAGTCTTAAAGTTGAAAATCCTTAAGCCAAAGGTATAAAAGGCACATCCAAACATCCGACCATAATCTCCAGTGTAAGAAGGCCCAAGAAGACATTATGAGGTCTTGGAACCCCTGTCCTTGTCCATCATGGCCAGGCTACTTACTGCTTCTATATGGATAACACTTTCATATGCATATGAAGGAATGATTGTGAATAAATGAGTTAAAACCATGAGAGGAGGATTGACTGAAATTAATTTTGCCAAGAATTAAATTCCTTTTTTTTTTTTTAATGGTCTCTCACCAAATGGGGTCACACAATACTTGTGTAACACCAGTGCCACCAGTTAAATTCAGAAATACACAACAAATTTTACATTGTGTTGGTGATATTATAACATTTAGAAGAGATAGGAGAAGAGGCTTACAATATTTTGATATTGAGTATGTGTAATTCAGAACTTAAGAGTGTAGAAGCAGGAGGACAACATTATTTTCCCTTTCCTTGACATGTGAGTAGGTAGGTAAGGAGGCCCTGTCACTACTAATTCAATATTAAAAATGTATATTCTGTTGAGAAGTGTCGGCTTTTATTAACAGCAAGTAGAATTGCTGAGTTCACTTTTCAGGGCAATGGATGTTGCTACTGGCACTGAATGTATTCCTCAACACTTCCAAAAGTGCATTGTTACATACATTGTTTGTGTAGCCATTGCTTTCTGTGCTTCTCTATGTGATCATAGTGTTAGGCTGTACTGTTGAATGCACAGTTCTCAGTGTGCTTTGGGGTCAAATACTGGTGTAAAGTACATCATTCAGCCAGAGCCATAGAGCACTGCTTAGCATTTGTTAAGGCTCTTAAGTTTGGGTTATTTGCCAGAAGAAAAGGACACATTCCTGCATTCACACACTGATCATGAACTGGGAAACACAAGGGTTTTATATCTAAACCACTGTCTGGATGCATTTCCTTTGGGGCAATGTGCTTTGGGGAAATGCTGATGCTGGTGCATTTCCCCTTAGCACAGTGGGAAGGACACTGCTGTGTTTCTCAGCAGTGCTTTTATGAAGTGCCATGTGCTCTTTACAATGTCACGGACCCCTCTGTGCCAATGGGAATTTCTCCTGCTATGAGCCATTAATACTGAGGTCACCATCTGCTTCTTTCTGCTTCTGGGTGCAGACAANTTTTTTTTTTTTCCTATGGTTTGCAGCCAATGTTTGGGTTTCAAAATCTTTAGTAAAGGAAGAGAAAGAAGTGCATCAAATGAATAATTATCCCAGAGGCTTTTTGTGCATTAGTTACAGAGGAAAAGCTGTCAGACTGCAATCCTGAAACCAATAGTGGGAGTTTACAGTATTTGAAAAGGTGGCAGCTCAGACTCTTCTGTATTACAACTCTGTGAATATGCTGATGTGGTTTTACATGCTAAAGTATTGCTCTCAAAATTTTAGTCCTGGCACTCATGTAGTATCTTCTACAACACAAGACATAATGCTGCTTTCTGATATAAAAATATTTTTCTCTATATGGTCATTTGCATTCTTCTTGCAGAGTTTAAAACACAACCATTTTTATTTTTTAATGTTGCATCTTATTTGTGCAGGAGCACTGATTTCAAAGATACAGAGCTATAGAGAATCTGAATCAAAATGTCAGTGATGGTCATCATCTTGGAGAAACATGCAATCTCCATTAAAGTATCATTAACCTTTGGTTGAATCCAGGGCCTAAAAGCTCTCAAAATGGATATTAACAGGGAGTTTGCAAAATGGAATGCTGGATGAGTAAAGAACCAACACAGTGCATTGATCAAGCTAATTTTGAGGACATTTGGTAGAGCAGTGTCGTTAGGGAATAATGAGCACTTTTAATGGTAAACCGAGCGCTTTTAGTATAGCTAATGAGACACAGTAAACATGCAGGTCCCTCATACAGTTTTTCTTACCACTTTTCAGACTAAATTGGCAGCCTAACATCCATCTTCTATATTGTAATACAATGTTTAATTTAAG
Source organism: Regulus satrapa (assembly GCA_013396955.1). Classification (NCBI taxonomy): domain Eukaryota; kingdom Metazoa; phylum Chordata; class Aves; order Passeriformes; family Regulidae; genus Regulus; species Regulus satrapa. The sequence continues at coordinate 292,589 of VWZN01014107.1, read as the reverse complement.
TTTGAGCACTGCTTTGAGATACATTTTGCATGAAAGATCTTTCACAGAATAACATAGCTGTATTTTTACACTGTCAGATACAAGCAGCAAATGGAGACACAGGAGATATATCACAGAGGTTGTTTGAGGTGAGAGCTGAATAAGGTAGATAGCAGATCCAGTATTCAGTCACTTGAATGAAAAGAGCACTGAATGCCTGGGACAAAAACTGCGGAAGTGTGGTTTTGTTTGAGTGCTGTGAGTTGCACCCCCAGTGTTAACTTAATCTTTCCTACTGCAGTTTCTGCTTGTTTAAAGAACAGCCAAGTTGAAGTTTTAATGTGTCCCCTACTCCTTTTCAGATAAATGTTTACTGACTCATTACAGGAATTTTTCAAGTAAAAGCAATGTTGGGGATTATTTGGTTTTTTTCATTGTGTTTTAAAGCTGTTTAAGTGATCAACAAAGAAATTTTGACTTCAGCTGACATTTAGCTTTTGAATACTGTCATGAAACAACCAAATATTTTCTCTAATGACTTGTCTAGGAATCCCATATAAATAAAGCCATTTTTCAATGTAGTCTGTTTTCTTGTTTAGACAGATAAAACTGAGGAGTTTAAACAACATGCCAAGGGCCCCCCAAATCTGACTACTTTTATTGTCTTCCAGATGTCATTTTCATAAATTTAGTACCTGTTCATTACAGGCTGAGGTCAACAGAAGGGTTTTCAGTGGTATCAGAGAAAGCTGCAGTATGCCTTTTGTGACAACAGAAATTCAGTGTAGGATGAATGCAGCACAGAATACTAAAGCTCAGTATGCCCCAGTTTCGTAGCTGGCTGGAAAGCAGAGCTGTTCCAAACTGAAGGTAGAGCAGTGGGGGTTTCTCCTTGGATAAAAGTTGGGTTCTTGTTTGTCTGCCAAGTCCCAGCTAACCCCAGGAAGTGGAGCACCCTATAGAGACTGTTACAACTCACCAACACTTAAACACCTCTCCACTGTACTATATTCCTTTCAAATACAGGAACTAACATGCAGATGATGAAAAATTAAGCCTCTGTTTCATTTTCTTGTTTTTGAGGGATCAAGTGATAGCTTTTCACTCATTGCCATTTTCTATGCTAGTTCTGATAGGAGGAGTAGTAATATTGGGACTTAAGTTTTTAATCTCAGCATGGTGATGTCAGAAAGGACCTCTGAAATAATCTGATCCAACCCCCTACTCAAGCAGATTCACCTAGAGACAGATGTTCAGGAACAGTTCCAGGAGGCTTTCGAATGTGTCTGAGGATGGTGACTCCACAGCTTCTGAGTAACCTGCGCCACTGCACAGTCACCCTCACAGGAAAAAACAGTTTTCATATGTTCAGGCAGACTCTCCTGTGTCTCAGGTTGTGCCTGGTGTGCTCTCATGATTCTTGAAGATGTCAAGTTGTTTTGCCCCAGCATTGACCAGTGGGGTACACTATTGGTTAGTGGCCTCAAACTCAACTTGGTGCCACTGATCACCACCCTCAGGGCCCAGCCACTCAGCCAGCTTTCAATCTGTGTCAGTTCTGCTTCACCTCAATTTGCTTCAGATTTTCTTCTTACTGAGGAGTGATAAACTTTGAGTTTATAACTCAAATCTAAGTGGAGCAATCATCTATCAAGAGAAACAGTTTGGTCTTAATATATTAAATTTGAGATTATAGTGATTTGGTAATGCAAATGAATGTTCAGATCTGCCACTATCATTTTTTTCAAAATCCTGGCAGAGTTTTCTTTTAGATAACTGCTGGTAGGATACAAAATACTGTTGCTTCATATTTTGTTTTCTTCCTTCACTTGACTGTTTAACTACAGCATAGTGTTAAATTTAATTACCTTTTCTGTTTACTGCAGGAATGGAGAATGTACTTGCAGACCACCAAGTTGATATTTACATTACCACCTGTAGAGATGAGAATGCTTCAGCTATTCATTTTGTTCTTGGCTGCTTAGCAGTTCATACTAGATATGGAGAGCTGGATACTTTGAGATGTCTCCAAATCACTGAATTTTGACCATTTAGCAGTTATCAGAAAACAATTCTCTTCAGTGATAACTTGTGTCCAGAATAGTGTCCTCTTGCTTCTTCCGAAAGTATTGGACTAACTCCTGTATTTCTTGGTGGATTGTGGTTGATCCTTCATCTGAACTTTCAGATTTTTGCATCAGCTGTCTTACAAGAACAAAGTGTGACTACAGACTTTGTCAAATAAAATCTGAAACCCCAAATGTCCTGTACTTAAGCTTTTCAAATTAACAGAGACTTCTGATGATGGAATTCTAGCCAGGTAGTTTTCAGTCTGCTAAAATGATTTTTAAAATTGATTTAAGAAATCTCTAAAATAGGAATGTTATTTGGTCTTTGGAGGAGATTAAAGAATAGTTGTATAGTTTTATTCTGCTCCTAAAACTTTTGTTTCCAGTGTACCTTTTATCTGTGTCTTGATGTGGCAGATATTGTCAAATACTGAGAGTATTTGGCACTTTTTTTCCTGATAAGTTTATTTTTATTTGTTTCCCTTATCCTCAGTATTTTTGGCCAGAGCGCAGAAGAGCTTGTTTGGCATTGCAAGTCACAAAAATTCAAGATTCATCAAAATATCAAAGTTTCTTGGTGCAGCATCAGCCCTTTCAATACTTTGAATTTTGTCTGCAATTCATAATCTCAATCACTAGACTGTGCAGGGTGTGTGTTCTCATGCCTTTTAATGTTGGACAGTCAGTAGAAACACCACAATTAATACAACATTACTTATTTTTAAACTAACCTTTGTCAACAAAAAAATCCCTTTGAGCTGCTCATTTAGCTTGTTGGTTGTCATGTCTCTTGTCCCAGGGGAAACCATCCCTGGCTGATTGTGTTGTGTGGTGACATTGACAGCTTTTTGCTGCAGGGAATCTTCACATATTTTTGCCAGGTAAAGAGACAGCAATATGATGTAATTTTAGCTGTTTTGGGGAATTGACACAGTAAGAAAGGCAAGCAAGAAAAAAGTACAGCTGTGTGGCTCACAGGACTAACGAGTAGCTGTGATGCACCTGTGTTCTATTCCTGGCTCTGTCACTGTCTGGTGCTATGGTGAACTAGTAAATTAACCTTGTTCTGTGACTGCAGCACCATTTATTATGTGGGAATGATAATGCTTAGCACCACAATGGGACAGTGTAATTCTTTACTCATTAATATTTATTAAGTGCCAGATTCTCCATAACTCTGCACCTTTGCAGGCATTTACATCTGTGCAAAATGAAGACAAAGTGGCTGAAAAGTGCTGTTGTATTTTATACCTACTCCTTACAGGGTTAAGGGTAGTACCAAGACTGCAGCAAAGGAGGATCTGTCTCAAGTAATGTTCGAGATACTTCTGCCTGTAGGCATGGACCTACTAATTCAAGAGTGGGAGCACTCCTAACACATGTATCCACAGTTCCCTTTCTTCGAATATGGCACAGAGCAAAGTTACTGTGCTGTTAGTTAAGGTACACACTTGCAGGACACTACTTCACAGCTTGCTGCTTATGTGCATATTCTTGAATCCTGAGGTAGCTTATCTGCCAGTGAAGAAGGATTAAAATATGTTATTTAATGTGACAGTATAAAAAATTAATACCCCAACTGAACCTTGCAATAATTCTTTCATACCTTCAGGTATTTTGTAAGCTTAGTGATCACATATTTTTAATTTTGCTGCAATATTGTAGCAAGTGTTTTAAGTATAAGGAACACAGGAGTTAAATGAAACAAAATAATTTAAAACTTTTGGGTTTTGGTCCTTTTCCTGCTTTCCTTATATATGAAAGAAGGTTTTGGATGTGAGCTTATTTTCCTTCTTTCCTTCAGTAATATTTTCCTTCTGGAGAGCTTTCAGTTATCCCTAACAAGTGAATATAATCACTGCTCTGTCATGGTTCTCAGTTGCAGAAAACTGCAAGACAAACTGCCACCTTAATTAATTGATGAAAATGAACAAAGAGAATAGGTAACAGAAAAACTATCAGGATAGAACAGAAGATGGGGGTGAGGAGGGAGGATGTTGTCTATTGGCAAGATCTTTGCAGAATCTTTTTGGCAGGCTGATACTAATCAATAACTGTTTGCCATGTCTGGCCCAGCTTTTCTTTCAGCTAAATATAAAGCTTCCCTTGAAATCTGACTGCATGACATATTCTAGGCTATAAGAAAATGGTTAAGGAGTGCCAGTAGTTTTGGAATTAAGAAATGTATTACTTACTAGATTTTGCATTTACTGTTCTCATATTCTGAAGGCAGGTCCTTGCAGCTTTATTCCTGCTCAGTGCAGGTTTCATGTGAAAAATTATGGAAATAAGACCTTTTGTTCATTTTCTGTCCACTTGTCCTCAACGCTTTGCTTTGCATGCAGCAATGGCCAGAATAATGTATATGTTAATCACAAAATTGCTTTAGTGCACATTCTTATTGCCTCTTTGATTATGGGCCTGTCACCAAGAGCTGAGCTGCTCAGAATACTTTCTGATTAATCATGTTCTCATCAAACACTTCACTTGCAGAGTATCAGATAATGATCCTCCTCATAGAGAGTTAAAGGTTTTCCAATAAATAGAAACTGTGGCTGTTGAGAACTCCAGACAGTGTGCTATCCAATAATTAAAGTGATGGGAAACTATTCTATCTGTGCTTGTCTCTAGAAGATTAGCGCATTAAAATATTCATTCTTATGATTCTAAGCAAAAAACTAGGGTAAGAGAAACACCAGATGAGGTGATATGAAGTAAACATGAGCATGATCAGCAAGTATGAATCTATATTAAATGAATGCCCTACCTTGCAGGCTCCATGACAATCCTCCATCTGCTGTTATTGCACCAACAGAAATGTGTTTTCTTTTGGCATCTGTTTGTGTTTGTGTTTGCTCACAGAGAGTATCATGTAGCTGAAATAGTCCAACTCCTCCTGTCATAAACATGAGGACAGAGAGACCTTTATCCTGTTGAGGCTGTCTGCTTTAGCCACTGCAATGTGTGCTCTAGTTCCTTGTCCAGTCTGTAGCTCAAGGAACAGCATTTTCCCTGGAGAGTCCTCTACAGTCTGACACTGTGGGTAATAGGTATTTTATATTACAGATTGAAATGGACCAGTTAGAAAACAGCTCTTGATATTCTTTAGTACAGAAAATAAAACAGGTTCCAAAAGGTAAAATAGAATGAATTAGAGAGGCAGGAGGGGAAATCAGCTTTCATGCCTTGTCTGCTACATAAATATTTTGAAGATTCAAATATTATTGTTGTATATCCTCCTTCATTTTTACCCTCTGCAAGGCTACAAAGTGAAGGGGAATGAAAAATCTGGGGCTGCCCATTCCCATGATGTGATGATGGGTACAGGACATATTATATTTTTATGTACACTATATACTTATAATATGTACATTATAAATGAACATTATATTTTGGAAAGACATCAGATCAGTGATTAAAATACTGACCACTTAAAGATAAATCAGTAATCGGCCAATATAAATAATGTCAGTAGTTTGTTAAGGTTTTTTAGGTCCTGAGCAGAGTGAGATATCAAAAAGATATCTCTTTTTGATACAAAGAAAAAAGATAGGGTTTATTAAGTAGCTAAGTTACCAAGAAAGTGGTTTACCAAGTTACCACATACTGCCAGATTTCAGTGTACTATTTATCGGTTTGCTCTTAGCCCATGGCAATCATAAAGTAATTTTGATTTAGTTTAGTCAGCATTGAAGGAATCTTAAACTAGATCAGATTTCCTCATATTGAGGGCAGAATAAGGGTAAATATACAGAGCGTGGTTCGGATGAGCTGTGGCAGCCTGTCAGACCCCAGTAAGGTGACTCTTTGCCTTGTTCCTTTTTCTGTTCCAAGTTGCAGACCACACAGGGAACACAGAAGTGGTTTAATACAACAGCTGATGTAATGATCCTGAGTGTCAGGAGACCTTCATTTGGTCTCTGCTTTGTTTCTGACTTGAAACATGACACTGAAAAAATCATTACAGACCTCACACCTGAACTCCTCCAAATTCTGGTTGTGCATAATAATTTTCATCTGCTCTTTGTAAGATGTTTTTATATCCTCTGATTAAAGGTTGAATTTAAAGGTGTATCTTTCCACAAAGACAATTAAGTCAGGCTTTGTTATGTATCAGATTTTTATGAATAGGTCCCCTAACAGAGAAAAATTCGCTATGTTATCAAATAACTGAGTAAATGTAAAATGCTTTTTAATTGTGGCTTAAGGGAAGCTAACACCAGATAGCCTTTTAATCAAATGAGTGAAAGCTATTAATGAGGGTGAAACGGAGCCCTGTATGTCCAGGTAGTGTGAGACTTACACACTGAATTAATTCTGTTGAGATCTAATTTTTTTGCAGCACGATGACCTCCTGAAAGGGTGGTGAATCATTCCCTGCATGTTTCCTTGGCCAGAGCTAAGAGTCCCAGGGCTGGTAACCTGTTCTACTCAAGACACAGTGTTAGCACTTCAGTCAGAGCTGATATTCCCACATGTTAACCTGGGAAACTGCACAAATACTGCTCTCTGATCCTTTCTGGGGGAGGTAGAAATCATGCCTGTGATGTGTTTCTGTTCTCATAGGCCATGCACTGGGAAATCTGGAAACCTGTTTCTTTAAGTGTACATCCTCCGAGATGTTTTCCTGAGGAAAGGAAGGCTGCAGATCTCTGCCTGGCAGTCTGAGCAGAAAATGCTATGATTAGTAGGTTTCCTATTCTCTGGGGGGTGGTTGCATTGTCCTATGTTGATTACTGAAAACACTGTGATTTCTGCACTGGTGAAATGAAGTGAGATCTTTGTGTGTGTGGACTGTTGGCCCTGGATTTTCTCTGGTAGCATGGTCCCTGAGCATCTCACAGGTAGGGACAGAGACTTGGAATATGGCCCAGCCTAGAACTAGGAAAGAGGGTGGGTCAGATGCATCAGTGGGATAAGGTTATCATCTGAAATGGAAAGAAGGGGCAACAAAATGAGAACTCAGGGACAAAGGACAAAGGTTTAATTTAGAAATTATCATTGGAAGCAGCATTAATTGAAACAAGTCATGTGTTTTCTCTTAAATATTCCCAAATTTCAATCGAATTGTTGTCATTTGGAATTAACCCCTAAATTGTGCTAACACATTTTAATCCATTTTGTGGCAATTCACCGAAGTCTTTATATGTACAGTTAAAATTAAATTTAATCCAAACCTCAGCAAAATCATCACGTAGCAAGTTTCTGCAGTATGCCCATATCTGTAGAAATGAGGAAAATATTATTTCAGCTGCTACATTTGAGGTAGAAACAGACTGAGCAAGTTTCATAAACTTTAAGAAATAAAGAGAATTAAGAATTGTAGGTAGAACTAGATTAGTTCCTGCAAGGCTCATTAGTTTCTACCAGCCTCATTCAGCTCGTTACTAAGTCTCTCTGTATTCTACAATGAGCTGCTTCAGGGAGTTAAACTCATTAGGAAAAAATCAAAGAGTTCAGATTTCCTCTTCAGAATGTAACTATTTTACAAACAGGGGATTGAGTGATCAGTGTTTCCAAGTGGGAGAGAACATGAGTGAGGCTGGAGGAAACTCAGTTCCTCCTAGACATCACACTAAATTTGGGTTCCTCAGTCAAATCATAAAACCACCAGTAGCCAAACTAAGCTACTGTAGTTTTATTAATTGAAGGCAAAATAAGAGGTATTTCAAGCCAAATGCAAACTGGTGCATTAAATAATTTTGAAGTGTTGTTCTCTTTGATGAGTTTTCTAGATAGGAATTACACTTATACCAAGATATTGTCATCAAGTCTTTGCTTTAGTTTACCTTTGAATCAAGTCATTATGTTATGAAGTTCTGTGCTCATGGTTCAGCTTTTCCACTGATTTTTTTTCATACATTGTAAAAAGATGGTGTTATTGAACCATTCTAGTGAAACAGAACTGATATCTAGAGATATTAAATATTTTTTGTATTTTTAAAATTTTAATGGTTTCATACTTTAATGAATTTTTTTACTTATAAATTGGTAATTTGTTCTTGAAACTGGTGTTATGTTTCCTATGTGGTAATGAAAATTATATCCTCATTGATAATAGCAGTTGAATAAACCATATTCTACCTGGTGATTCATAATTGTTATTCTAACTCATGAAAGGAAAACATAATGGTAATTTCTGTACCTTAATTTTAAACTAAAAAGTCTAGGGAGCTCTACAGACTAGTGCTTCATTCTAGCAGGAAGTTTTGAGATGTTCTATTTGGGACTCAAAAGGTGGCTAAAATATTGCATTTTCCTTTAAAGAAGAATTTTAATAATAGCAAATATCCTCTGCTATCACATTATGCATTTCTCCAGATGCACAAACACAGCATAAAAATCAGCAAACATTATATTGAAAATGAACTTTCTTCTGTGTATTCCTTTAGGCATCTGCTTTAAGATTTTCATCTGCACCTGACTGTGAAGTTCTGGTTTTGCTGCTTTACGTAGTTTTCCTGGGTGGCAGATTGTTCACATTTCCTCTTGTAAAAATGCTTCAGAAGAATAATAGTCCTGAAAGTGGTACTGGGCATTTCTAGCTTAATGTTCCATCTCAGGGGAGATGAAGAAATCATCCAATGCTGCATTGATAGCAAGATATTAGTATGAGGCCAAGGCTGGAAAATAATTATCACCTTTAACTCTGTTGCATCTTGAATGTAGATTTGTTAGTGCATCTAAGAACATCTAAATCAATGTTGCTTGTGTAGGAATCCCAGATGAAAAGAAACTTGAAGTCCTAAATCCTCTTCCTACTCACTTTATTCACTGTTGCCTTTCTTCTCTTCATATATATTAATTTATTTTTACTTTTCATTCTTTAGTCACTTAAATAAATGAGTGACTACTTTTTTTAATTTTAATTAATTATTCATTCATGTAGTGAGTGGCATGTTAAGGAACACATGGTCAGTAATTTCACTGCAGCAAGAGCAGGGGCAGTCTGAACTTCTGAACTGGGGAGGCGGCAGGAGGACTGTAGACCTTGCTGCTTTTGTAGCACTGGGAGGATGGAGGTAGATGGCTCCACCGTGTTGACTTTTTTATTGAAACATCCCAGAGTCTGTTTCTCTGTGAACCAGAGAATTTCTCCTTCTTTCTGTGAAGCACAGAATTTCTGCATCGAGTGTTTTCCAGATTGCACAGAAGCAGAGATAACAAAATTTCAGTCAGGATGACCTGGTAGGAAAAGCACAGGGTGGGGAAATGAGAATGTGTGAGTGCCATTCCTTACTCTGCTACAGACACCTTAAATAACCTTCAACAAGCCCATGAGTATTCTTTAGTGTTTCTCCTTGCATGATACCTAATCCTGAAAAAAAAAAATGAGCTTTATTATATTTGTCTTTCTCAACACTAAGTTCTTTTTGAAAAGGAGGTATTATAAGAATGCAAAGTATTAATTCTTTGACATTTTAAGAAATCTAATGACAGAAGTAATATTTCTTTCTTGTGGTAGCATTATGTGTGCAAAATTAGATTGGTAGCAATGGCTGAATCAGTACCAAACTCATCAGATCTGAGTCAGCAACATAAAATAAGATTTAATTTCCTATTTCTAGTACTTGGGATTCGCTTTTATGGGGAGAAATTGATTGAGTATTTATTGAATAATACTGCTTGGAAAAACCTTTTGTTTTTTCAGCAATAAACCTTTTCTACTCTGGATATGTAACCAACTTTGCATTTTATTTTCAATAGAAACACCAACTAAGCTTGAATAATCCATACTTCTGTAAACTGCATCTGATTAAAAATGATCAATTTACTGGACCATTTTTCTATCTACAGTTAAACCAGTAATTGGTTTCAAATTAAAAAAAAATACTTCTGTCTAAAAAAACACATTACTCTTCTAGTGTCTGATGGGAGATTAACACTGGGGGATACTGATGATGCATATGCATAGAAACTTAATTCTCTAATTCCTGTTCTTCTGCAGCTTTTTTTTTTTTTTCATAGAAAAAATTCTTTAGAGTCATTCACGAAGAAACAAATCCTTATGTTGTAAAGACATTAGGGGTCAAACAAATATACTGATATATACTTAGAACCCTAACTGTAGTGTCTTCCCAGGCTTCTCTGGACAGGCAGGCCTTTACTAAAAAAAAAAAATAAAATTCAGGAGCTCCCCTTTTACTGTCTCATGTTTGCTGTATTCATAGACTTCAAAGGAAATTGGCCTGGTCACAGCATCCACTGTGATGGATCTGAACAGCTCAACAGCTCTGGCTCTTAAAGCATTAGGGGTCTGTGATGAGCAGCACAGGACAGTTATGAAGGATGGATGATTTTGGTGAAGCTCTGTAAGCATTTGCTATTTATCTCTTTTTAGTGGATCTGCTTACCTATTTTTATCGCTGATATAGAGGTGTTGATGGTCTGCATTTTCTGTAAGAGTAAATCTGTAATATTATAAATTATTCATCACACCTGTGTGTTTCAATCAGAAGAGGAGACAATAAACAACCAGAAAAATAATAATAAGGGTAATGAAAGCTGTGTTAGAGTCCATTCTTGTTAAGGTACTGGAAGACATAAGAAATTGCTCCAAGCTTCCCACACACATATTCTGCTTATTTTTATTAGGAAAACCCCCTTCCCATTAAGCAGTGCATGTCATTGATCCCTTGTGCAGCAATGTGAGCATTGAGCAGAGTTGACATTTTATGAATGGGACAGAGTTACGCAAATGTTCCGTGTCACCACTCATATTTTTTTCACTTCTAAATCTTCCTGAATAAACTCATTCCTGCAGCCAAAATATTATCTTTATTTAGTTTTAGCAGGAGTGATTTATATCAATTAGGGGCTTACTTAAATGCAAAATATGTTTTAAAAAAATTATATATAAGTAACATTGATTCATCAGAGTTTTTTATACCAGGCTTTAATACCAGGCTAAAAACTCTTGGCTATGTTCAAGTAAGCATCTTAATTCAGGGATCATGTTCTGGCTCTGATCCTATGACTGTCATTGCTAATGCTTATATTAACATACTCATATATCATGAGGTTACAGTCAGATCATGCAATAATCTCTGGCTTTCCTTATTAACTTTCATAATACCAGGTTATTAACTCCAGAATTCAAATACTGCAGAATTGAAAAATGGAGAGAATTTTGATATCTAAAGCTCGAGTAGAACAATTATACACAAGATTTAATGAAAAAAATGAGGAGAAAAAGGAAACTTTGTAGTCAAGGATAGATCCATCCTTTTTCTGATCTTGAAATGCTTTAGTATCTTACTGCTTTATCAGATAAATTTAGTCTTAGTGCCATGCCTTGCTTTCCCAGAATTTTATCAGTAGAATGTGTATAAAAGGATTTGGGAACAGAAGTCAGTTAATTGTCATAGTATGACAATTTGGACTGGAAAGAAGCACAGCAGATCTCCAGTTCCACCTCCTCCAGTCTGGGTCAGCTATGGGGTTGGACTGGGACACTCAGCTGAGCCTTGTAAACCTCAGAGGATGGAGGCAGCACAGCCTCTCTGGGCAGCCTCCTCTGCTGTTTGACTGCCCTTGTAGAGAAAGGTTTTTCCTTTTATCTGTTCTGAACTTCTGCTGATCCAGCTTATGTCCACTGTCACCCCAGCATGCAGCACTGTGAGGAGCCAGGCTCTTTCCCATAGTCTCCTAAGGGTGTAGACAGGCTGCTGCTGCAGGTTTCCTGAGATCCCTGCTTCTCCAGCTGAACAAGCCCAGCTTCCTCAGCCTCTCCCTGCAGGACAAGCAGCCCCCAACCATCCTGATGACCCTCTGCTGAACTCACTCATCATCTTTCCTGGCAGTCCAAACCTGGACACAGCCCTGTAGATGTGGACCAGTGTGTGCATAGCAGAGGCAGTTCATCACTTCCCTTGATCTGTGCTGCTGCTGCTGCTGCTGACACAGCCCAGGAAATTGTTGGCTTTCCTTGCTGGCAGCACACGCTGTCGAACAGAATGTCCACCAAGGCTCCCGGGACCTTGGCAGCACAGCCGCTCTCCTGCTTGCCAGGAACCACACTTCAAAGTACAGATGATGAAATGAAGACATGGAATATTTTATTCCGATTCCCAAGAAAGATATTTTGATATATTTTTGTGCTTTATGTTTTCTTTGAGCAATTAAAGCTCAATTACATTGGTCCAATTTTGCAAAGAACTAGGGTTATGACAGAACTCTACATCATTCTGTCTGCATTACTTAAATCGTTTTTAACTGGTAATCTATCCTTTTTCTCAGGAAGATCCTAGCAAAAGTTTTAAACTATGTTTTTCTATTTATTGAATTAAGGTTGATTGGAATGTGTTATGATTCTCATATTTTACTGATATTTTATAGGAGTGGAAAATATAATATGTAAATTGACTGTGCAGGAAGAAAAATGATCAGAAAAGCAAAAGTGAAGCAAAAATAGTATTTGCCAGACAACCAGCAGTTATTCTTTTGTAGTTGACTTGCAATACAGGAACAGGATTTGTGTGTTTCAATCATACCAATAAACAAATAAATGAAGCCCTTCTGCAGCATTTTATGCAGGATACTGTGGACTTTATAGCTTGTTTTTTTTGCCATTTGTAATGAGAAAGGGCAACAGATTGGAAGAAAGCAGCATTAAACCATAAATTAATGAACTGTAATGTCTTTAAATCCCATTGTGAGCTAATGTTAGATTGTCATTGGTTAAATGCTTTCAAGGACTGATATTAATAACACTCTAAAGGGAGAGATGTCAGCTCCCTAATGGAACGGGGCCATTCAAGCAATATATTTGACGACTGGTCAGCAAGCTAGCAAGAGCAAAGTCTATGTATGGAGACAAGGGAAAAGGAAGATCAGAGGATCATCACTTAATCCTTCCATCTTAGATTGTCAGAGATGAGAGAATAAATCAGTTTTTCACAAGAACACTTTGTCCTGCTGGGCTTGTATGATGCTGCAGTTCCAGGAACAAAAGCGACAGGGGAAGATATTTATTACAGTACTGCTCTGAAAATGAAATAAAAGCAAGTAAAAAAATCCTGCTCCCTAATTACAAAACAGAAAGTTGTTAAAAATATTTCTGTGCCTTCCATTGTCACAGTAATATTCATCCCACAGGGGTTTAAAACTTTTCCTTACTTCCTGTCCTTAAGAATGGGCATCCATTTCTGCCATGTTCCACTGCAGCTGCTTAAAAAATGGACATTGGGAATGAAAGAGAAACAAGTCTTTAAATAAAAATGCAGATGTATTGTAGTAGGATGGAATTTAGCCAGATCCTGAAATAATAACTAGATTGAATTTTTCTTTTTTTTTGAGAAGTAATAAGCCTATACTTTAAGTCATGTACTACTAGGTCTGTACAATGTCAGAGGGTTGTTTTTTGTTTGTTTGTTTTTTGTTTGGTTGGTTTTTTTTGTGGAGGTGGAAGTCCATTTGGGTCAAAACTGTGTGCTCAACAGAGACTGGGTCTCCTGTGCTAGCTTTCTACTGTTATATTGTCCTCCAGGTGCAGAAACCATTCTCTCTGGGCTATGTTAGCTGTGACAGAAGATATTGGTGTGGGGTCAGATGGTTTGGTGCGAACAGTGTGCTGCAGTGGCCAAGTTACACTATGGGAAAGCCAAGTGGGGGCTGAAGGACCGCTGGAAAGGCATGAAGATGGCTTCTATTTGCTCCCAATAGAAGGTACAAAGTGGGAGGAGAAAAGGTCTGAGGTGGGAGATTGAGGGTACTACTGGAACTTTTTGCCTAGATTAGTTATAATTCTGGGCATTAAAACTGCTCAGATATTTACAGGGATTGGTAGCATTTGTACCCTGACAGCAACCTGCCCTTTGCTATTACAAAAAGGGTGTGCCTCTGGGAGAGAGGAATGGAGAAAATGCTTCTATTTTAGAATAAGAGCTGTGGGGATTACAGGGTGGGTGATCCAGGGATAACCAAAAATGTGCAAGAATGTAATTGCTGTCAGTTAAGAGCACCATATTTAAAAAAAAACCCAAACAAACCACACCAATATTTTACATAATGCAGTGGTTTCATTTGAACCTACGAATATACAGCAGTGCAAAAATCATTGAAAGCTTGCACCTTTTAATTTTTGGAAAACAAGATGAGAAGATCATGATGTGCTGGTGGGCAGGTAGAGAGATTTAGAGGCTGTATAAGAAACTTGGGAGATGTAGATATACCCTTTGGAAGATTTTGTCTGTGTGCCAAGGAGTACTCCCTCCTCTAGCACACAGTATGACTGATGGTTTTAGTTATGGTTTCAAGGTCACACCCTAATATATGGGGTTGATTACAAGATTATTCTGCCATTATTGTGCCAACTGTACATTGGTATGGTACAGATTTATTCTAAAATGGAAAAAGAGAATAATCTCCTTTATTTCCACACTGATCTATTCTAAACCAAATAGTCAACTCACGATAGTCAAAAAGGTACTAATATAAATTCCCTGAAGGGTCCTGTTCCCATTAAACTTCTGAGAGAGATGAATTTGCCTTTCAAAGGATTTTATTGGTTAAATGTAATCACTCAAAATAGTCCAGTCCTCACAAATTTTTAGAAGATGATACTGTGACCTATAAAATTAATTTATTAATCTTTACCTTCATTAGTTTCTACATGAAAAACTGTCATTTTCTGTTAGAAAGAAGCATTTCTATTAGTTGTCTGAAAACAGTGGAACAATAATTTTTTCTTTTGGTTTAACAAAAATAACATTGTATACGTTTGGCAAAATATTTCTTGGGAAATGCACATTTGAGAAAAAGAAAAAGGGTGGGGGCTATTAAGAACACAGATGTATACACTGAGAGTGGTGATAGGAGATCCCATGGGAACCTAAGTGATTCTGACAGCTTTTCTGTTTTAATGGTATTCTTATTTGAGAAGATCCTGTATAAGAGCTGCTGCAAGCTTGCACTTCTTGCACCTGCCTCTTCTGTGGGAAGCAAAAAGTTCAACAGTTCAGGTATTCCTGAATGCAGTTTGCTTGGATTTCCATCATGGAGAGAGAGCTGTGCTTGATCATGGTGACAGCAGAGGCTTTCAACAGCACTGTGCCAGGCATCAGTGCAGAAGGTGGCATGTGGCTGTCATAGACAAAAGGAAAGGAAGACAGCATGTATTAAAATAGTTTTTAGGCATTTTTGAGGATATTTTTCCAGGCACTTCAAAAAGTTTAAATATCAGTAGTGATCCACATATTCCTTTGGAAACCATCACTTCAGAGACGATCACAAAGGCTCGTGAGTCAGGGATTGTCATCCGCATCTTCTGCCCGTGTGTGCAGTGAGGACTCCAGTCCCTTTTTAGAGAGACAGAGAGCAGAAATTGTGTATATGTCTGACTGCCGGCACAACATTGGGACTGACAGGAACGGTTTCTATTTTTCCTTCCTGATACGGACTATCAGGGGAGCAGTGAAGAAAAGCAGTTATTTCTGTTTCCCATGCTTCAATTTTCTTTATACAGAGAAAGAATAAAATGAAAAGAAAATCAAAATAGGAAAAGAAAGGAAAGCTGAATAACAAAGAAGGTCAATTATCAGTTGATGACTGTGAATATTGAAATATATGCTCATCCCTAAAAGATGCAATTTGTGGTGGCTACCCACACTTTACCCCTATCGAGTGTGAGAGATTGTGTGTCTTTAACAAGATTCCTTTCATCCTGTCTGCAGGAACTCTTCAACTCCATGTCTGCCCATCCCTAAACTATAAATTCAGCTCCCAAATTCAAATCTATCCTCTTCTGCATTTCTTCAGTCCTATAATTTTTCATCAGTGTTAGTAGTAATTTTTCTATTCTCTGGCCTTGTTGTGCAGAGTGTGATGTCTGTGTTTTCTAAATCTGGCATAGATTGTGCAGATGAAAGGCTCACGGGATGTGTCCCCATCACTCATCCAAGTGGAGAGTTCAGGCTTGAGACAGAACTGCCCTGATCTTCTGCACCTCTCTGCTTTCCTCTCTGCTTTCCTCTCTGCTTGCTCCTGGGAGAAAAATGTGACTCCAAAGAAGAGCTCTTTTCCCCCATTTGCAAAGGACACTTAGTCAGAAGTGTCTTCCCAAAGGAAAACTGGAATTATTGGGAGGACTGGAGAGCTGTTCAGCCAGCTGCAACCATGGTGGCGTGACTCAGAACAGCACAAGCAATGCTGTAATGAGCAAGATGCTGCCAACTGTTACTTCATCTGCCTTGAGAGTTTGGGAGTAAAAAAATTAGGAAAAGAAAGGAAAGTGCAGCCAAAGGCACTTAAATATCATTAGAGTTATGTAAATCAGGCGAGTTAAAAAGACAGAACCTAAGTGTTATTTCCCTCCAGGGGAGTTCTGGGGATAACACAAAGGGGGGAGCAATGTCTTAAAGAAAGATGAATTGACAATTTTTCTACGTGAGATTTTTTTCGGTAGACAGAAAATAACCTTATATTGATGTCTTACTTTGCAAGACTGATAAATATAAATACAGAATTTAATCCTTTAAGAATAGTGTTTATCAAAAGGTTCATACTGGGCTTTAACATTTTAACTGTGCTGTGTGTTGATGCATGAAACAGAAATAAATACCTTTTTTTTTTTGTAACTATACCAAACTGATTTAAATAGTTTATATTTAACTGTACATTATTTAAATTATTTTGGGTTGTAGATAAGAAATTCAAAGCTCAGAGCAGATAGTAAAAACATGGTTATTAAAGACCATGATAGATACATATTTCCTTGGTCAGGAACCTTTACAGCTGTGACGTTAACTATTGAAAAGATATTCCCTACAAAAATGTTAGTTAGCAAGGATAATGTTCCGCAGGGGTGCAGGAGGCCAGAGCAAAGCATCCTGATCTGCACAGCTCTGCTGTAGCGGGTGTGTGTGACTGATGAGAGCCATCAGTTCTGCTCTGTGGCTGCCCTTCAAGGGAGTTTGGCTCAGGTTAAGATGGGGTGACTCTGTGTATAATTGCCTGTCTCTAAATGTCCCAGATCTTTGCATACAGGTTCAAAATTAGGAGGAATTGAGTTGCGATAACCAAGAAAGTGTGGACACATTACTAAAGAATTCTCTTGTTCATGAGGCAAAGGACACACAGTAGCACTTGTGAAACTAAATCAGTATTTCCTATGTTATGGATTTCAGCTTATGCCTCTTCCTGTTCACTGTATGGGTAAACAAAACTCTTATCTGAGTTGCTGTGCTAAGGATGGAGATATTAACATGGCTTCCTACATGTAGCCAGCTTACTAGAGCAATGCCACCTGCAAAGAGAGAGGCTCGCTGCAATCAGAGCTCTCTGCAGTGGGCAGAGAAGGAGCAGATGAAGAGGCGGGGAGTTGACATAAGAGCTGAGGAGCATCCAGCCAGGGGCAGTGCTAGATTATATGGAGAATAAGAGCATGCACAAAGGATTCAACAGCTAACAGAACATAGACAAAGCCTGGGCCCAGTACACAAAGTATTTTTGCATGGAACTGCCAGTACATCTGAACTGCAAAATACTGGCCCACAGAAATAGCTGAGAAAGCTGACTGTAGCTGCAGAGAAGACTGCCACAATTACTTTGCTTCTCAGGAGCATTTTGCAGGCTTCTTTATGCATCTAAGCCACCTATCATAAATCTTCACCTTACATTCTCCAGGGTATTGTGGTCACAAAGTGTCCTGATTCACAAAGCAAAGAGGTCAAGACTGATGAAGCTTTGATGGCTGAAAAATCTGAGCATTTGTGGCTTTAGCATAATTTATGGGCACATCCCTGGCTCTTCAAATCAAAGTAAAATGAGGGATTTAGAAACTATTCATAATAAAGAAGACTGCCTGAGAGTAAATGAGGTTGTCTTAACAATGTATCACAGCATGAAAAATGTGCAAATATTTCTGTCTTCATGAGGAGATGTAAGATTTCAAATCCGGTGAGAGTGATGTGATACCATAGCTAGTCCAGGGCTTTTGAGGATTTTTGTCATCCCATAGGTATTCAGCTCTAGATGTGCCATTAAGGGTTAAAGACTGGACAGAGATTTCTGGATTTGTCTGAATAGGAAGAGCTGCAAGTGAGACTGTAGTCACTGCAATTTCTGAGAGAGGAGTCTTTTTGGAAAGCACTCTTTGGTTGTGTTTTAACTGCTAGTTCACTGGAATAGTGCTGGGAGGCATGGAAGCCTACTTGCTGTTTTGGAAGCAAAATTTTCTACAGTGCTGCCACTGGACCTGCTTAAAGTTGATTTCTCAGCTTTCTTTGCAGGAAAAGAATAATCAAATCCTGAAAGACTTAAATATGTGAAATCTCTTGAAATTACTAAATGCACTACTATACATACATACCATATGAAGGAAAAAAATTACTGAATGCTGAGAGTTTTAATGACCTGTGAAATTATTTTTTGCTTTGTGTCCTTTCATGGATATTGTGTACACCCCACAGTGTCCTTGAGAATCTTCTGCGCTGGGGACAGCAGTAATGTGACATGGGTGTTGTAAATTGAGCACCAGGATTAGCCTGTCTGCTTTGCTCGCTGACTCTGAGGGGACACTGCTTGAAAATGCATATTAAACTCCAGGTATTTCAACACAAGTGGCTGTTCTTGATTTTTTGAGAAGTTGCATGAGGCTCTCACATCTGCTTGACTCACCAGTAGGACAAAATTCCTGTTAGGGAGAAATGTGTGACACTGCATAGGGGAGATAGAAGATAGGGTGTTTCAAGGACAGAAAAATAGATTCAAAAGAAGAAGCACTGTGTTTCAGCCTTATGGTAAGAGGCTGCTCTGATGATATTGCAGCAAGACTCTACTCTTCAAAGTGTCTAACAGATGTGAGCCATAGGAAACTGCACAGGTACCTGCTAATTGGGCCACTCCACTTGAGAGGCTTTTGAAATGAGTCATAGGTATAACCAAGTTGTAGGCTATATTCGTAACTTTTAGCTGAGAGATACAGCAGTGAATTGTACTTTTAGATGTACAGGAGGAGAGATGGGCAATGTGCTACACTTTTTAGAAACCTGAGAGTTGTACAGAAAAGATACAAAATGACTCCCAGGTCAGCAGAACCTCACCTGCAGAGCTGCAGAGGTCAGCAGTGAATGAGGAGACCACAACCCTCCCCTCAAACAGGCAAGAAATGGTAACCTAGTCAGTCTGGACTCAGCCCAAGTTAGGAAATAAGAGCAGGTGCTACTCACAGAATCAAAGTGTGATAAGAGGCAAGGACTTCCGTCTGATGGTGAGTTCAGGACTCAGTTGGGCCTTGCAGAGCCTGACACACAGTGGGGGAGGAATCATGTGGCTTGAACCAGCAGCGGGAGTCATCCCAGAGGCTCAGAGATTTCTCTCTTTCTCTGTTGGGGAGCCAGTGTGGCTCACTGTGCTCTCCAGCATAGTGTGTGTCCTGCTGAGTTCCTGCAGGCTTTGTAAATGGACATTTTCTGTCTGAGCAGTGAGTAGGACACTTTCAAAACCAAGGAGGGGATACTTTATGCTATTCTACCTTAATGGTTGTGTTCCTGCCTTGAAGTGCTATCTTACAAACTCCTCCAGGTGAGGAACTTGGGAGATGCTCATGCCTTCTGAAGTTCAAAAAAACCCTGGATCACAGGGTTGCTACCCTGTTCCCTGTTGTTTGGACAGCAGCAAATTCCAGACAGAGGTGCACAGGATTTCCTGTTCCCAGGTGCTACAGATGATCAGCCTCTGCACAGTTTGTGTAAAACAGCTACCTTTCAACAGGTGATTTTGATGGCCTCTCTGATGAAATAGAAAGGTTTATCCAGAGTGGGGAATCTCAATACATGTCACAGTCTCAGGAAAATGAACATGTCAGTCACTATGTAGAGGTCCTGTATCATCCTTTAAACCCACTGGCCTTGGCTATATTGTTATAAGATGAAGCTGCCTACAAGTGTGGGGACTTCCCTTTGAAAGCCATGAAAGATCATGGAGATCTGGTCCCTTAAAAACCATGCCTTATTTCCATTTCCACTTTTATTTAAGTGGCCAACATTTAATAAGGACCCAGAAACTTTTATACAATTCTTATTGGTACTTGAGGACCTAAAACTAGTCCTGACGATGTGTTCCCAGTTTTATTCTGCTATGTTTGGTCAGCTTTTAAAGTTTTCTTACTGAGAATAACCATCAGTTCCATGATTTTTCTTTGAATATTTTTGATCTATCATCTTTACAGTACTCTGTAAGAACACTGACCTCATGGCACTGCTTTCTTGTCTTCAGCTCAAGTTGGAATATGTAATCTGCATGAAGCAAGTAAAAACCACCACATGCTCTATTTAGAAATATCGGCTAAAAAGCAGAACAGTATAACATAGGAAAAGGCTGCAGGTGAAAACATGTATGCCACAAAAATCATTAAAAGCAAAAGCAATATATATTTAAATTGCAAGAAACTCTTCTCTAGGGACCTTGGAAACACAAATGCACAAGTACTCTCAGATCAATAGCAGGAAAGCAAATACATAACACATCTCTTGTGGAGACAGGGAAAAGACAGATACAAGGTGCACAATGCACCTGGAGTAGGGTGTGAGAAGGGTTTTGGTCAACCTTCAGGTGCAAAGAATAAAGCTCCTTCTCCCAGCAGGTGACCAGTTATCCATAAACGAAGTGAAAACGGGAACCTCCCTTCTCTAGGCTCTGATGGGGACCTGCCTCACATTGTCTACACCTGCTTCTCATGCACCTTATGTACATTCTCTGCCTCCTTCAGTTCCAGACATAGGTGATGCTGAGCTCTGTTAGCAGGATGAAGTTAAGCACATGACCCAATCATGCAGCAGCTGTAACTTAAGGAAGTGCTGGGCAGTGCTTGAAGTACGGTATTTGTCTGCTCTTTATATGTTTTGCAGATAGATATGTGTCTCTCAGCATGTTCTTTTAATCAAAGTTTTTTTCCTCTTGATCCTGTGAGTGCCTTGGGGTGCTCTCTCTCCTGGGACAGGCACTTGGATGGTGATGCTACTAAAGTAGGAGTGCTAGCTCTGAATTATTTTCTCTCCTTTAAATGACAAGAATTTGCTAATGTGGTGTGGCTATTTTGCACAGTTGCTGTGATGCTTAATCCTGTTTTTAAGTGACTGTCTTCTGTCTGCTTTGCATTACAGGAGGCACTAAGCCATTGAATTTCTCTTTGGGCAGACCTGATATGTCAGTCTTGGCAAACAGACATTTCCAGTGTCGTGTTGCATTCATCTGACCTAGAATTCTAAGGCTTTTCTTTGAATTTGAACTGTTTCTACCTTGGTCAAGGAGAAGTTTATATTTGATATGAAAAAGGTGCACATAAAAAATCATAAGACAACCAGAAATCCTGGCTCTGTTTAGACTCAGCTGGAAATAAAATACTGCCTTCAATGAGGCCTGAGAGTGAGCCTGACTCACTGCTTAATTACTCTGAAAGGCAAAACTTATAGTTGCGAGTCTATTTTTTTCCTTTCTTTTTTTGTTTTTATTCCTTCTCTCACCTTCTTTTAAAATTTATTTCCTTAATAAAGCAGTTCTATCTGTATTTTTCTTCTGCTTATACATACCTCTAATTTTAGACATAGGCAAAATAGATTGTGGCTGCTTAGTTGGCACTATGCCAGTGTTAGACCTGGCAGCCACTTCCTGCTGCCAGGAAAGGTGTTGGGACATGGAGGCTGATAGCAACGGTTGGCTGAGAAAACAAGGTAATGAAAAATCAATGGAAGAAAAATTTCTCCTTTCAAATGTTTAACCCTGCTTTTCATCTCACATGGTAGCAATAATAACCTGCCTATATCTTCTCCTCTAGTGGTGTTTACATTGCTAAGAATACTTAAATCAACTCTGCTTATAAGCTTTTCTCCAGTGACAGTCAAGACTAGTTTTACTGGAATTAAAGAAAAGCCTGACTCTTCTGACTTGAATGCCTGTTGGAGATGGTTACAGCTTGTTAGACACCTATATCTTAATTAAGACTCCCATCAAATCAAATACAACCATGGGAATCCTCTTTGCAGGATTCTCCAATGTCTAAAGACATTTTTGGCGATTTCATATCTGAGTATCAATATATTTCAATTGTTTAACATTTTGGTTTCTTTCTTAGCTTAATAGAAGCAAATGGGGAGAAACTTTAACGTGGTCTTTGGAGCCTTTATATTTTTGTTTAAATACTTAGAAAGCTGAAATTTAAAAAAAAAAAAAAAAAGGTGTTACTTGCTTTTTATTAAATTCTAGGTTGTTCATATAAACTGAAGTTGTTCATACCTAACCTGTAGGCTAGCTAAAAGCTTCTGGGCCATATTCCAGGCTTGTCTATCTTGTGCACTGTTATTCCTTTGGTCTTGTTGAACACATTTTGCCTTTGGTCATACTCATCTTAGTTGTTGCAACAGTGAAAGGAATGAGTTTCTCTGAAAGGGGTTGGAAGAGATTGTAAAGATGTTTGTTTAAAGATTTAGCAGGGGTCAATAGGAAGTGCATTTGTCTCCTGCTAAATTTATGATGAGTCCGCAGTGTTAGTTAGTTGCATTATCTGACAACCATTGCTTGAACAGTCTGCTGTCTTCTGGGTGGTTTTATAAGTGATTCTGTCCTCAATGTTTCTGTGCATTTGTGAACTGTAAAGCTCTGTAGTAACGTTTGTGCAAATTTATTTTTTCCTCCCAGTAAATTTCAAAAGTTGCGCTTAAACAGCAGCTAAATGCTTTTCACCTGCAGACTGCTCACTGGACAAAGTTAGCCTCTAAAAGCAATTCTGTTAGAGGTAGGAATACGTTTTATACAGTAGAACTCCAAGTATCTGAAATTACTCAAAGGAAGCATAGCAAATTTCTGGCATAACCAGAATTTTCATTTGTTGACTTTTTTTTTTTTAAGTTCTGAGGTATCTCTTGCTCACTGGCAGCTTCCTCAAGTTGATGTGGCGCTCTGAAAATCAACCTAGATTGAGGTTCTCAGCTTGTAAGTGCATTTCAAAAGCTAGGCTTATACAAATGTTTATGCTTGGTGTTAAATCAGCTGTAGCCATCCTGGACCATATCCCTAAGGATTTATTCCATTTATGTTGCTTTAGCAGTTCTTTCTTTTATAGCTGCATAGCTACAGCTGCCCAAATGAACTAGTTTAACTCTGCATTGGGTTGTATTATAGGCAGCCTAAACCTCTGTCAGCAGAAGAATGCTTGCTTGGTATTTTGGGAACTCTGTTCACTGGAGTAGCAAGCTGCCTGTGGGATTAGGAAGCTGCCTATCTCTGCAATCCTGTTGCTGAGAGTGTTGGCCTCTGGGCTTATCAATTATTGTGATTTGTAGAGTTACAAAAACCTGCTTGCAAGTGTTTACATTAAAGATGTCATCTTCATCTCTATGTGTAAATATGTTGTTGTTCCTATTAATTCCCCAAACTGTCGATTGTTAATCTGTCATTTTCAATGATCACACCCACTGAACTCTAGTGTGCAATAAATTACCTTCTGATCAAAATGGGTTCATTTGCCAAATGTTGCAGGAAGCAACCTGGCAGAAATTTATACTTAGCTGATAAGAAATGTCAGAGCCAAATATTCGTATGTTAATTACCGGACTGACAATGCTTACCTCCACAGAACTCCCTCAATCAAAGATAAAAGGATTGGTCTAGACAGATCATGTCAGCCCATTTCCACAGTTTAATACAGAATTCCTCTGCCCTTCACTCAATGACTTCTCAGGGCTTGTCCAGATTAATTTTAAAGGAATCAGGTGAGGAAAGATTTCACCATCTCTTTCAGCTCTAGCAATGCTTTCTTCTGATATTCATATTGCATTCTATTTTCCTTAATTTCACTCACATTGATACAAAATTGCAAGTTTTGCATGAATCATATTTAAATACTGTGTAAATTTAAAACTTAACATGCACTCTGAAGATTCTGATACTTTTTTTAGGTTTTTTTTTTTTTTTAATTTTTAATTTAGATGCGAGCTAACAAATACAACCTGCTGAATTGGGACCTAATATTACCCCTAAAGGACTTTGGCTTTTGTTGCTGTTTTTTTAACAGGATCTAAATGCTTGATTATTTCAGATAAAAGCAAAGACAATGTGACAAAGTGACAAGGTTACAAATACACAGTAACACTGTGCATTGAAAAGAGCTACGATTATCATGGCTATTGCTTTGACCACACAGATATTTCTACCAAGGTGACATATAGATAATCTAGCAATGCTCAAGAGCTCAATCAGCACTTCACTACCTCCTTCATGGCTAAACAGGGCCACTTCCCCAGATAGTTGTGCAGTCCTAGTGTTTCTGTGTATTTGTCCAGTAAACAGAACCAGATTGCCATTTTACATTTATATTGCTATTTATCAAGTGTTAAACTGAAGGAACCTGTGCATCTTTCTTCTGTATGAGCCTTTCAGGGTTGGGTGTGTTACACATTGAAGTACAGCATTGTCAGTTTGTGCAATGGAATTGTTGTCAGTTCAGATCATCTTTCCAAACAGTTCACTGTAAACTCAGTGGAACAAATGAGTTCATGCAGTCTGAAGGGATGGGAATTATATATCATCAAAGTGATGAGTGAACTGCTGTGGTGTTATTACATTTTTTTAAAACCAGGAGAAGAAGCTTTAGTTGTTGTATTACATGTTATTGTAAGAGCTGAAAGAAACCTGCAAAAAATTCTATTTAATGCTATTAAAAATGATATTTAGGTGACAAGAGTTTGGAAGGTCTTTTATTTTACCTTTCCCTTTACTCAGACCTAATTGCCTTCTCAAATACTCTTCCTTGTGTAGCTCTTGCCCTCTACTGGAATAAAGGAAATGCAAGCTTGTGTGTCGCCACAGTAGAATTTGAAAACAGTATGCTTTGTTTTGCTCTTCCTTAATGGGTGAAAGGAGTTTCAATTAAAGTTTGTATTTATTTTGATCTAGAAAGCACAAAATATGCATGACTGCCATGTGCATGATTTCTGTCTCTGGCTGGAGGTCAGTTGTTTGCTCTTTGGTTACAACCTTAAGAATTGTGCCCTGTGCTGGGAAATTTTCTGGTGATTGTTTTGGTGGTCAGAGGCTGTGGAATATTTGAACAAGAAGTCTTGTATGAACACCCTTAGGTGATGATGGTCATCCCTGAGCTCTGGTAGTTCACATTCATAGGTGATTTTGAAACTGTTCTCTGGCTTCCTAACTAGCAGCATCTCCTCTCTGTTTTGTTAGAACCAGAGGGAATTACTGTTCAGTGTGTGCTGACAAGGTCTGCAAACCATGAAATGGGAGATGGCTGCAGTGCCTGCTTTGACCTTTAGAAGATATTGATCCTTGCTCATAATGAATTGCAAATAACTCAAATTATTGGTTAAATAAATAATTGTGCTCCTGTCTGTTTTTGTTGTTATTACCTGTAACCCCCACCTTACCCCAAATCCTAGTGATAGGACCATAAGCACTTGCAGTTCAGTCTTGCTTTTTCTGGAGAAAGCAGTCCAATAGACAACCAAGTGTATCTTTTTTTTTTTTTAAACTTCTATAGGGTGCCCATCAAAGACAAAGCTATGGACATTTGTAATGTAGCCTATTTCTGTCAATGGTGTTGGGATGCCCCTGTAATGCTGCCTCTGGAGCATGTCTTGAGCTTGCTACTGCTGTGGCTGTCTTTGTTTCTGTCACAGTATTGCTGACATCTGGCTTCGCTGTTTAACCCTCAGCCTATTTTCAGCTCTAGCCAGCTCTGCTAGGTAGCTAACTCCCTCGTTGCTGTCCTCCTGTCCTCCACAACATCTCTTTCCTTGATCCTTCTCTCATTCTGTCTCTCTCTGCCCCACCCCTGCCCCATTTTCACTTGTCCCTTTTGCTTGCAAAGATTCTTCCATAAATGAATGCAGAGTTAGATCCATTTCTTAACAGAAAAATCTGCAGTCCCAGCTCTTCTTTTTGATGTGACAGAGGTGTAAACACTGTTGTTTTCATTTGCATCTGGTTTCTGAGGCAAATGTTTCATCTCTCTGTCTTAAAGTGTCTTCTCAAAAATGGAGTTTAGCCTTAGCCCTTTCAGAAATTACTCTCTCAAATCCTTCTGTGGAGGAGGAGAGGGAGGAGAAATCAATACATTTACTGGGAAGGAGGACAGGAAATCACTGTGTAAAATCTTGCAAAATCCTATAAACAACTGAGTATTGCCAAAACAATTCTCTGGGTATCATCTGTGCTCCTCAGTAAAGAACAGGCCACAGGAGAGGCCAGGTTACCCTTCAAGCAGATAATCCCGGAGTTTGGAAGCAGATGAATTTCTCTCCTTCCACCAGAATTAAAAATTTTCCAGTCAGTCAGACAAAGGCAGGAACAGTAAATGGGCTGCATGGTAACAAGAGCTGAAACATGCAGCTAGTTAATTAATGTTACGTAGCACAAACATGAGCCTAGTTAATTAATATTGTTAAGGTTGCATGGCCAAGCCTGTCTCAAGTATTTCCAGCATGAAGCATGGCCATGCAGCCTTAATTAATCTGTAAGTATGTATCCTTCACAATGTAATCCCTAATTGCATTTCTCGTATGTCCAGTATGGCATTGCATCATCCATTGCCCCAGTATGGTATTGCATCAGCAATATAGCACAGCAGCTATCAAACAAAGGGATGAGCTAGGAGTGCAGGAGAGGAGCACTGCTGCTGCAGGCAAAAAAAGGGTACAGATAAAAGGGTATCCCTCGGGCTCTAAAATCTTCAGCAGCGACACAGCTAGTGGGATTGAGTGCTCCCTCGGCAGATTTGCAGATGGCACAAAGCTCAGTGGTGGGGTTGACACACCTGAGGGATGGGATGCTGTCTAGAGGGACCTGGACAAACTCAGAAAATCAAGAGGTGGGACCACAGGAACCTCATGAGGTTCAGCAAAGCCAAGTGCACGGTGCTGAACCTGGGTCAGGGAAAGCCCTGGTATCAGTACAGGCTGGGGGCTGAAGGGATTGAGAGCAGCCTTGTCAGGAAGGAATTTGGTGGTACTGGTGGGTGAAAAGCTGGGCATGAGCTGGTAACGTGCACTGATAACTAGAAAGCCAATTGTATCCTGGGCTGTACTGCAACCAGCGGTGGGCTCTCCAGCATAGGAAAGATGGAGACCTGCTGGAGTGAGTCTGGGGGAGGACCAGGAAGGGGATCTGAAGGCTGGAACACCTTTCCTGTGAGGCCAGGCTGGGAGGCTTGGGGCTGTTCAGCCTGGAGAAGAGAAGGCTGTAGGGAGACCTTTCAGTACCTAAAGGGAGCCCACAAAACAAATAGCAACAAAAGTTTAGCAGGGCCTGTTGGAACAGAGCAAGGGGTAAATGTTTTAAACCAAAAGAAACTAAGAGACAAAAGACCTTTAAGTATCCCTTCCAACCCAAATAATTCTATGATTCCATGGTTTAAAAACTGTCCTGGGCAACAAATTCAACTACTGTTTCTGTGTTATACACAGCCTTTCCTTTCAGGTATGCTTTGTTAGAGGTGATCAGTTCTGTGTTTTCTACCTATAATTTGACTTCCAGGAGCATTGATTATATAGAGATGTAGCTTGAATCTATAGACAGATAAAGTATGAGATAATGAAAGAGTTGGCTTGCATCACATGGTGGACTCAGCTATACATTTATGAGTCTTAGAGATGTTTGTCTTACTTTTTCCTAAAACCTGGGATGACAAATTCTCCAAGCAAACAGCTTCAGCATGCTATTGCAGCATCTATTTTAAAAAAATAAAAATCCAAGTGTTTTATCTTGAATATCCATCTTGCAGTAATGGATAGGACAAGACAAACAGGTTTAAGAGGACATTGAGATCATACTATTGTAGGGGTTTTGGTGGGGTTTGGCATATCTTTTAGTAGCAGCCTTTTACATATTTGGAGACTTTTGGCTTCCCTCAGCCTTTCAAGGCTGTATGGTGCTTATCTTTCTAATCTGCTTCTTGTAGATGATGTGTTTAATTTTCTATCATTTTAATTTCTCTCACCTACATGTTCTTTGACTGAATTTTATTACTCTCAAAGTGTCTTCCACCATGAAATGAAATATTCCTAATGAGGTCTTATCAATGCTCAGTGCAATAGAAAGATACCTTCATGAGTCTTGCAGGCTCTTTACAGTGATACAGGAAAGCAGCAATTTGCATTCGTATCTCATCTTGGATTTTAATAGGAACCAAACAGCTGTTCCACTGGTGATGTTTTCAGAAATGGATGCAACAGTGTGACTGAAAACTTCCAAAATAATTCAGCTCAAAGGGGAAAAAAAATGCTTCAAACCAAGTAGTTGGGTTCTGGTAATTGTAGGCAAAAGGAAGGCTCAGGTAATCTTGAAATAAGTTGGCCTCAACTTTACCTGTAATGAAGCTATAAGTAACCTAGATGTCTGCAGACATTCAGGCATATTTTACTTACCATCCCAGGGAAACCTTAAATATCTTTATTGAATAGAAAGTAGGTACAATGGCATGAACCTCATCAGCCAGTGACTTTATTGGCACCAGATTTAATATTCAAGAAAAATAGTTTGCCTAGGGAATTATCATCCTCATGTCTTTCCCTATAGGGCATGGATGTGGTTTGGTTTTATTCTTCAGAGATTTTCAATGTAAGCTGACTAAATCAAAATTCTCCACACATTGGATTGAATGCTGATGAAGATATAATTTAGCATGTTACAGCTGCTTTCAATGTGAAGTTATGATGTGTGCCTCTTTCATATATTAGTATTCTTTACTGGAAGATAATTCTTCAGTATTGGTTAGATGGTATAAACACATCAAATATTATATCCATTATCTGCTTGCCATATTCTGAAAAGCATTTGACTCCTAGTCAACCCCTGGCTCAGAGGCTCAGTAATCTAATGAATATTTGAAAAAAAAAAAAAGAAAAAAAGCAATGACTGCTGTCAGCTCTTTCCAACAGGTTTTTGGGGTTGTGTTGACAGGCTGTGCAGGGGGTGCACTGTGGTTCTTAGGCCCTCATGAAGAATTTGCAAGAATCCTTGTAATACTTTATTCTGTGGTTAAAACCTTTTGCTGTTTAATTCTCGGTGTCTGCTTCCAAGTGATTATTTACTCAAAGCCGGCGTAAGAAATGGACTTATGTAAAATGTGATCCATGAATTCTGGTGTCCAATTTGTATTAAACCCCATCAAGTAAATCAGGGCATTAGTTCAGGGTTCAGGATAGTTTCTTGTGATGGTCAGGCACAGTCAAGCCTTGGCAGTATCAGACTCATTAACAAGATTGCTCTAAGCTGCTAGAGAAACTGTTGCATTAATTGTCATCATTGATGTCAAGAGGAATAAGGTCTGAGCTTTGAAAACAGTGGCAAGGAAAAATGAAGGACATAGTCTTAAAGGTATCTTACAGCCTCGTTCAGAGCAGAAATTACCTTTCTCAGAGCCAGATGTTGAGACAGACTAGACACAAATAATATAAAGATTAACATTTTCTCTGATAAATATGTTAGACTCCCTACTGATGTTTCTGAGATCCAGAAACTTGAACATTATAGAATAGAACTAGATTCAATTCAAGTGGAAGGCTGAATTGATCCCTACATATGCAAACACTCCCATATGCTTCTTCGGGAGATCAGATCCGTATCTACTTCTAGCGAATTTTGCACATCCTGGGTAGAACACTTCTTACAGAACGTAGCCTGAGTCTTGAAAGTAAATGAAACATTTTCCTTCTTAATTTAATTATCTTTTATCCATGTTTAGTTGTTGTCATTGATGTGACTGAACTGCAGCTATTAATCGTGGTTCTAAGTAATCCTTTATTAACTAATTAAGACAGTGAAGTTCTAAAATAGCTTCAGTATAATCCCAACAGAGAGGGAAGCCATGCTAAAACTCTTATTTTTGTAAGTGAATTGCTGTCACTATTACTCTTTTGTATTCTCTCACATCCTTGGAGCAATGGGAGTCCCTCATGTTTTAGGGGGACTGCAGCATACACTTTGTTTACAAAGGAGGATTTTATTTTGTGACAGACATTGACATGTCTTTTTTCCCTCTTCCTGGGAAACTGCTAACTCGGATCATACTCAGTTGCCTGCCTCATGCCCTAGTCATATTCTGCCTGAAAACTCTTGAGGATAATAGTTTAGCTGTGAATACCCAATACCCTTGCAGTATTCATGGTCCAATTCAGGAAATGCTGTAGTGAGGAGCATAAACATCTCAATGGTGTCTGGATTGATTTGACAAAAGCATATAATGCTTTCATTTGATCTTCTTTCTGAAAGTTGGTGTGAACTAGGCTGTTCTGATATTCTTTTAGCCCATTCTATTAATGATGGGAGACATTCTGTGCAATAGAAAACCTTTCTTCTGTGGAGTTTAATCTTTCTTCTGTGGAATTTCTTATGAAAGATGGAGTTGAGCAAGGTTGTAGATTCTATCTACTCAACTTCTCATTTCAGTACTGTGGATCTTGACTTTAGCATGTGATATAATGAGGGTAATGTCTTCAGCCTGATCAAATTTATTCAAATCTGAGTTTTGTGAAACCAGTCAACAGCAAATCTATAGAGTTCCACTGTTCTTTAAACACTTTCCCCTTGCAAGGAGTATCTATAGACAAGGCCCTATTTGCCTTTCCAAAGCTATTTCTGAAGCCCTCTCTTTGTTGCAGTTACAGACTCAAAAGTATGCTATTCTTGTTATTTTTCTCTCTCTTAATTGATGATTAACTACCTTGATGTTCCTGGAAAACAAGTGTTTCTTGAAAGACATTTGAAAAATTTCTTTTGCATGAAGGAGAAATACAATGCTTAGTACAGATCACCAATTTAAACCTTTGACTGTGCTCACTTTGCACAGGTTAGGCACAGCAAGGAGATGCAAATTCCAGAATGCTCAATATTTTGGAAGGCCTCTTTTAAATCAGCCTGCTTGTGGTGACAAACCACCTGAGTGGCATGCAAGGACATCCCTAAGTCCTCTCTAACAGCATGCCAAATCAATGATTGGGAGGAATAAGCTTTGAGACATTGGGAGACACATCTTTCCTTGTACTAGCATAGCTCCTGATGTGAAACATGCAGCTAGCTTGGAGGTCAAGCAAGAAAAGATGCTCAGAGGGATTCTGTTGCTACTTCTCACTTATCTGAAAATCACATATTCAGCTTCTAACCATGTATGTTATGTACAGGATTGCAAAATTAAATAAGGCCTTTTAGCATTTAAGAAATAAAAATTAATTAACTTCATTAATAAAATGAAAGCAATAACTAGAGGGGAATTAACCAGGTTTTGGGACAGGGTGTGAAATTTTCTTTGATATTTCAGTATGACCAGTGATGTGCTGCAGTCAGTGCCCTTCTGACTGAAATGAAATGAGCTGTTCTTGACAACATTTTAAATCAATGAATGTTCTTTATTAGTGTAATGTGTATCTGCACTCTTAAGCATAATCTATATTGCCTTGTGATGATAGCTCTGTGTTATCTGTGAATTGATTGGATAACTTGAGCCCAAGTAGGGCTGCAGTGGCACCTACGTTACAAAAACCTTCTTAAAACCCAGACATCTCAAATCCAAAAACCCAGACATCTCAAATTGAACCTGTGCAGAAGGACTGAAATGCCTGGAAAAACAACTTTTGTTCTCTTCTCCTCTCTTTTTGCCCTCTCCAATGGGAGAGAAACACCAATGTGCATGTGAGAAGCCCTATGTGTGGGTGTGATGTAGTTGTGTAGCTCAGACTCTAAACAGAGGAGTTGAGTCTCTGAAGCCATTAATCTTTCCCTAGAGCTAAATTCATTATATATTTTATGTTTTGGAAATCATAGTATAAAATAACAGGCTTGAGCAAAGCTGAAGAGAAAAATATAAAAATAGAGAGGAAGCATTTGCAGGGCAAAGACTGAAAAACAGTCTAATCAAATTGAAGGTTTGTATCCAGTGCTGCATACAGTTAATAACATATTGTTGTATACTGTGCTGTTCTGGGACTTCATTGCACTGCGTGTGGGTTGCTATTGTATTTAAAAAATAGGGGAGGCGTGGGGAAAGGCAACCAGGATCTAATCATTGAGAATGTGCAATAGAGGCCACCCCCAGGGAGGACACCAGTCCTCCTTGGCTCATTGTCAACTTTGTAGACCAAAGCAGCTCAGTTAATGTGGTAAAGAAAACCCTACAGACCCTCGTGCAGTGGTGCTCTCTGGTGCTGTAACAACACCTGCCTGCGTGCTGACACTGGCCATGAGGACCTTTATTAAAACCAAGAGATTATTGAGTGGTGCACAGTTCAGCTCAGGTTCTTGCAAATGCAAGAACTCTTGAAGCTTCTTAGCTCTGGACAAACGAACAACTTATTATTATTGGTGGCGCTGTCTGAATTCAATTTCAATTCAATTCAATTTCAATTTCAAATCTTAATGGGTTTTAGATGTATGTACCAACTGGATTTCAGACAAAAAGGCAAATATCAGAAGCTGAGTCTGTAATGTATTAATGCATTAACGGTATAGAGGGCAGTAACATGTTCTGCCAAGTGAGATCCTGTAGCTTCATCATTACTGTAACATGACTATTTGTGACTTAAATTACGCTCTTGGTGAGAGACTAGTTTTAGGGATTTGTTTTTACTTTTTAACTCTTGGAACAACTTGAAATGTAAATGTAAAATATCAAGGGTTTGGTATTCAGCTGATCAAGCTCTCTCAGCTCTAAAGTTTGGTCTCAGTAGTTAGACAGCACCTCCAAAGGGCTGTCCTGTAACTGTGGCATCTCCCTTTTATCTTGTACTTGCTTGAGAGGGAAGTGGAATAGGAGATGTTGTGCAAGATTTCTGGGCAGAGAAGAAACAGGACCCTAAGGTGGCTAAGGTCATCTGTCACTGAGGCAGCATGTTCAAACAAATGTAAATGAATGTTGAATTCATCCAAAACAGAATAGCTGATCTTATTTTTAAAAAATCAAAGCCTTTATGCTTTGTATCAGGTTGGCTCAATTTTTTTTCTTTTTTTTTTTTTGTTTAGGCTTTACTGAAGGAAAGTTGTAGATCTGTATACCTTTTAAAATGTTCCTGCAGAAAATTTCCCTGAAGAAATATATTTTTAACTGAAAAATTCTTCAGCCTGCTCTGCACTCAAGCCTAGGGCCCTGTAAAAGTAGTCCATTTCTAAGATTGACAAAGTCTAAATATATAATTAGATAAATGGTAGGGGCTAAAAGAAACCACAAAGCAAATAAATTAATCTGGTAGTTGTCTGTCACATCTTTGTCAGACAAAAAAACCCATTTCTATTTGGAAATTTGTAAAAACAACATGAAATTTCATATTTGATGTCTGTAGTGGGTTGACGGTGGCTGGATGCCAGGTGCCCACCAAAGCCCATGTCCAGCTGGGCAGGAGAGAGGAAATAAAGCAAAAAGATTGTGGGTCAAGACAAGGATAGGGAGAGATCACTCAGCAGTTACCGTCATTGGCAAAACTGACTCAACTTAGGGAATTTAATTGAATTTATTACCAGTCAAATCAGAATAGGACAGTGAGAAGCAAACACAAACCTTAAACATGCCTTTGCCCCTCCCCTCCCTTCTTCCCATTCTTAATCTTATTTCCAATTTTTTACCTTTGCCTCACCAGCAGCACAGTAGGATGGAGAATGGGGATTATGGTCAGTTCATCGCAGGAAGGAGTCTCTGCCGCTCTTTCCTCCTCAGGAGTCACTCCCAAGGGATGCAGTTCTTCATTAATTGCTCCAGTGTGAGTCCTCCATGGGGGTCAGTCACCAGTCCTGCCAACAAACCTGCCTCATCATGGACTCCTCTCCCCAGGGGTTCAGAGGCTCTGCCAGGAGCCTGCTCCAGCTCAGGCTTCCCACAGGCTCCTTTGGGCATACACCAGCTTCATTTTGGGGCTCCTCCATGTGCTGCAAGTCAGTCTCTGCTCCATTGTGGACCCCCATGGGCTGTAGGGGCCCACAGCTGCACACAGGGGTCTACACCATGGGCTTCAGAGGAAGCTTTGCTCCTTCCACCTTCCTGAACCTTGGTGTTTGCAGGACTGTTCATCTCATGCATTCTCCCTTCTCTCCTCTCTGGCTGCAATTTTGTTCTGCGAAATAATGGTTTTTTTTCCTTAAATATCTTATCCCAGAGGTGCTACTGCTGTCACTGATGGGCTTGGCCCTGGAGAGAAGCAAGTCCTTCTTGGAGCCAGCTGGTGTCGGCTCTGTTTGACATAGGGGAAGCTTCTGGCAACTTCTCCCGGAAGTCACCCCTGTACCCTCCTGTTTTCAAAACCTTGTCACATAAGCCCAAACAAAATGCCAAAACCTTTGGGCTGAACCAATCCCCAAACTCTCCAAGGCTTGCCTACAAGCAAAGCAGAGATGGGAATACTGAAAGAAAAGGCAGAGCAAGCCCAAGTACCTCTGACTGAGGAGTCTAGGGTGATGAACATTTTAGAGGAGGCTGTGCCTTGGTCAGGTGTAGGTCAGGGTGTCCCATACAAGTGCCTCAAGCAGACAGAGTCTGCAATAGTCTAGGGAGTTTAGCCCAGTGAAGGCTGAAGGACAGCCCAGAGGAGCAAGCTGAATTGCTCTTCTCATGCTGGGATGAACTGGCCTTCCAGAGACCTGTGAATGGTAATACTGCCTAGAAG
Source organism: Regulus satrapa (assembly GCA_013396955.1). Classification (NCBI taxonomy): domain Eukaryota; kingdom Metazoa; phylum Chordata; class Aves; order Passeriformes; family Regulidae; genus Regulus; species Regulus satrapa. The sequence goes on along the minus strand of VWZN01014107.1, from coordinate 257,950 downwards.
GCTGAAACTGCAACTATTTTGATTTTGATATAGCTGAGTGAAATAGATTGTGGAAGACATCTGCTTTGGAAATGTATCTGGCACAATAAATAACATTTACATGACTCTTCCAGGAAATACCGCTGTGACATTTACTGTTGTTTGCTATTTTTTTTAACCTGTATCCTTACTTAACCTTTTCTGAGACTGAGATATCAGCTGCTTCAGAGAGATAGCTGATACTTGCCTTTCCTCCTCTGAGCAGTGGTTTTATTTTTATCATGAGTGCTACAGCAGACATATGGTATTTCACAGACACTTCCAGATAGTTACTCAAAGGGATTTATAATTTGATCCCTGATCCTACACTGAGTTTTTCAAGAACCATCCATTGAGTCTTGCAGAGCCATGGCAAAGAGAGTAAAGTGCCCTGAGGTTTTAAGGTTTAAGTACATGTAGTACAACAAGGGAAAACAAGAATAGGAAGTACATCCCACACTCTAGGTCAAAGGACCTGAACAGATAAGAAAACAGCAGTAAGTGTGCATGAAATTCTTATTGTTACCTTGGTGTCATTTCACTCTTTTGTTTAAAGTGAACACAAATTAATACATTTCTAGGCTAAAACCTAGAAAGAGTGTGATTAACAGCCTTATGAAGAGGCACAGTAGAAACCAGATTTCCAAGAGTAAAATCGAGGAATGAGAATCTAAATCTATGGGTTTGGAATTTTATCTATGTATCATGAAAAATAGAAATTCACATAAATTTTAGTGCTGCTTTTTCACACTATGTTGGCAGTGATCTTGACATTTTTGATTGAGTCATGGAAGTGTATAATAATCTTGTATTTTTAGTGGTTTTTTAATTTAATGTAAAGTATCTGACATAACAGTTGACAATATGGCATCCTGAAGATGAAAAATGGAGGCTACAAATAAGACCCTAAATTAAATGCAGTGATCATTTAAGGGAGTCTTGCTCATTATTTTTTGCCATGTGATTTGCAACATTGCAGTTATTTAAGAAAGTAATTGCTTTGTGTTGTAGTTGCAATGTCCTCCTCCACTAAAGGACCTTGAGATGAAATTAAGCTAACAATAATAAATATGTACAAGGAAAAATCATTGTAATGGAAGAAACCAGTTAAAAAAAATAGTTAGTGGATGTGGATATGAGTTTCCTGCCAAGTGTGTACAACAGAAAAAAGCTGTTACCTGCACAATGCTATTCCCTACTTTCTTATCATCTTTGGAACTATTGTTTTATTTATCCCTTCACAGCTTACGGTCAGCTCTTTTCCTAGCTTTTCTGTTCTGTGTTTGCTAGAGTGCATGCCCTTACCTGTCAGTGACTTGTAAAAACAAAACTATCCTCCATGAGGTTCTGGTGTCATTGCCATTGAGAAAAACCTTCAGCACAAGAGAAGAGCCCATCAACCTCAATGCACATTTCCAAGACTTATTGGTATAAACAGCCATCTGACATCCTTAAGATTTCTTAGACCTTTATAGCCTTTCCATCTTCTCTGGTTTCACGTTTCCCATTAATATCAGCTACTTTGTGCTGTGGCTAGACTATGTGTGACCTTCCTATGCTACCTTGATCTTCTCTGAGCAGAAATTCTCCTTCTGCAGAAGGCTGATATTCAAATCACCACCAAGTGATGACCATGACAGCTTGATGTCATCAAGTCATAACAGTAAAGTGAACCCTACATATGTCTTTGTGAGCTTGATATGGGCATGAGCAGGATACATACTCAGCTATTGCTGTTAATGTGGTAAAGGCATGTTAAAATGGAGAATAGGAATACTTTTTGTGATAGTGATTTTTGTTTTCATGCCTGAAATTGCACAGCATGTTGGTTTAACTCTCACCAATCTTTCTTCCCTTCTGTCTATGTACACAAACCTAATCTTGTAAAATAATTTTGTGGGGATTTTAACCACTTCAGGATTTTCTCTTCTTTCCCCCAATACCCCTTCCCCTTCCTTCCTATATATTTATTTTCATTATTTTAATAATCAAAAGTATCATGTGGAGATACTTTATGTTGTCAGATAACATTTAGCTATCCTCCTTTGTCAGTGAAGAACCAAAGGTGGTTGATGACCATAGACTGTGTCAGGATGAAATCATGCTAAGTGAACACGTGCTTATATTTCTAAAACTTGTAGTTAGAGGTCTGAGGTTTAGTAGCCCTTCTCTTATGTGGTGCATCTGAATCTTTGGGGGACTTAAGGGAAAGACATACAGAAAGATTCCTTTATTTGTAAGCTTCAAACTTATTCCAGGTCAGCCATGCAGAAAACCTACTGGTTTTAGGGCTCATACAGGGAAATGATCACACCCTGTCATGCTCATTCTGGACAGAAATTACTGGGATTAGATTTGTCACGAGTGACATCCCGAACCTTATTTAAAAGTTGGGCTAAATGTCAATGTACATATGAAATGAATTTTTATCTTTGCCTCTGTTTCTCTGTCTACAAGCTGCCTGTATATTTTGCAAGTGTACCATGGATAACTGTTGTATTTCTTGCCATGGATAAGTAAAATAAGGCAGATCCGACAACTGCCTACCCAGATCTTTGGGCAGTATTAATTTGGGAGGAATAGGCAGAGAGAAGGGTGTTTTGTAAACAATTTAGTCTGTAATCTGATCCCTACTTATTCCAAGGTGCATCAGTCACACCTGAGAAAATGAAGAGAAAAACTTTTCAGTGATTCTCAATGTTAGATTGATTATCTCTCAACAGGTCCTGAGCCATGAGGGCAGTAGTTGCTGTGTTTGGAAAAAGCAGTGAGGGGAAGGCTGATGGCATGTAAGAATGAAGCAGCATTTGCAGAAAAAGCAGTGGCAAGTGGCCTCATGAGTATGTTCTCTAAACATAAACAGACAGGATTGTTTGTGTTGTGATTAAAATGCTATTTCCCCTGTATCCTTTCTCTTCTTCTTCTTCTCCCTGCAGTTTCCTTGAAAAAATGTTCCATCATCACAACTAGAAATTTCTGGAAATATATAAGTTCTGATCAAACTTACCAAGAATATTTTCAAAACTAGGATGAATTGTAAAGGAGGACTTGAGAGAATTTACTAGAATAATTGATTGAGTTTTGCATGCTCAATGCATTTGATAATATGTGTTGATTACTTTAGAGAGATTTCCCCCACCACCCACCAATTTTGCTCTCATTTTTAAAGGTCTAATATTGTCCACTTAAAAAATCTCAAACAATGACCTTGCAATGCCAAGAAAATTTTCCTCTCTGATCTGGTTGAAACTGGAAGTCCTGCAAGAATGTGGTATGTGACGTAGAACTGCATAATGCTCCCATGGGATGTGGTGTTTTCAAGCTGCTAGTTCTGTGTGCAGCTAATCCATTCCCACTGGCACCATGGCTGCAGATTAAGCAGGGTCCATCTGCAAACATGTTACCTTTTATAGGGCAGTAATAGTCCTGTGGGATTGACAACCTTCTCATTTGCTGCTCTGGCCCATATAATTCTGAGTCACAAATACATATGAATGAATGTAGCTCATTTGGAAGACTCAGCTAAATGTCAAGTTAATGGAAAATTAACTTAAAGTTAATTTAAAAAGCCCCATACTTTTATTTCTTTTGCGGAGAAGCATCCTATATCATTAGCTTTCAACCTGTATTAGTCCAATAAAGGCAATTAGTTTTCCCCATGGCAGAAAGCCTGTTCTGTATTTGGCAACTGCCCTTGGAGCATATCCTTGGAGCAGATGGCTGCTTGCCTGCCAAATAAGATACAAATTAGATTTCCAGATGATTGAGTGACGGTGGCAGGAAAGCAGTCGCTCATCTTAACTCCTCCTCTATTGCGAAGCTGGTTAATCAGTGAGAACACAACCACTCACTGCCAGGGCATGCATTCTGCAGGGAAAACCTATCTCTGCGTGGGCCCCACAGGGAGGAGGTGGGATACGTTAAAAGGAAATGTTTTGCTCTCTTAAATATTTATTTTTAATGAATAGCAAATCTGTCTTCTATACAAGTGAATTGCCAGGCCTGATTTATTTCATAAGGAAGGCAATAAATTAGTATCAATAGTCCCCATATGTGTCTCCATCAAAGTCCTGCACTGTCTTGTAACTAGGCTGAGCTCCCATGTAGCAGGAGGATAACTGTGGAGCTGTACTGTGTGGCAGATCTAATTATGGTCAGCTTTTAGGTTCAAATACCAACTCCCCATTAGCTGCATTTGTGTATCTGTCAAAAGGGAGTACACTCTGCTTGGCCCAGGAGGACAGTCAGCAGCCTAGTAACTTGTGTTTCTGTCATGTATTGTTTCTTTCTGTGTTTAAAGTAAGACACTGTTTTATATTTGAACATGGTTGTTTCCATATACTCAAAGGTGATTGCTGAGAGGTAAAGGTGACAGCTGGACAAAGAACTTTAGTTTCATTCCAAAACCCTTGGAAACAACCAAAGACTCACCATGCACCTATAAAGCAGAGCCAAGTTACATTTGGAACCTCATGTTCTAGCTAGATAACTGGGAAAAAAAGAAGAGTGAAAACAAAATAGCTTTGGATAAAGAGTTGAGGGGATAAAAAGAAATGTTTCTCTCATGGTGGAAAAATAAATTCAGTAGGACAACTAGTATGCATGGCTACAAAAATGTGTTTCCAATAAAGTTAGCAGCTATGCTGGTACAATTGTGAAGGGAGTCTGGCTTAGCACAGAACTCAGGGACTAGATCTGCAGCTGATGCAAGTGCATGTAGTCTCTACTGAAGTCCAGGAGGCTAAACTTACCTGCAAAAATGTAAATAATTGGCTCAAGGAGAGCTACAGTCTAGGGACTTCTTCTGCTCTTTCATATTTCATTTGCTTTTCCATAGAATGCAGGTTTCTCTATATCTTTGTCTTCTCTTCCTTTCATATGAATAGTATGGAGAGAAATATTTGTGAAGCCACAGTAATTTAATTAGTCTAAATTTTAATATTGTTTTCCCTGAGAGATAATTCTTTCTACTTGGTGTATCAATGAGTACATAAATGTAAAATCAACTACATTAGGGTGTCTGTGAGGCAAAAAGTAAAATATTTGTTGTAGCTGTATTTTCAGATTGTTTGTTAATTTTCTATCCTTCATTAAAAATGCATTGCCTTCTGCAGCTGTCCTTTGACCTAAAGAGACTTAGTTAGAGAAATACATAGAATTATTGAATTTTTAAAGAAATGTAGAAAGGATGAAGCCAGAGTCAGTTCAAAGTTTTTCTGTAGGGTTGCCAATACTCAGGTTATTGCTGCCCAAGGGCAGCTGGGGAGTGGGGTGCTGAGGCTGGCTGGAGGAGAGGCAGGGAAGACTCAGTGCTCAAGGGGGATGCAGTATTTGGGCACAGAGAAGGGCAGCTGGAAGATCACAGGAGTTTTTCTCATGAGACAGAGTTATGCAATTAAACCATCTATGAACTGGCAAAGCCCATGGCAGAGGGGTTGGAACGAGATGATTTTTAAGGTTCCTTCCAACCCAAACTGTTCAATGATTTTATTGATATGTCAAAATATTAATAGTAGCTAGTATGGAATTTGATGAGGAGGAGCGAGCAGGAAGGTCTGTGAGGTTTGCGATGTGGGAGTTCTCCTTTTCTCCACACTTTTTGCTTCCCTGCAAAGAGGGATTATATGATGAAGTTCCAAAGAGGGCCTTGGAGAATCAACCAGGTTTAGTTCTCCTGCTGGTGCTCTGGATGGGGCTACAAATGGGGCAGCAACAGTCCCTACCACTGTTGTGGGGCTGCCATAAGTATCCCTCTGAAAAGCAGAGCCATGTCAGCAAGAGACCTGTTGTGACAATCACAGAATAATCCCACAGTGTCAGGGCAGGGTGACTTGCCACCCCAGGCCACATCATATTTTCTGAGTATAGATTCTCTGGAGGAAACTTCAAAGTTTGGCTGTGCTCTGAAAAGAAGCAAGAAGGACTTTAAAGTTTCTATGTCTCTTATTCCTCAAAAAAAATGTACTCAGTTTAGAAGTAAAAGAAGGTTCATTGTCCTGCTGTTTCTTTGAATATTCAGTCTGAACTTTTTCTCTGGCTTCCACCTGTTACAAAGGCATACTGCCCTAGATTTAGACCCTCTGAAGATATGTGTACATTGGTTGAACAGCTATGAGGTTTTCTCCTAGTTTCATCTAGTTTTTGTTTATGTTTAAAGCTCAAAGTAGACAAAGCAGTTACCAGTTCAGCTGCATTTACCTAGCTGAGTGAAATCCACAGGTTGTCCAGTGTTAATTTTCAGTGGTTCTTCTGTGGAAAATATATATTGCCATCAATACACTAGAGATTTAGAAGAAACTTAAAAACTCTGATACTTTGAAAATACACTTTTTTTTGGTAGTAAAAGCAACCGCAGTGGTACACCGGTGTCACTCCATTGCCTGAAAGGAAACAGCCATATTGATTTAGGGTGAAAAGAACTCACTTTAATTTACCTCCCTTAGTTGTATTGGCTTTGAGTTGGTATCACAATAGAAGCCAGTGGTAGCCTTAAATGAATAAGCCAAAAAATCACTAAAATCATTGCACTAAAATCAATAAGCCTAATAGCCACTACTCAAAGAAAATACATCTAAAGCTAACATGATTCCTCAGAGAATCAGTTCAGTTTGAAAATATTAGTGGATATTTTTCCTATTTTGCAAGGTTGGTAAGGGGTTATTTGTTTTCGGTTTTAATTAGTTGATGGACAAACTGAGGCATAAACAGTAGAAGACACATCTGTTATAGTGCATTGTCTGTGGGACAGGTAGTAAATCTTCAGGAATTTTTATTTTTGCTTTACTATAGCATCTCTAGCATCTAAGGCCTGAAATAGGAAATGCCCTGGCATATGCATCAGTGTGTGCATTTCTATATACTACCAATAAAATCCGTATTGAGAGCATCATACAAGCAATATGTAGACAAGAAAAGGAAATTTTTCAGCAGAACTAATTTTCAGAAATCCTGTGGAACCTTTAATCTTCCAAGAGATTTATTTATTTATTTATTCATTCATTCACTCTTTCATTTTAACTCTCCCTCCTTTTGAGGCACGAATCTTAGACATCTGAATGACATACTTGGAAAGCATGGATATGGACCAGCCTGACATGGTGAATTGGTGCAATGTACAAAGTGATACAAATATTCCGAGATGGTAGATGTTCTGTGGTAGGACAGACTCTAGCTGCCCCCTCTGTAGAATAGTCTATCACGTTAAAAAAAATTAGAGGTGGATGGCAAATGTTTTTTTTTTAAAATAACTTTTTCTTTCTCTTTGTCATGAGTCATGTGAGTATGATTTACTAAACAGTTCTAGGACATACTGTGCCTCCTTGGGACTAAAGACCTGGTTACAGTTAGACTAGATACTGGAGTTAATCCACAGCTGTTGGTGCTCATAAATCAGAGCTTCACTGTAAACCTAACCCTTCAGTTACCTTCCTTCCAACAGCAGATTTTTTCATATCAGTGAATATCAATGGGTGAATGTTTGCTTTCCTTCCAGACTCACTCCCTCCTCTCTGCCCCATTTATTAACCCCTATTAGAATGAATCTGCCCTAGTGGAGATGTTCTGGCCAATATATTTGTACTTCAAGCAGGCTCAGATCTATTTTAATTACTCTCCTTTTGGTAATTATGGTCTCTGTCTTCAGACTATTTTATCTTCTTTCCCCACTTTGAAAGCATTTGGAAAAGATTTTGCAATTTTGCAACATCAGATAGAATTCTGCTGATCAACTAATATAATTTCTAATATAATTTCAACTCCTCAATAAATTGCAGTTTCTCTCTTTAGTTATCAAGGAAAACAAGAAAGCTTCAATTTTGTATTACAGCTAAATTGCCCTACAGTTTACAGTATTCATCACTTCAACTTATATACAAAGGTTAAACTTCTGTCATTTTGATAGGGAACAATAGGAAAGGACAGATAACACATCTCAGCAGAAGTTTATAATCAAAATTAAAGTCTAAATTATATAGAAATGTTTTTCTTATGTTTTCACAGCCATTGTCTTCCTAAAAAAACCCTAAACTAACAAATAAGCAAAAATGCAGCACACACCCCCTTGCCCCCCTCCACTCTGAAAATTTTCACTGTTGAATCAAAATCTAAAAATAGTTTTAGAAAAGGTGGATGTTTGGTGTTTTGAGTCTAAATCAGTTAACAATGAATCAAATGAGACTGGATAGATAATTGCAGAGAATTACAGACTGACAAAATATGGAGTAGATACCATAAATAATCTTAACTGTTCTGCTGCCTATCTTCATGTGATGTATATAAGTATTCCATTATAAACAGCTTGGCAGAGTTAATAATTTAATCAGAATTATGTCTAAGCTATGATGCTACTTGTTGCATTTTTATAGTTAAGAAGAGAGAAACCATTATTTGTTGTAAGTAGATTGTGGTTAAAATGGGTGAATGTTTGCAGGGATGGCCTTTATGTGATTCATGGGGAAAATGCTAATGACATTTTCAGTTTCTTGCAGAACCGGAACTTACATGACTGCAGTAACAGATGTGCTGTAAATTATTTTCTTCAGAGCTTTGTGTTTGCTTGATGACTCTCTGATCTGTGACCTACTATTAGGATTTCTTACAGGAGCTTAAATAAAAATACCAGTTCAAGGAAAGAAAGAAACCTGTATAGCCTATTGAGCTGGGCATTTTATTGTTGTATCCATAATGTGCTGTAATTAAAAAGAAAATAGAGAATTTAGGAAAAGTAGAGCAAGACAGAAGGCTTTGTTTCATGCTTATGTTTCTGCTGCTCTCATTGTTAATTGTCAACCAGTGAGACACTGTAGCAGGTAGCAGTCTAAACCTGTTTTTAATTGTGAGGGAGTAGGCTGAGACTTGCATCAGGAATGGAAAAGCTTATATCTGGTTACTATTTTTATATATTTTTATCTCCTTTCTTCAGTGTTTGGTGTTGCTGTTTCTCAGCTATAGGATACTGAGCTAGGTAAACCAAAAGCTTGAATCATGTACAGAAAATAGCAGCTAATCAATAAATGTTTTTCCTTGAGGAGTATTGGTCTCTGCTCTGTATTGCTCTCTGTATAAGAGCATCCATTTCATGCTCTTTGAAGCCTCTAAACAGAGAAGGGAGTTCATCTTGCTCTCAATGGTTTGCTTCTTTAAAAAGTGTTTTTCTTTAGTTTACCCATAAGTTGCTGGTTAAATGCTTCTCCTAAATGATACTGATACAAGACTTATTTCCAGTTTGCATAGATTTTCCTCTCTAATTAATAATTTTAAATCTGTTTCTGGCATGATATAGGTGGATAGTAGTAGATGCAAGCAGCTGCTCCAGTGGCACTTTTCCTCTCCTGATTAAAGACCAGGCTTTTTTCTGGGTTATACTGTTTCAGATTTTAGTACTGAACTATTTGTGCTGTTCTTTTATTTCTTCAAACAATTTTGTACCCTTGGTAACTCCTTTCCAATGCAGTTGTCTGTAGCTAGTTGTCTTAAAAGATGACTTTCTTCACCAAGAAATGCAAAGCTTGCACAGATTTGTCAGTCTTTCTTTGAATATTGAGTACTTCATTTCTTTACAGACACAGTATCTTCAGAGGGCTAACAGCTGACCACAATTTGCGAATGCAGGAGGAGTGACTTTGGTTTTACCCATATAAGTTTCAAGGCTTGGATGTCAGCATGTCACGGTGAATGGTATTTTCTCTGGCCTTTATTTATTCATAACTTTTTCTATATATTTCTATTGGTTTNATTGTGAATAACTTCAATTGTTATTGTTTTAGTTTTGTTTTGTGTGGATCCTCCACACAAAAAATCAAGTTTTTCCTTTAGTTACTCTGCTACAGAAAATCCTACAGTTCCTATTGAAACACTTCTGGAAGTCAGTATAATCCCAGTGGCATTCAGAACAACTGATGTGTGTTAAATGGGATTGCAAAGAGAGCCACTCTTCATAAAACTCTACATGCCAAAATCCATTTAATGCTTCCTTTTAAGAGCCCCAGCTGAGAAAGCACAGAGTTTTGTTAAGCTCGACAAAGTAACATTATGCTCCTCAAGCAAATGCAACTAAGGTGAGTGGGTTCTAACAGCATTGTAGGGGAGAAAATTTTGATATGCTTAACAGTTGCAAGTTTAAATGTTTGTTTTCTTCAGAATATGCAGAAATCAACACTCTGCTCTGCTGCCTGCAGGTCTGATGTGTCCATACTTTTTGACCTCTACAGGGAAATTAAGTTATATGCACTTAAAAAGGACTGTGTTTGTGTATCTCATTCTTGTCTGGTTGGCAGACAGGGGTTATGGTAGAAAATCACAAGGAAATGGATAGCAAGGTCCTAGAAAACAATGGAAGTATTGGTTTGGATCAGCTTTTCCTGACCGTGCATCATTTCTACACAAAACCCCAGGTTGGAGGGATCCTAGTGACTAAAAATGGTGACTGAAGCAAGAGAGTAAGAGAACAGGTTATGAGCAAATTGAAGCTGATAAGGAAATACAAGAACAGGAGGTATCTGTCTGACTCAACCCAAAGATGGAAGTCAGGAGATCTTATCCGAATTATCGTTATATGGAGTTTCTCTGTGTAATTTTGTATAGAGATCCTTTGTGCTAAGCTAACCTCCAGAATGCAAGGATTTTTTTGTTCATTGAAAAAATGTCTTTGAATGGAAGCTGAAATTTTGCTCAAGTAACATTACAGGTTCCCACAGAAAGAGGTTTAAATATGGTGCATGCATCATCTTGCTGGCCAGATCCTAACCTTTGATAAATGAAGCAGGACCGTGCTGTCAGGCAAGAGAGGCACAGAAGCTCTGTCTGTGACACACCTGGAGGGTGTGCTCGAGACAGACTGAATGGCTCCAAGGTGCAGTTAGACATGTAGCACTGCTCCTCTTTTGTTCCCCTGCTACGGGAGAACACAGCTGTTGTAATGCTCACATTTCTTGCACTTCCACCCTCTTCCTTTTCCTTTGTGTAGCACTTATTGACCACAGTGTCCTAGCTGCTTTCTTATTTTCATGGCATACTAGATATTACTCCCAAGAATGTTCATCAGCCAGTCACCTTATGCTCCTTTTTTTTCAGAGGGATTTTTTTTTTTTNNNNCCTTTGTTCTTTTTTTTTTAGGGTGGTTTTTTTTTTTTTTTTTTTTTTTTTTTTTAATGCAGAATGAGCTTCATAACATTTATTTGGGGTAGACCTCATCACAGATTTGTGCCATCACATCCATGAATGGTTAGAAATGTACAAGTTATGGGCTCAGCCAGCATTCATAAAACTCTGTTTCTGCTTTATTTTTGCTGGCACCTGATGCACTGAAACAAATTTAATAATTTTAATTGTTTTATTCATTTGGAATTGCAGTATTAATCAAATATTACCGTTGTCTCAACTGCACCTGTTTCTTCTGCTGTGCTCTCCCATTGTGAACTCTTGAATGCACAACGATATTGCTTCTAACCAAAGAACAAAATATTTTTGCTACACATTTCTGCTTCTCTTCTGAGTTTTTTCATTCAATATAGAAAGTCTATTCTTGTATTACTCATGGAAAATTTTATTGTTACTGCACTGTAGTAATGATCAAGCCCATGTTTTTATTTTTTATTTTTTAAATTGAAATTTCAAATTGAAATTGATAAATCAATTTTTCTTTCCTTTTTGAGGGAAGTATATCCCACTCCCATTTGAAACTGGAGGGCAGTCAATATCACCATACAAAGCAGCTTGATTCCTGGTAAGACTAAGTGCTTTGGACACACCTCAGCAGGTTTCCCACCTCTGTAGAATGCACAGAGCATAAAGCAGTTCCAGTGCTTCCTCTCTGGAAGCTTTTTTTTAAAAAAAAAAAAAAATCAGAATTTAGCACCACATATGAAAATTCATTTAATCAGTAAATTAAATGCTTTAATGTCATCCTGGGTATATTTAGAGCTTGTTTAAGAGGCTCCCAAAGTAGTTGGAGTACTTTTGTCCCCTCATCCTATTCCTATTGTCACTAATATCTATAAATCTTAATTGAAATTACAGAGCTGAAGAACTGTGCTAGTCTGTACTCAGCTGGGATGAGAAGTGACTCTCTGGTCCTGGGCCAGCAAAGTAATCAATGTTGTTTAACCACTTCTAATTGCACAGGATCATTGCTTTAAAGTTTGAAATAGGATTGTCATACTTGAAAGTTGAAGTTAAATATAAGTAAGGGACTGGGGGAGTTTGAGAGAGAGTGATGGAGTGGAAAAGTCCATTGCTCAGGCCTATGGCACACCATGTGTGTCTCTGAATACTAGACCATCAATAGGCAAAGCTCTTAGTCCTCCTGAGGAGAACTTCTTCTCCTTAAGTACTTTTCAGAGTTACCTTTTGGAAAAGGATACATCTAAAATGAGGAGCTATCTATTTATTCACAGCTTGCATAAAGATGATGTATATGCTAGGGAGCTACAGAAAGTACTTGGTACCTAGTTAATCTGTAGTGTTCTGGTGTAAAAAAAAATTTCTATGTTCAATATCCTGTTGATAAGTTTGGGGGCTGAGGTATCATAGACAAGATGAATAGTAAAATGTAGGATTAGAACTTTGTGTAGAAATTGTTTTATTCCAGCACAGAAGGAAAAATACCTGACTGATTCCCCACAGGAAATCTGACCTATTCACTAGGTGTGATTGCAGCTGTGCCTTTTTGGCACTTTCTCTCATGCCTCTGCCTTCCTGTTCTAGTGAGTATATTTGTCTACTGCAGCAGCGTGGGATATGGTTTTGCTAATCTAGTTCTGAAACTCCCCTCTAATTCTTCATTGCATAACTCAGAGACTTTGCATGTGTCCATGTGGGTGCTGGGGAGAGTGGGCAGTGCTGTGAAGAATTATTCTGCCCTGGGTTTTTGCTTTTATCACAGATTTTGGGTCACAAATGCCTTTTGGTCCAATTATCATCTGTCCCCTAAAGCTCAATTTAATTTTTACAGCAAATACTGCCTCTGCTGTGCTGACTTCTCTGAGGTGTTTTCAGCCATTACTATTGTTGTAAGTCTTGGTGAAATGTTTGTTTCACGTTACTGCCCAGTTTGAACTCCTATTGGAGCCTTCTGTGGGCTCCACTGACAGAAGGTGCCCTCCTCCTGCCCCTGGCTTTATCACGCACTGGGTATATTTAATCTCCCCCCTCTGATGGGGTCTGAGGGCCTTGGCAAGCATTGCCATCTTCCTGAGGGGACAGGGCTCTAGGGACAGACATGCTAGACTGATGGCAAGAGAGAGAGAGGGAGAGGAGGCTTTTAGATACTGTGTGCTACCTGTCAAAGAGGAAAAACACCAAGATGTTATAATAAGGAAGAGTCTCCACAGACTTGACAGCTGAACTTCTGAATGTGCTGTAAAGTGCTTTTTAGCTCTTCCGTGCATCGGAATTTAAAATGGTAACTGCTCATGAAGATGAGCACTCTCTCTGCCTTCTGCTGACTTCTGCAGAAGGTGTGGGGAAAATGCACTTGTCAGGCTTTGCTTCAAGGAATTGGGGCACTTGGGTTTAATCAGCTCAGAGACTCTGCTTCAGAGGATAGCACTCTTTATAAGTAAACATACAAAAAATCTCATTCACTCTTCCGTGGAGGATCACACAATTTTGAAAGAGATTCCAGAATTTAATCAATCAGTCTCAAGGCTCCTTGGCAAATTCAATGCATCTAGGTTGTTCTGGTGAATCGTCCATAATTTCGGTATAAAATATTACATGGTGTTCTCCTGTCAAAGCCTCAGCATGGGCAAAGAGAAGGTCCCAGTGAAAAGACAGAAAGACAGTGTCAGTGCAGACGTTATCAGACCATAAGGAAAAGGGAAGGTGCATACAGTACCCAATTGGTAAGGCAGTGACCTTATTCCAGTCCCTTTTAATCACAGAATATAACCACAAAGGTACAAGCAGTGATTATATCATATGAACACCTTTTGTTTGAGAACTGTTGAGGCATCTTGCTCAGATAAATGGTTTTTGGTAATTTAGATTTGGGGTTTTTGTTGTCATTGTTGCTTGGTTTTTGTTTTCTGGAAAGTAAAACCTGTAGTGTGTTTTTACTTAAAATTAGTTATAATGACTAAATAATAATTGAAAGTAATGACTAAACTTCAAGAGAGATTATTCTTTTATGTATTAATTGTGTCCCTTATGAATGCTATAGGTCAAAGGAAAGATTTTTTCTTATCTCTAACATATTTCTTATGTAGGAAACATTTTTTTTCTGTATCACTGTACACACCTGAGTATAAGACACATGTAAGAAAAAGTACACATAGATCATACAGATAAGAACAAATTGAGTGTTATGCTTCTGCCATAGCATGTAAAGGCATGCTAAAAAATGGAAGGAGCTAATGACCAACACAAATACATAATTTTGTTTCTAAAACAATTATGCCTGATTACTTTTACACATACTTACTTGGGATGATTGCTATAAGGCTATAGGATTAATTCTTCATTATTTCTTCTTACAGTACAAGCATAAATGCCTTAGTGCAGAACTGTATGAAAAAATGTAGGTGGTGGCAATATTCCTAAAGTCATGCATTATTTATTAAGTGCTGTTTCTTCTTGAGCTGGTGAATTTTGATCTGGTGTCTGATGTATAGAAAATGAACTTGACCAGCAGAGTCAGGCAATTGGCTCTGCACTTGTCCTAAATTCTTATTTGCCTAAAACATTTTTTCTTGGAGACAGCAAAGCATTTCAATTGGGTTCCTTCTCTGAATTTATGTTCCTATGGGTCCAATTTCTCCTGTTCTGTAAGGTTTTTCTTAGGGGAGAGCTGAGTGGTTGTACTTTCTATGTTCATGAATCTTATCTACTTATTTCAAAGTAGCCATTACCTTTCATCCTTGGTGTTTTCTGAAGACCTTCTGTTTTCATTTTATAACTTTTCCTCTGACTTTGCTTTCCAATGCCTAAGGAAAATAATACAATATTGCAACCACTCTGTGCCCTCTCTGTCCCTGTAGTCAGGATCTTTTCCTTAGTTGTTCTTAAAATACACTCCATGCTTTATCTGGGATTGACAGGATTTACTTTTTTACTTTTTATTCGTTAGCTGATGTGCACACATCCACACTTAGAATTTGCTGTGTTGTAGTTTCCTCTAATGCTGTAAGGAGGTGATCTTCCACTCACCAATTCTGCAAAAAGTGAGTACAGCTATTTTAAAAATGCTCCGATTATTTTGTTCAACTATAAGGAACTTTAACTATAATCCCTTTTCCCCCACTCCTTGCTTCTTTTTGACATTCAAAGAACTTCAGAGTTCATTTTCAGTTGGGAACTTTGTAGTAATGCAAAAATATAATTCCTCATATGATCCAGCAACTTGTTCTTTCAGTAGTAATATGAATGCAAAATTAGGAGGTTAATACAGAGAGTTATTATGATCATCCTAATATTGTAGGATTACTGTTATTTTAAACTCATTTTTATTGTTTTATCTTT
Organism: Regulus satrapa; assembly: GCA_013396955.1. Lineage (NCBI taxonomy): Eukaryota > Metazoa > Chordata > Aves > Passeriformes > Regulidae > Regulus > Regulus satrapa. The sequence continues at coordinate 242,476 of VWZN01014107.1, read as the reverse complement.
TGGTCTCACTGCCTTTTTTTGCCATCACAACAGTTGTTTTCTCTTTTGATGTGACTTTACCTGCCTCCAAATAGAGAAAATCAGTGCTTTGTTTTGAACTCAGAGAATATTTAACACAGCAAATTCTTAAAATATGGGAATTTGGAATCTGAAGTATGCTTAGAATTTCAATAGGGTTCAATCTTCATTAAATCAGTCCTAGGTGAAATCTAGTGTGATATATTCTGTCATGATTTTGCATCCTAAATCAAAGGTTACTTATGCTGAAATCTGAAACTTTAAATCTTCTGTCAAACTTGACAGTAAATATATATAGATTTAGTTGGTAGTTTGGCAAATATTTGTGCTGCTAGAACAAGAACTTTTGAGGGTGAAAATGGCAGTAGAATTACCCAGATTCAATAAGGTTAAGGAAGTTGGAGGAACCTTTTTTACTCATTTCTTGTAAGTTATTTTGTAAAAAGAACTTTTTCCTCTGCCACTGCTATTCTTGATAAATCTGTTATAAAAGTTAAAACATTTATCAAAACTGCCACAGATCCTCTGACCCATAGAAGAAGGACTATAAGACCTTAATTGCAATAGCTGTGTAATTGAAGAACTTCCCTTCCCTTGTTCACCTACTCTCTGACCTTTATGGCAGCTTTTAATTTCCTTCTGTAATTGACTCTTCTTTCTAGAGCAGGAAACTGTGGCAGCAAATGCATCTTAGTCCAGAGGAAGATCCAAACAGTGCTGTCAAATGCATATCAAATTTACCTTATAATCAAGTTTTTGGGATAAGAAAAAACAGGTAGATTAAACCTCAAATGAAAAATAAATTAGTTTCCCTAAATCTCGTTGTTGTGGAAATTTTGTTTTTAATACATAAAGTAAAGTAAGTACTTAAAATACTACCTTCAAGCATGTGGTGAAGAGAGCTGTTTGTTCTAATTCCTTATTTCAGTACCACATACTAATGGAAGTCTACCCTAAGTTTACTTTGCATCAAGGGACAACTAGTCAATTGAGACAGGAAAGGAGAGGAATACTCCCTGAAAAATCTTAGTATTCTCATCATAAGTGAGGTTTCTATGTCATGCATGTTTCTATATCTTTTCTATGTCATAATATGTCTCCATTTTATTTCCTTGAAGAGACTCCAATTTCAGCCCTGCCTGTCCCAGCTTTCCCTGTGTTTATTGACTGATACAGGAGTGATCTGTGAATTTACTCATGAATGTCCTTAATCAACACCACCAACATTCAGTAACTGGAAACATACTAAAAAAGCTGGGCTTAAGTTCTGGGCTACTCCAGTAGGAAGTAGTATTTAAATGAATCAAAGTAACTGCTAGTAAAATANTCCCAGCTTTCCCTGTGTTTATTGACTGATACAGGAGTGATCTGTGAATTTACTCATGAATGTTCTTATCTTACTGGTTAATCAACACCACCAACACTCAGTAACTGGAAACATACTAAAAAAGCTGGGCTTAAGTTCTGGGCTACTCCAGTAGGAAGTAATACTTAAATGAATCAAAGTAACTGCTAGTAAAATAATGTTGTTGTCACTTAGAACAATTAGATTCTGAGGAATTATGTACTTCTTTTATACACCTAGTGGCCGTAAACTTAAAAAATAAAAGCAGTTCATCTTGTCAAACTGTAACTTAACAGACTCATCTACAGCTTTACAGGACACAGAAGGAGGTACAATAACAGGAAAAAAAAATAGTTGCAATTTTTCCTGTCCCCTTTATTCCTGGGTTAGGGAATAAACTGTGATACAGGATATTTGCTGTAGACATTGTACTGCCTTGTAGTCCATATTTTTTTCTGCTGGCTATGTGTTTTGTTGCTTGTAACTAAAATGTTTTGGACATTGGGAAGTGGAGAGCCAACCCCATACCTTTATCTGTGTGTTTGAATCACAAAATTAATATATCTATAATAATCTACTCAAAATTCAAGAATAAAAGAATTTTTGTTATTATGCAAAGCTAACAGTAGGGACTTGAGTAGTCTGCATAACTAAAAAGAATAAACTCAACAAAACTTAAATCTTATACTTAAAACAACCTCCATCTTCCTCCAGTGAAAAGTTTTCTCGAGCATGATCCTTCCCCAGCCGGAGAGAACCCGTGGTGCTGTGAAGGGCAATGGCACAGAGGATGCATATGTACAGGGGAAAGCACAAGCCTGCAAATTCTGTGTAATGCTATGGCACCACTAAAAACAGGACTTCATCATTTGCCTTAATTCTCTCTGCATTGTTTTAAAAAATAATCCTACAACAACTGAAGGATCAGCCCTTTGAAATGAGAAAAAAAAGCAATTGATTTTTAAGTTTAGATTACATACAAACTTCATACCTACAGCCCCTTCTAAAGTTTTACTAATTTGGTTCTGTCTGGGGACTGCCAGAACAAGCGTGGGCCTCCACTTTCTGGTCTCCAATATCTTTTGTGTCACATGCTATTTTAACCACCTTTGGCCTCAACGGGGATAAGTATCCATCTAGACAAGAGTCTCCTTACCTTAACCTGTTTGTCTTGATTTCCCTTCCTTTCACTGGATTATTTGAGATCTCACCAGCACGAGTTCTTACCATGCTTTTTGAAATCAACTGTAGCTTAAAGAACAGCTATCTTTGGAAATAAGGTACACATCATCAATTTCATTCTCATCAAGTATATAACTTCATTACACTCCTTGAATATTAAGATAAGCAAAAAGTACATGTTTACAGCATTTTGTAAAAGTTCCCAAGCCAGTTAACATTTCACACTCTTCCATGACTAGCAAGATAAGAGTCCCTGTTTCTGAGACAATATTTTTAGGAAAGACCAAAAGGACTAAAAGAACAGAATTTCCATTCACAGGACTTATCAATACACTAATATATAAAATAAAAACTGAACAGCTGCTGAGCCAAAGCTGTCATGCATACATGTATGTATGAAACTGGTATGCATGATCTTCACTTTCCTTGGATTAAAACAATCTAATAGTCAAGAACCACTGAGCACTAATCAGACTGTAGTAAAAAATTGCTAGAAACAAACAACAACATCTAGATTTTTCTATTTTATTGTGGACAATCTAGAGATCTTACAGTCAAATATAGTGAAAATATATAAAATTTATTATTATATACCATTATTATATTATTATAATTAATATATCATGCATATTATATAGAAAAATATATAATAAATTAATAAAATAAATAATAAAATTTAAATAAAATATATATTCATTTATGTATAAATGAAACTCTTAATTCCTTCAAAAGACCAAAAGCCTGCTTCCATATTTTGCTGGGTGCCTGATTGGCTCCAGGATAAGGAGGTTCCCATCCTAAAAATTTAATTATAAGCATGTTCACTTTTCATTTTTTCAGAAAATATTGGATATGGAGAAGATAGGCAATATTCCAATATGGGAAATCTGGTACTTCTATTATACATTATGGATTTGCCTCCTGATAGTAACTCAGAGCAAAATCTTTACAGGGCCAGTGGTTCTTTGAAATCATATAATTATTTTCATTTCACTTTCTTCTTGATACTTCTTACTGAGTTCTCTCCCAGCTAAAACTAAAACAGAATATTGAAGGTACCTCTGGAATTCTAAAGGAAAAGAATAATGGCCATTCCTTTTCAATGACAATGAAAGAACATTTTATTCCTGTCTTTAAAGTTTCAGATTTGCCAACTTAGAATTCATGGTGATGAAAGGTTGCTCAGGCCAAGTGCCAGAATTATTCAAAGCAGTTGATGTGCGAGGAGGTGCTCCCTCCTGTCTATATATTTCACTCACAGAAAATAACTGCAGGTTTGTGTAGAAGCACTAACTAGATTAGTTTTGATGGCTCAAGAGCTCAAAACCCAGTAATCCCAGCCTTGTGCTGTGCTCCACATCCACCAGTTCTCAATCAGGTGTCTTGGAAGGAGCAAGTATACTGTTTTGCCAAGATGAGATGGTTTAGTAATTACAGTATAACCAGAAAATAATACTTTCCATTACTTAGATTGACTTGGAGACTTACTCGTCGTGTTTCCTAAATGGTGTTTTTTGTGTACACCTATGCAGGCTACACATAAATAGCATAGTTCCAAGAGAAATGGATATCAAGTTTTCATGCCTACAGTGTCTGTAAACCAGACAGAACCAGACAGAAAACCAGAAGAGGAGAAAAAAGTCTCCTGTAAGATAAACAGATAAAGTAGCAAGAAATAACAGAAACTTAAATAGTAAATGTATTCCAAAAGTTGTAAAACAGCATCAGGAAACACCAAAGGCCACTTCAGTGAGTGGGAAATGTGCATTCACATTTAAAATTGTGAGTCAAGTAAGTACAGCTGAAAGAAGAGATTTGGTAAAAGCTCAGGTGGAAGGGGAAAGGGAGAAGTAATACATGACTAACACAGAAATAGGATGCATATTTTGCCTGATATAATAATGCCTCTTTGGACTGAGTGAAAGGTAGATATGGTAATTAGACATGGCTTGAGACATGCTGGGTAAGCTGAGCAATGGGAAGTAGCAGAAGAGATTAGTTTCTCCAGGGAGCACACAATGTGCACTGGTCTGGCTAGACAGCCTTGTTTCTGCATCTCCTTTGTTTATGGTGCAGCTGCTCCCAGCTGTCAAAGAAAACACTGTATGATAATCTCTAGGCATATCACTATTATTACTTNCTTGATTTCCCTTCCTTTCACTGGATTATTTGAGATCTCACCAGCACGAGTTCTTACCATGCTTTTTGAAATCAACTGTAGCTTAAAGAACAGCTATCTTTGGAAATAAGGTACACATCATCAATTTCATTCTCATCAAGTATATAACTTCATTACACTCCTTGAATATTAAGATAAGCAAAAAGTACATGTTTACAGCATTTTGTAAAAGTTCCCAAGCCAGTTAACATTTCACACTCTTCCATGACTAGCAAGATAAGAGTCCCTGTTTCTGAGACAATATTTTTAGGAAAGACCAAAAGGACTAAAAGAACAGAATTTCCATTCACAGAACTTATCAATACACTAATATATAAAATAAAAACTGAACAGCTGCTGAGCCAAAGCTGTCATGCATACATGTATGTATGAAACTGGTATGCATGATCTTCACTTTCCTTGGATTAAAACAATCTAATAGTCAAGAACCACTGAGCACTAATCAGACTGTAGTAAAAAATTGCTAGAAACAAACAACAACATCTAGATTTTTCTATTTTATTGTGGACAATCTAGAGATCTTACAGTCAAATATAGTGAAAATATATAAAATTTATTATTATATACCATTATTATATTATTATAATTAATATATCATGCATATTATATAGAAAAATATATAATAAATTAATAAAATAAATAATAAAATTTAAATAAAATATATATTCATTTATGTATAAATGAAACTCTTAATTCCTTCAAAAG
>VWZN01014107.1:207324-221290 GCA_013396955.1 Regulus satrapa | reverse complement strand
TACTTAATGCAGCTAAGTAATGCAAATGCCTAGAAAGTTTATTAGCAGACACCCCTAGCACTGACTTGATGCTTTCTGCAAGTTCACAATGGCACCTTCCCTTTGCCAAGCCAGAAGCTGCTGTATAAAACAGCATCTAAATTAAACACTGTATAAGAAATGTTGCTAATAGCTTTTAAATATAAAATGTGTGGGAAACATTTGATTCTTACATTGAGAAGTGAGGAGAGAAAGAGACTGGGGTAGGAATCAAAAAGAGGTTTAAACAACATTCTATTTCTTCAGGGGTTCCAGCTGCATTTACTTTAAAAAAAATTACAGCACTTGGAAGCCCTTACAGTATCCAATATTGCTGTCAGAAATAATCTGAAGAAGATTTAATGAAGCTGCTGTGGCAATCAAGGTCCACTGAAAGCAATTCTTTCTGGTTGTGAAGACCAGGATAAAAATCAACTTCAGGAATATATCCAAACTGTCATATGGTAAATATAAAATTTAATAGTATTTTGAGGAAGAGGGGGATAACTGCCATTAACTTTCCTGTGTGTTTTTAGAGCAATTAGCCATAAAATCTTAAATGTGTGGTTTTTGAGGATATATTGGTTTTGATTTCCAAAGCTTCATGTGTATCTCTGTCAAGAAGTTGGAAAATTTTATCAAGCTCACATTTTTCTGATGTTGTTTTGTTTTTTCTAGTTCCATAAGAATCAGGGTTGGCATTTTTTATGGTATAAAGTGAATGATTGTTGTCACAGAGGGCAGAAACAGGGGACCACATACCTCAAAAACAAAATCAATCCAGATTTGTTTTGCAAATTTGAGCAAGAGGTCTACCTCTTTGCTTGAATGGGTTATTCAGCTTCAACTTTTTTTTTTTTTTTTCAAGATTCTGCAAACAAATTTAATATTCTCCAATGAGCCCATTTTTTGAATTGGTTCTCCAAAGTAAAATATTTTTTTATCTCCCTCAGCGTTTTGTTTGATATAGCAGAATAGAAGTGTGACTCAGTAGTTATAAACTAGGCAAATTAAAATAGGAGTTTATGTAAGTGTTTTTAAACTACCAAATCAAAGCAAGCAGTCAGCAAAAGACAGCATACAGAAAATGAAAGAGTTTTCTCATTTCCAATTAATAGGAACACTGAATGGTGAGAGCATTTTCAGGTTATCTAACGATATTTATAACTAAGGCAGAAAGGAGAGGCAGGTGAAGAGGCAGGTGAAGCATGCATGGGACAAAGGTTATAAAAATTAAAGCTGTATTAAAGTCCTTCATCCAATTAAGCACATCAACTGATGCTGCAGATTTCATCTGAAAAAATTAGCTCGCTTGAAATCAAGAGATCAAAAGGCATTTAATTGTAAAAGAGATCTCCCCCTGCCCTCACCACCCCTCCAACAAAATGACCTTTCTGCAAAATTGAGCAGCTTTGTCCACATTTCTTAGCTGCTTTTTCAGTTCAGAAAGAATAAGCTTGCTCTCTCACTTCTGACACACCCCTAGCAGGATTCTGAAAAGATCCAGATTAAATAAACCCAAGCAGATACAAAGCACAAACAACGCTGTATCCAGTCTTAGTTCCATAAGGAAATGTACTCCAGGATCCACCCTCCCAAACATCACTCCTAAATAGCTTTGTCAAAAACAGCAAAATATTACCCATTGCCCAAAACCAAAGAAAAATTCTTCAAAAACTTGGTCTGTTTGACCTCCTTCGATAGTCTCTTGTACTTCCTGCTGCCTCTTGCAAAATTTTATTATTAGGCCTATCTTGCATTGGTCACTTAGGGTTTTCTCCTTATAGTATTTTTGATAAAGATTTCCCTCTCTCATTCTTGGAAATGAATTAATGAAACCATGGCCAGGTTCCGTTCCTAATCTATTAAATCTTTTCTTCCTTTTCAGGGTCTTATATACAGGCAGCAACTCTATTCTGTGTGGAACTTAGCACTTACACATACTCTCCAAGAGATTTTTCCCTTCTGGTTACTCAATGCCCTATTCCAATATTCTATTTCCAGCATCAGTTTTAATTCGGATTGACAATAACAATCTTTCCTGCCTTCTTTGACCTTTCCCTCCAGGAACATATCCCCAAGGCAATACAAGGGACAGGCCATTACAGAGCTGGGACAAAGTGCTTCGTTAGAGTTCAGTGCCTGAATCAGCAGTATGCCAGCTTAACGAGCTGACACAAATTATTGTGCCTTTCTGGAAACAAAGTGGCCTTCTTGTCTCAGGAGACCAATATGAAGTGACATATCGAGGCATTACTGGCATTTCCATCATCACTGTTCCCAGGGCTTGAGCCTAAGGACAAGGACTCATCTAAACCATGTGCAGCATCAGTACATAAAGCCATGCAAAAATTTGCCAAGTCATATTAATAAGACATCACTTGGACCCTTTTTGAGCCATGGGTTAAAGTAACTGAAGGATGTTCTAAAATGAAATCATGTTTGTTACATCAATTTTTACATGGGGCTCTGTGTCTTCGTGCACAGGCCTGAAATCATGAAGAAAGCCAGGGAAGCAAAGAGCAGGAAACAAAACAGGAACTTCAGCAGTTTTCCTAATTTCCACCCTGCTTACCTTCATCTCATCATTTCCAGGTACTTAGTCCAGGTAGAACAATAGAGAAAGAGATGTGCTTGTGGGCTAATAGTCTAATCTTTGGTCATGTCACGCCAGTGTCAGTGTCTAACGCTTCCTGACCTACAAGGTGCTGGGCATCTGGTACTACACTCTGTGGTATCCCAGGGAACACAAACTGTATCAGGCCTAATACGTAAAATAAATTATCTTCAGTGTGAGAACAATACCTGCAGGTATTCAGGTTACCTTGAGGGACAAATGGGCAAGAATCAGCCTCCTTGCCACAAAATCTCTATTTAAAGCAAAGAAACTTTGTATACAAGTAGGAAAACCTCAACTTAATCCAGCCTTGGATTCATGCCAATGTGCCTCTGCTAGTCAGACAGAGCACAGGAGAAATGGAAGGAAGAAATAGAAGAAAAATATGTCAAATCAAAATTATTTTTTTTTTTAAACACTACCTTCCAGTGGGTTTTAAGGTTATTTTTCCAGTACCGCGTTCTTCCCACCTTCACAAAGAGAAATACAAAACACCAGAATGCAGGTTTTGCCAGATGGCTTGCTGTGCCCAGAAAGAAGGTATTTGGCAACATAGTGTAACAAAACAGACCACCCCAACAGAAAAAAAATCCCTGTAGTCACAAACATTGGTCAGATAGGGTGACTGGATAGTGGAGCACTCTTGCTGCAAAGAAACAGACATTAGTGCTAGCTTTGAGTAATATTTTTGTGCCTTCCAAACACATCGTCCCTGCTGTGCCACACTCAGACTCTGAGAGTGTCTTCAGTACCTTGCCTTCCCGGTTGTAGGTCATTTGGTGAGATATAAGCAAGGAGTCTGCTGATCCATTCAGCAGTGGGCAACTGGACAATTTTTATTTATCAGCTCCTGCTTTAGCCATTTCAGCCTTTTCAGCTCTCAATAGGTGCTGCCAGCAGACAAGAAGGCAATTTTAAAAGCTTCAGTCTGTCTTGGATAAATACAGGAAAATAATGCTACATTTTAGTAGTCCAGTCAGAATTCAACTCCGAACAAAAACGTATTTCACTGCAGTCTACTGCAGCTCTTTCTGATGCTGCAAACCCTACTGAAAATGGCCCCTGTCCTCCTGGTGTACTCCAACCCTCCAAAGACCCAGTGCTGACAGGTAGCTCTGCATGATTTTTGTTCTGTACCAAGTGCAGAATTAGTCTTTGGTATTTGTTAAATAACAATCATTCTGTTCTGTTCTGCTTGGTCCCTGCTGCCTCCGAGGTGGAGGTTCCCCAGTACTTCTCTCAAAGCATAAGTCAGTAATTCTTTATTTAAAATTATGTTTCTCTCAGTCTGTTGAGCATGGTTTTTACTGTACTATGAGTCTACATAATACCTGGCAGAACAGGGAAATAGAATTGTTTGTTCTGTCTGACATACAACAAGAAATTCAAAGTGTGCTACGCAGAATGCCTATTGAAACATGGGAAGCCAGAGCTGTACTTGATTTCGATTCAGACTTTCCTCATACCTGTGACCCTACAAAGCTGTGATTCAGATGTATTCCCCTACACAAAGGAAGGACTTACTGACACTGAACAACTGAGTATTCACTATCTGCACATCACCTGGCGTTAAATAACCCAGCTAGGGTATCAGGAGCAGTCTCCCTCTGTTAGCTTGGCACTCTACCCAGACTGTGCACTGAGCTCAGCAGGCAGGGCTCAGCTCAGCCCAACTCAGGGCTAACACAGCTCTGCTGTTCCTTCTGGACCAGCACAGGCAGCTCTGCTTAGCCTCCCAGGAGCTGCATCCACACACCCAATGTGGTTCACACACAGAGTTTGTTGCAGAATGGCATTAATTGAGCATAACTGAAGCAATGCAGTTAGACTGGTCCAGGATTAGCACCACAATTGAAACTGAGGAGAGCTAAAGTTTCATAATGCTAGTCTGAAAGTGTTTCCATTGAATGCTTCATGGAAATTCAATGATTTTCAGAAGTTTTTTGTGTGTCTTTTGTTGTTTGGTTGTTGGTTTTTGTTTGTAGTTTTTTTTTGGTGGGGTTTTTTTGGGTGAGGAAAGCTGCACATCAATATTTTTAAAAATTTTTATCTTGAAAGCATTTAAAGGTAATCCAAATATTTTTTGACATTTTTGAAAATGAAGAATTCTCTTTGATTTACAGAGATTTCTTTAAAACTGAAGCAGTTAAAGCTTAAAATATTTTGCTTCAGCTGATGCTTTGCTTTAGGTTTTTTCATTCAAGAACTTCAAACAAGTCTCTGTTTGATGCAGGAATAACTGATACAGTAGTATCTGCAATCTCTGGCTTTGTCATCTTATCCTATTCAAACCAGTTCTGCTTGTCAAGAAAGAAATCAGATGCAGAGGGTTTGCTGAATCACTGTGCTATGTAGAAGGCTCCATGAAGGATCGAGAAGGATCAGAGAGAGGGTGAACTGCAGCAAAAGTAAAAGAGTGAAAGAGGCTCTGAGGCAATCGCTGGTACATTTGTTCAGCCTTAAAGTGTCATAAGAATTCAAAAGTAGGTGGTTAGGTGAAAAACTGCAAGGAAGGAAAGGAGTGGATATATATTGGGGAGGGGGTTGGTGGGTTTTGAAACACATGAAAGAAAGTTCAGGCTGAAACTCCACGTCATTACCCAAGGTAGGAGCAATTCCAGCTTGTGCACTTTTTCAGAAAGGAAGACATTATACCACAGGACAGTGCTTGACATGCTGCAGGATTATATCTTCATTTAACTTATTTCCTAGTCCATGAGAACATTTCCTATTCAAAGGGAACATGTCTTACAAGAAAGAGTTCATAAATCCAAATATTATGGTTAGAAACTTCCTTCAACCTTCAGTAAATTTAGCACTGGGTAAGAAGTTGCCAAATCGTTAGCCCTGAGAAATGAAGCCCTAAATTTATCAAAGAGGAAGGTATGCCAGAGATGGTGTAACTGCAAATCTTCTGCATTTCTTTTGAGGTCCTGATGGAGGATATTTAAGGCAGAAGAAGGAATTCAAGGCCTCTATCTCTGCAGCATCTGTCAACAAATGAAGATGATCTCTTGGAGATTCTACTCTGCTAAAAGTTGAACAGAATTAACATCACTGGAGCATTCACAGAGCTGCAGTGAAGATCATGGGGAAGAGGTGGTCCTGCTCTGGCTCCATGGAGTTGCTACCTTCAATCCAGTAACGGATTATTAAGTCAAATTGCAGAATCTGAGATGTGCTCCTGCAAACTGCAGATCATCAGTGCATTAAATGAATGGAAATCCTTCCTCTACCTTGGCCTATTTTCTGAGCCCCCAAGGGAATTATTGGTGATACCCATACTCTGCAGCACTGAAGAGATTATATCTCTCTTTTAATTTAAGGTGGAAATAGAATATACAATGAGATAGCAAAACTCTCGGAAGCCTTGTGGCTAGCTAAGGATCATTGAGGGGCACAGGCAGAAGAGGTGTGTATCCTCTCTGCTCTTGAGAGGTACACAACAATTAATACTACTTGTAATTGATAGCAGTTTTTTAGAGAGCTTTCTTCTGTTTTTCTCTCCTCAATTTCTCTCAAATTGATAGTGTTTTCATCATAAAATATTTACTAATTTCCAGTTCTTAACCATATAGATACCATTTCTCTATCATTTACATTTAGGAATCATACATATTTTTTTACATCTTTTCTCTTACATTTAGGAATACATAGCTCTCAACTTCTGATTGTTACCTGACCAAAAGTTGAAGAAGCTGATGCCTGATTTTTACTGGGCCTGCCTCATACAAATTTCTCCCTGCAGTGTCTTCTAGGCACTTTCTATTCTGAGGAGCCTGCCCTTTAACTTTTACTGAAAGAATAAAACCAAGCTCTTTAAATCCAATGAAACTGTACATTAATCTTGCTGTACCTTGTTTCCCCAGATAAACAGAGGAGCACTATCTCACTTCTACAGGTAGGATTTGATGAGAATAAATATCCCATTTTTGTAAAACCATTTTGATTCTGTAATGATCAGAGAATGCTAAATGAACCTAGCCTAAACCAAACCAGTGCATACATACATTTGATTTTCTCTCTCTTCCCTTTTCACTAACAACTTTCTTTATTCTTTACTTATGGTGGCAATATTGACATAAAATTACATCAGAGTGGGCTACAGGGGTCCAAGTACTTGTAAGAAGTCAGAGTTTGAGCAGTAAATATCTTGTAAATACAGCTTAAGGAAAGCACTTTCTCTCCCCTACAAACAGGTAATGACAGGCACTGACTGTGATGTAGACAGCAAAGTTTGTGGAGAGTAGCTGCAAACCAGCTTTTAGATTACAATTTATTCATCAGTTACATGTAACTTATATTTTATGTTTTTGAGGAGTACCTTAAAAGAAAACATGCAACAGCTGAAAATATAGTTTTGAGCTAGCTGAAATTTTACTTCCAGAGCTCTTGCGCGATCACAGTTCTATGAGGGCCAAGAATCACACCGATGTTTCAGCTGCAACTGGCCATCTGGAACTTGTAACAAGGTTTAATGCAAGCTGAAGTTCTCCTTTCAGCTTCTGCTTCTGAGATTCATAAATTTCATATGCAAGCCTTCTCCCCCTTATTAGTTCACCTGGTAGGACAAAAGAGGATCTTAAGGTAGAACCATTAGTAGAACCACTGAAGTCACTGATGACCAATCAAAGTTATTTGATGCACCCTTTTATTTCTCATCCCTACTGTAAAGCTTTTATGCATGTGTGCCACCACAGCTTCAAATCACACAATATGAAGTGGCCATAGCTCTTTGATAATATATTATATATGGGAAGAATTTCCCCTTCTTAGCCAAATACCATCATTAAGAATTTTTCCAGATCATCCTGCAGTTCTGTGAGGCTTTTATCTTCTGTTCTGAGTGTTTTTTGTCACAGTAAGCTAAGTTCTCCCATTGGAGCACAGAACCTGTCTTTTCTATTGGAACGAGACAATGTGATATTGTGAAATGATTCTGTCATTGAATGACTGCACATTCACAGGGGAATTATAAGTAGCCATTAAGATGCTAAACCAAGAAAAAGATATCAAAAGGAATTCACACTAGTATGGATTTTTTACACTCTGTTTGAAATAGATCTTACTGCTTAATCCCAGTTAAGGATACCACTATACTGCCAGAGAGTATCTTTTTTTCTACTTTTGGACTTTCTACTGTTTCTGTGATTTGGTTAGATTTTTTCCCATTAAAGCTATGCTGGCTAAGGTCAGTGCTTTTATAAGAGATCTTGGCAGGGAGTGTGGAAGTTAAAAGTCAGCGAGGTACAAATGATGACAGCATATCTGATCACAGCATGTTTTCTCTGTTTCTTATTTCTGAAGCAACAGCACCCAAGCACATTATCCATTTAAATACTTTACTAAAGTCTTTACTTTGTTGAAGACCCTATGATGTTCTTGAAGACTTGCAATATTCCACAGAGTTGTTTATAAGAGTCTAGGCTGAGAATTCTAAGCAGTAACTTTGCAGGATGTTTTAATCATAGTTTTAACTTAATTTGTGTACTACTGCTATACTTCTGTATAAACTGGCTGTACTCTCTAACTGCTGTATTTTTGTGACTATAGAAGCAATCTCTTTTGGGCTGCTGTAGGAAAAGACTATGTATTTATAATATTTAGCTAACTCTGCCTGCTTTCCAAGATTCTCAGGTGCCTCAATACCTTTCGTGCATTTTCCCTTCATATTCCTGCAATGATTAGGGAGCTATTATTATGCATACGTAAAAATGAGGACCTGACGTACAGAAATTAATGGCTCATCTGTAGTCACACAGACAGAGAGAGCTTGAATCAGTGTATTTTGTTTCCTAGGAAAATCCTTCAACAATTCTTCACTGATTCAGTAAGAGTCCACTAAGGATTTAATAACAAAGCCTACAGCTAAAGCACTTGCATTCTGTTTTCAGCAGGAGGGAACTTGGAGGTCTGTGCTGCAATGACTTGTGTGTGTGACAACCCAGCATGTCACATGTTCTGAAGAATTTTTATTTCTTCCCCAAATTTTTCAGGTTGCCCAATATTTGAAAATCTGACTGTAATGCCTGATTATTCTTGGGCTTGGTCAGAAACAAGTAATAGCACTGTAAGCTCTTGCAGAGAAGCTCAGAATCAGAATGTACAGTTAAATTTAGTTTACTGTCTTGCTTGCTCTGGACTTTGTGTCCAAATTTCAGAGAATAACAAGCAGCAGCAACCCTCCTCCTAGAAGGCACTAACTCAGGTCACTGATTACAACAAGACAAGAGAGCCAGAGAGAAGGCAGTATGAACTCTTTTCTAGCCTCTGGATTTGAGTGCAAGGGTGATACAACAGACACTTTCCAACAAGGCTGAGCAGCCACAACCAGTCTCAGGACACAGCCAAGCCCAAGCTGTGCAGTGGAGTGTAGCAGACTAGATTTGTTAGGCCAGAAGCATTGTGCTTTCCCTGTGCTGTGCTGCCTTTGAGTCCCTTGTCTGGAACATGCCACTGTCTCCATCCCAATGAAACAGAAATGAAATTAATGCATTCATCCTAAACGGATTTACATAATTTGTTTTAGACATAGTATGTCATCTCCAGATGAAGGGAATAATGTAGAAAATATATCATCTATTCTTCTTCACTGACAAAAGAGCCAAACTAGAAATACAAAAGGAAGAGCAGACAGAGCAAACTGGAGCATACAAGCAAAATAGACTTATCTAATAGTCTCTTCATTATTCTGAAAGCAAGGATCTAGTGTAGGCTTCTGGCACAAGCTGGATACCTGCTGAGAGTGGGCACATTGAATTATTCATGCTTTTGGTTATAAATAATGCACGGCCTGCATATATCTAATTTAAATAGACCCATAAAGCCCAGTGGATTAGTGACTGCATGCTGCCTAAAAGTAACAGATCATCTAGCCAAAGTCTCTTGGCTATTACCTGCTCTCAGCAAGGCTCTTCTGGAGGACAACATTTTAAAGATTTTTTTTTCTTCTGATGGTTTTGTTGATGCAGGGATAATACTCTATGTAAGAAACTCAAATAGGAGTGCTGCACTGTATCAGGACACCATCTGTTTGGTAGTGCTCTTGCATAATTTTGCTGTATGGTCATCTCGTAATGATGGAACTGTTCTCTCTAGTGAGGAGACTGCATCTCACACTGCAGACAGAGTAAAAGAGTTGGCAGTGGTAACAGGAACGGACAATTGCACCTCCTGACTGTTGTTCTTCAGCATCATTTAAACAACAAAAAGAAAGAATACACTCAAATTTCATATACCACATTGCTGAGGAATACACTGTAAGGTGCAGTGCCAGCTGCAGGTTGAGCTTTGAGTGGTGAGAGCCTGCGGCAAGAAGCCATGAATTGCTGGTGACCCTTTGCACAGGGTGGCCCAGACAGATGACGGACACTTGGAGGTACACAGGAGCTGATGACTCAGCTGGGAAACCTCAGACTTAGACTGTGAGGGTGCAAAATCCCAGGGTTTCTCTTGTTCAGGGTCTCTCTATGGAGGCACCAGCTCAAGCTGTTATTCTGCTGCTGCACCATGGTAAAATTACTTCAAGAAATCCAGACTGAATCTGAGACCCTGCTATGAAAAATGCGGGGTCAATCTCATGAAGAAACTTTGTGTGTGTGAGTGTGGGGTATGCAGGGAGTCAAGTTAGGGTCCTGCTGGGTCACTGGAGATGCCTGTTTCAAAGGCACCAGCAGTGAAAATGTCTGGTGGTGGGAACATCATTTCCAGAGTGCTCCTGACTGGTCAGACAGGGAAGTTCCCTAACAGTGCTTCATAAAAATGTGCACACTCTGTCCCTCACTTCCCAGTACTTGAATTTTGTCCACCAGCACCCACCTCCTGAATCTTCTCTATGACTGGCAGACGTAATGGGACTGTTCTGGCCTAAAACTCCTCCGTGTCTCAAGATAAGTCTCAAAATAGGCTAGAATCAAGGGAAGTTTGGGTGATTTTAATTTTGTGGTATCCCACAAGGAATACAAGGAGGATTTGTACTTCTGAGATAACAAAGACTTTGTAGGCTCACTGCCAGTTTTACCAGCCTCTCTGGGAAGAGGTTTTTTAATTGTGACTAATGAAAAATGTTCTATCTTACATGAGCTCCTTTTGTGATATCCTGAGAAGTGCTGTCTGTGTGACCTTATGAATGCCCAATGCAAACTCAGTTCTGTGATGGACAATCACAAGTTCTAGAACTGCATGTTCTCCCCTGCCCTTCACTCAGATCCACTCCCCCATTTCTAATATGCTGGTGCTCAAATGCAGTACATTTTCACAGAGCACCCAAAAAACAGGGCATTTTGACCCCTGCTTCCGACAAGATGCATCAAATGCACATCTCACACATCTCCTCAACTAGTGGACCAGGTCTAAATAAACATAGATCTTGTTCTTGGTTTCTAAATAGTAAGGGCTGAAGGTCTCTCTGGGTGTTTTTCTTATTAATCATAAGAGGAATATTTTGATGAAATCAAATGTTTTCAGACAAAAATCCTCAATATTTCCTTCTTCCCACGAGTGCTTTTTTTTTCTTATTAGCTTGAATAATGAAGAGAAGGGGAAGCAAGGGAGAATAAATATCCTTTTAGCTTATTTTGTCACAATTTTTCTTTTAGCCAATGATTTCAGCAAAAATTAGTACATTACGAAGAGTCATGTCTCATTAAGCACTACTGACATGGTGATTACATAGAAACTTAAATATTCTTCTCTTAATCCATAATGTTAAGTGATGCTTAGTAGCGGCTTTTTTTGTTTGTTTTGTTAGTTAAAAAAAAAAAAATTACACTTAAGCATTCTCTGTTTATAATATTAGAAATTCGAATTGTTCAGCTAAGAGGTAAAAAAAAAAATATGACCTGCATTAGAAAAAACATTTTTCAGCAGGTTGAGGAATGTGATGTCCTCTCTGCTTTGTGCTGGTGAAGCCTCATCTGGAGCCCTGGCTCTTATTCAGGGTGCCCCAGCTCAAGACGTGGACTCCTGGGGCAAATCCAGGAAAGGATCACTAAGACAGCAAAGGGACTGCAGCACCTCACATGAGGAAAGGCTGAGAGACCTGGGACTCGTCAGCATGAAGAGAAGTTTTGGCAGAGGAAGATAGATAAATGTCCAATGAAAGGGCTTAAAAATGGAGTCAGAGTTGTCTCAGAGATGCCACAAGAGAAAATTAGAGGCAATGGGTGCAAAATTATGCACATGGAATTCTATATGAACACAGAACAATTTTTTTTTTGCTGCAAAGACACTAAAACATTGCCTGTAAAGTCTCCATCCTCAGAGATGTTCATAATCTAAGTGCACACTCTACAGAATACTCTGCTCCAGCTGACTTTGGAGGGAGGGTGGTTGGAATTGGCAGTCCCAAGAGATTTGTTCCAATATCAACTATCCTGTGATTGTGTGAAAAGAGAGAAAGGCTGAAAAATACCTGAGGTGAGTAAAGGCATTCTAACCCTGAACTTGTGATTGACAAGTTTAAAGGAAAACCTCAGCTTTCAATTTAAAGCAAAACCAGAAAACAAAAAGTTCTTTGGAAATTAACTTATAAAATGAAAGCTAAGTCAATAGCCAAGCTGTTTGTTTCCCATTTTCCACTGTAGTTAACATCTCTTTACTTCTGGAGGCTGCTGCTGGGGACAGAGAGAGCCCTCTCTGGTCAGAAAGGCCACATATATATTTGTGGCTAAAAGCACAGGACGCACCAACTCTCCTCCATCAATATCAGCTGAACAGGATTCCTGCCTCTGCAGTTTGACTTTTAGTCATGATTTTAGCTATGCTGCAGACCATACAGCCTTCACCTCAAGAGGCTTGGAGGCCCAGTAGGAAGTTCAGCATTCATCTTTGAAAGAGCATTTTCATTTGCCAAGGAGCAGAAAAGCCCTTTCCTGTTCTTGTAGCAAATTAGAGACATGGGGTGGTCAGTGTGTGTACAACCACTGCCTCCATTAACACTGAGCCCTACACATTCACAGCAATCTGCTCTTAGATACACAGGGGCTGCAAGAGCATCAGGGATCAACTTTCCCCTGAGAAAAAAGGTAAATCTTAGCAGCAGACAATGAATTAATTTCTTATTGAATCATTATTAGCTATGTCTGCTGCTTTTTTTTAAGACTCCAAGGGATTCTCGGCTGCTCTTTATCTGACTGGTCACACAGCACCCCATGGCTTAGTTTTTCGGAGATGGACAGGAGAAAAATTTTGGTTTCTGAGCCTCCCTGAAGCCTAAGATCAGAATTATGCTGTATAGTTCTACATTTTTGTTTTCAAAAAAAGAATCAAAAATCCTCCCCAAATAGTATACCCTAAAAGCAAAGACATATATCTTAATGGAAAATTTAAAAAAAAAATCAGTGCTGGCTTTAGGACATAAACTATCCTGCAGTAAGTTCTGAAACTGCCCTCTCCAAACAGAATTATCAAAGCCTCATAATGGAAAAACCCACCTCCAAAACAAATACTAATAGGATGATGGTGGAAAGGAATACTGAAAATCAAGGATGAAATGAATTATTGTTTTGAGGCTAGCCCTTCATATTCCAACACTACTTTTAAACTTACACAACAGTTGAGGTATTGTAGGNATTTTAAAAAAAGAGAATTTTCTAGAGTTTAGAAGTGATCTCTGCACTTGGTAGTTATGGATGCACTCCAGACACAATGATCAACAAGATCTCCAAAAAATTTATGCTGCTATTCAAAATCTTCACATCTGGCTTCCCAGATGTGTGATTTTGNATGTGGCAAATGAATAATGAGGCAGTACAGCCTTACTTCTATTCTGGGAAGGGTTTGAAGGGAAAAAAAAAATCAGAAAAAATATTGTTTGCATCCTAGTTGGACATTTGTTTGATAACTATTACCTGTGATGCTTCAAAACTGATCCAGTGGAAAACCAAAGAAAATCTCTCATCTTATCACATAGTTGTTATCCCACTTGACAGGTAGCTTTTTTCTCTTGATAGCTTTATATGCACAGTTCTCATCTTCCCCATCTGTGTTCTCAGAGTCAAAATCTAAACTACTCCAAATGTTAGCAGAAGTTGCAGGTTGCTGCTTGGTGTTTCTCAGCAATCCCAACAGAGATTGTAGGCTCTGATTTACTACTAGCCTTCATTTCACATTTTCTGCCTCCCATCTACCAATAGGAATTTTGATTTTTTCCCATGTCCACTCAACCCATTGTATTTTAAAAAAAGAGAATTTTCTAGAGTTTAGAAGTGATCTCTGCACTTGGTAGTTATGGATGCACTCCAGACACAATGATCAACAAGATCTCCAAAAAATTTATGCTGCTATTCAAAATCTTCACATCTGGCTTGCCAGATGTGTGATTTTGTTTTT
>VWZN01014107.1:184110-207253 GCA_013396955.1 Regulus satrapa | reverse complement strand
TTTTTTTTTTTTTAATGCAAGCAAAGAGGCACCAACATCCATCCCAGCACAGTGATTACATCATGATTTCTTTCTTCAGGAAAGAAATGTAAGTACTAAATATGTGTATTAGAGTTTATCTACATGTTAGACTGGAGTACCAACCAGTTCACTCACTCTCAGTCACATCACTTTTGTCTTTTTAGCCCACATGCTCTGGAACACACTACTTTCTCTTCTTGAGGAAGTCATGCACACCCTTAGTCCATCTGACCAAGAACTCAGAGCTATCAGGAAAGAAAGCCATGCACCCTTTGGAAGATATTTCCCAGAAGAGGTATACCATATGCACTTCCTATGTCTAACATCCAGTCTGCAGGAGAGCAGGGGACACTGAGAAAAGAGTTGACAAAAAATTTGAGTGGGAAGGAAAGGAAAATCTTGCCTGAGGCAAGATCATCATAGCATCCTGCTGAAAACATTGTATCATCTCTGAAGCAGTCTTCTCTGTGTCCTGAGGGCAGCCAGTTCACAGATGACACCCTTTTGGGAAATCTACTTTATAGAGATTAAAGTCTCCTCTAGGGCTCATACGTGGAAAACTTGGAAGGAAAGGTTATCCTTATGGGCTCCTTCCACCCCTAGACTCCAATAGTTTTTGGTATAAATGGACACACAGATTCCCAGATGAACAAATTCCCCTGTATACAGTTCATATAGATTAATAACATTTCATCATCTCAATATCATAAAGCTGGTTTTATTTTAGCTTATTTACTCAGAATCAAACCAAGCCAAAAAATTAAACCAAAAACCCACTTAAGGAAAACCCCACAAACTCAGAATTTGAAGTCTTTCAGATTTTATAAGTGGACATTTTTAGTGTACAGAATCAATATTCTCATTTCCCCAGAGGATTTCAGCACACTATGGTAAGCTCATCCAGCTTTCAGGGTGTGAAATGTTTCTCTCACATAATGCATCTCTCTTACTTTCAGTTTTTCAGAAATGTCTGAACTCTTGCAAAACAGAGATTACTATCTTCATCAAGAAGTCACTTGTGGATGACCATTAGCTAACAGAAATCACTGTCTCTAGAAGACGCTACAGGTGTCTAACCTACTACTCCTACCTCCCTCCACCCTCAACAAAAACAATCCTTCAAAAGGAGTCTTGCTAAAACAATATATTTCTCTTTTCTTCCCTTTCCTTTAGCCTCTAGTTTTCTCCCCTTATTAGAAATGGAGTTAGTTTACCCTATTCCTCACCCAGACTGCAAGCATTAATAATAGAGAATAAGATTCGCACTTGCCTGAAGCAATTTTATTTTCCACTAGCTGCCCACTAAATAGCAGTTAGAAGCTATTCCAGCAAATGGAGTGCTCCATGGCCTAGGGGGACGACATGCCACATTCTCCTTCACAGTCATTGCTTTAGTTCCCCTGCAGATTATCTAAATTATCCACAATACAGCCTTCTTCATTATAGCTATAGAAATGAAGCAGGACTCTATGAAATTTTTAACATTTCTACAATGCATCACTAACCCCATCGTCAGCTCAATATTCATTAATATTTGTAATATTCAGAAGCAGAAGTTGGATAAATTTGCTGGTCCATTATAACGCTATTTTTGAGAAGAAAAAAATATCCAGTGTTTCCACAAACAAATTAACACTGAATTGAGGACATTTTTGCTGTATGAGGTCTCTTCAGCAAAACATTAAACACAAAACCCACTTTCAGATGTTTTCAACTGGGACAATTCATCTCTTCCTAGTCAACCTTTCATGATTAAAATGTGTCTTTTCCTTCAAGATGTCTATTTGATATAGATGCAGTGTGAAGCCAGTACAAATTTATCTGAAGCATGAAACTCCAAAAGTCTATTTTCTTCAATTTGTAACAATACCTAGGTACACATCTGAGAAAATCTTTCACAAAAGGGATGGACTTCATTTGATCTGCAGGGGGACCAGGTTGCAGTACTTTGAACAAAGACCATGAGTGAACTTTGAAACTAATGAGTGAGAAAAAGTTGAATGAATGCAAAGAACACATTTTTCAGAATAGTGTTTCTTATTATGCAAATGCAAAAATTCTTTACCTTATGTAAATCATAGGACAAAGGATGAAAATCAAATGAGAAACAGAAAGCAATCTCCACTAGGTATAATTAGTGGGCAACAACAAAGATGCAACCTCCTTAGATCTGTGTATCAGATACAGATACCAGCACAAGCTCTGCAGAGGGAAGTCTTATATTTAATCAAATTATTGAAGTATTGGAAGACATCTAGAAAAGAAAAACAGCTATATAACCAAAAGGTTTGAATTGATGTTTTTGGTTTTGTTTTGTTTGGGTTTTTCTCCCCTACAAATTCTCTTACCATAGGTTTTTAAAACAAATACGCAGCAGTGGAATAAGGGGAATTTCTAGGAATGAGGAAGCAAGTGGCTAAAAGATGGAAGGAGGTATGATATGGATACTTGGTCAGTACTACAGTGAAGGAAAGTTATTAGTGGAAACTCTTGAGTTTTTGCTATTCATTTTATTAAATCATAACCTTGAAAGCAGTGTCAATGGTAAGGCAAGGAAGTGCGCAAGCCACAGAAAGAACATTCAAAGTAGTAAGGATGAGAAAGGACTGTGAAACTTGAAGGACCTCACTAAACAACTCACCTGGCAGGTGAAACCCAGTAGAAATAAGAATAAAGCAAGGAAAATGATTCCATGTCATACATGGCCATTACCAGAGAAAGGATTGGAAGTCCCAGTAGTTGGTTCCACAAAGTAGCAAGTGAGCACTCAATAGCAGTGAAAAATATAAAGAAACATTTGTAATTAGAAAAAGAAGGATAAATCAGAGCCTATGCCACTGTTTAAATCTACAATTCATCTTACTGAATATAAGAATGGTGTGTGTATGGCTGAAACCCTTCAGAAGGGGGAACAGGGATTAAAAAACATCAAAACAGTAAAAAAATGAGTGGCTTCCCTATGAGGGACAACAGGTAGGCAAAATAGTTTGGGTAGTGGCAGAGATTTAGGCAGAATACAACAAGTGTGCAAAATCAGGAAGGACGTGGAAAAGCTAGACAGGGATAGATGATCTTTTCAAGCAAGTCCACTAAATGAAACAACAGGGAACGTTCAAAAGTAGCAAGGAAAAGCATAGAGTAACCCAAACCTGTAATTCCTTGCTGGAGGAAGTTGTGAATATGAACATGTTTACATGGGTTCATGGAAAAAAGGGACAAATGTTTAAGGGATTTGGTATTACCAGACAAACTACTGCAGAACTGGAAAATCCCCTGTACTGAATGAAGCACGAGGTTTAGAGAGCATGCACACGTGTGTTAATGCTTGCCTCATTTTCACTCTTCCTCAGGTATCTGTATATGGCCACTGTTCATTTTTGTTGTCTTAGTGATTAGCTGCTTCACTTCAGAAAACTGATTTTGAGCACTCTGACCCCAATATAAACCCCTTCTCTCTCTCTGCCCTGTCATACTTTCCTTAGGGGAATTTTGACCCCCATTTCCTACCCTGTGCACTTCAATATCTGTGCTTTCAATCTAGACTTGTGCTGAAACAAACGAACAATTTTCCCTATTTCCAGTGTTATTTCCTTTAAAAATGCATCAGTTTTACTTTAAATAAAACTCCCCTTGCCAAGACAAAGCAAAACTCCTATAGTATTTTAACTTTTATATTACATACATATACTCTCAACATGGCCTTTTTTCTTCTTTTTTGCATCACTAAAGTATCATGATCTCTCCATCATTGCAATTCCATTGAGGTGGGTAGTTAAATTAGTTATACTCAATAAAGTTATTGAAAAGAAGAAGGAAGTTTAGCCCATGCTATTCATGGATACGTCATCCACCACAGTGAATTTATAATGCTACCTGCAGTTTAATAGTGGAGAGAGCAACTACACAGTTTATAAAGAGGGAATTAGAGGAAGCAGAAAAGTTGCTTAAGCTGAAATTTAGCTGCAAAGACTGCTAATAAATACCCTTG
Organism: Regulus satrapa; assembly: GCA_013396955.1. Lineage (NCBI taxonomy): Eukaryota > Metazoa > Chordata > Aves > Passeriformes > Regulidae > Regulus > Regulus satrapa. The sequence goes on along the minus strand of VWZN01014107.1, from coordinate 203,244 downwards.
ATCTTGGGAAAATAGCATCATGGTCTTCTGTTCAGGACATTGACAGGTAGGCAAAATATTTCAGGCAGTGGCAGGGATTTAGGCAGAATATAAAAGGGGTACAAAATTATAAAAGACATGGAAAGGCTAGACAAGGATAGATGGTAGCTCAGTCAATTCTCTTGGATGACATTTTCTTTACACATATTAAGAAAAAGAAATATAAATAATTTTACCTGAATTTCATCTAGAAATAGAATTATTTTTNAGACAGACTTCTAGGGACAAAAAGAATAACATTACCTTTGAAAATTTGCTAAAGCTCTAAATTTGTCTAGTCAGACACTGCTTTCTACCTCCTTTTAATTAGATTTTAATTTTCTTTTTACATCCTCTTCCTCTACAGATTCTGAGAGGTAATTATTTCAATATCAATTGATTTGAAGGAACTGTCTCAAGTCTGAATTAAGCAGCTTATGGAAGTTTGTCTTGTTCCTGGTTAAACATTCCTGCTATACAGCTAGGTAAATTGCTTGCAGTAATAAAACCCAGATAAAATAATGGAATTGTGCTTGTGAGCCCAGGCTCGGTCTGGTAAGGGGAACTTCTCAAATGCCTCTTAGCAATGTCAGGGATTTAGAGAAAGCCTTTCCAAACAATCAAACAGAGACAGAAACAAGGTATAACCTCAATTTCTTCCCTCCGGTGTGTCTTTCATCAAAACAATATAAAATTTTACATGTTTATAAGCAGTATGGCATGGAATAAACAGTTCTTCTGCTTATATTGTAATAGACAGTTAACTTCACAAACATGAGGTCTTCATGTTCCACATACAAAATGCCAGTGAAAAAATTGGCAGTTTTTGCTTTCAGCTATAAGTTCAGATAACTTAGCAAACCAGAAATAAAAATACTTAAAATAACAAAAATTTAAAATTTAAAAACAAAATTTAAAATCCACACCAAAACAGCCATGAGACACAGTGGATATTTTGGAAGTGCTTGTTACAAACTTACCTTTTGTTTTCACTTTTCTTCTATTTCACACTTTTACTTACAGCCAGGAAAGTAGACTAGGAAAAAAAGCATAAGAGCATAAATTTTAATAACATTAGCTATTAAAGTAAGTATAAGTAGGGGCTGGTCAAGAGTGAGGGGAAAAAACAACCCAAACACAGAAAAATAATTCCTGTCACCCTTGTAAATTCTTACATTCTCCTTTTGTGATTCCTGCAAATCAGTTTGCACAAGGTCTGCATCAGCAGATTCCTATCAGGCTCTCTTTTCTACCAAGTGGAAATGGCTGCTCAGATTAGAAAATGCACAACACATGGGGCACCCACCACTTCTCTGAGCAACTTGTTCCAGTGTCTCACCATCCTTGCAGTTAAGGTTTTCTTTGCTGAAAGATGGAGAGGAACTTTTTACAAGGACATTTAGTGATAGGGCATTAAATATACATAATGTGCACTCATGGAGATAGGGCATTTTATAGTTGAGGGGGGAATAAAATCTTTGCTCCGTGGAGAGCAAAATTAGAAAACAGCATTGCACCAACAAAACCCAGGAACATTTTTTTATAGCCCTGCTGGACACTCCACTAAGATGCTTACCAGACTTCTGCAAGAATCTTCATTCTTTGGATATCCCATGCCCTTAAATTGAAAGAATTAATAAGATTCCAATGGTATCTCACAACTCAGCTCTTCTAATAATGCTTTTTGGGATCCAGATATTCTCAGTTTTTTTCTTTCCCGAAAATTACTGCTCTACACTCTGACAACCCATGTCCACTTAACAGTGTAATTCTTCCAGAACCTTTTCAGAAGAAACTGCACAATATTCAAAATTCTGGACTTGGGGGCTTAACTTCTCAGTGGTTAAAAATGATGTGACACATAAAGAAAGGCTTGGAGAATACTCTCAGTGGAGCTTCTAAAATAATCATGATTCACACATAAGCACCACACTCTACAATCAGTTGTGGAAGGACAGTCAAATGGAAGCATCTTTCGAAATCTTTACCTCTTTTAGTCAGTCTATTCATTCCTTCAGGTTATCCCTAATTTTCCTGAGCAAGCCTCCTCATAAATGCTTATTATTACTTACTGTTATGCAAAGTTTCAGCCCACTTGGTTACCTTTTCTCCCACCCCTAGCACAGTTGATACCTTTGTTTGGTTGCAGCCCACCTAATATTCTAACTATTCCTGCAGCTAACTTGTTAGCCAAGGACAGGGAAGCAGACTGCATTTCAAGCTAGCACCACGCCATTCAACAGGGAGGAATGTCCAGAGAGGATCCAGGATATAGTGTCATTTATAAATCGAATCAACATTCACAAATGGAGTCTGCAGGCTGATAATATGGCCATCCAGTGTTTCAGTCTAATTTCTTAACCAGCCACCTAAGACATGCAAACTGACCATTAAATGAGTCCAAAAATAGGAGAGGATAAATCCCATATCTGTTACATTAAAGCACTGTACAAAGAAAGCCATTTACAACACACAAGACTATTTCCTTGATCTTTTGAACACCTCACCTATTTCTCACCACTTTTTACTTTCTTCTGAGCTGCATTTGAAAATGGACAGTTCTAAGCACAAACAGTGATTATTTAAACACTGTTCCTACTGTTGCCTGTACTTGATTTTCCTCAGGAAAGGATCTGGCAGGGTGCCAAAATACCTGTCACAAAAGCTACTATCACACTACAAAAGGACTTTCAGACAGATTCCTCCTGAGCCAAATTTCTCTTCAATTTTTGTACCTTCACTTTCCTCTGGAATTGTGGACTTCTGCCACTACCTTGGGAAAATCTTCTGCTCAAAACCCTTCAATAATCAGGTTATCACAACTGCTCACTGTGGACTTCATTTATTTTTTAAATTATTGTATGTTTGGGTTAGATAGCAACAGCTAGATGAAAAATCACAGAATCTCTAAATGGTTTGGGTTGGGAGGGACCTTTGAAAGGTTACCTAGTCCAAACCTTCTGCAAAAGGCCTGAACACCTTCAGGTAAGGATCAGTTATCAGTACTTGGTGCTTGAGATCACCACACTACAACACTCCCAGTCTCCCATGGCTGAGCTCTGAGACTGACATGCCTGCAGTTCCTGCACATGATTCAGCAGTTCTCAATCTCAGTGAGATGGAGTGGTACACACAGTGTTTGTAACCACACTGTGCTAGCATATGTGTGTTACACCCTGCGTGTTGGAGGTAAAGATATGATTGAAGTTATACATTCTTTCCTAGAACAGCAGGAGTTGAATTTAAGATTGAGCATCACAAACTATACAAAACCTGGAAACTATCTTAGACATTAGCCATAAAGCATCACATTTCTGTGTCTTGCTCCTAGCTTGAACCAAAAACTTTCCAGTTCTGTACAAGTTAAGAACAGGATTCACACTGATAACTCTTCTGCACCTGCTTTTTTGACCCTGCTTTGGGTGTTGACTGAAAGCAGAACAAGGACAGGACTTAACAACACAAGTGATTAAATATGATGATGATGATAATAAACACAAAATTAAGAACTTGACCCTGAGTGCCATGTTCTCTGACATCAGCCAAGCAGCAAGGTATTTAAATACCAGCACAGCAGTTTTGTTCTGTTACGTGTCAACTTCTGAAGATCCCCCCATCTTTTTGACTCTACAATCTGGATTTTTGCTGATTCCCCATAAATTGGGTGTCTTGGAAATACTGGACTATATCTGGCTTGCATACTCTGGACCTGCAGGCCCTGGAAGGTTCTTGCAACACTTTTAAACTTCACATGTCAGGTCTGTATTTGGATTTGCAGTGCCTTCTGTTTGTACACAACAGGATCTCAGCAGCTGGACAGGAATCATGGTGCATTTCCATGCTACAGACATCGGTCAAAATGTTTTACTTGAAACATTTTATAACCAATAAAGATTTCAACAAAATGCTTCTGAAGATTTGTCAGTCAGTTGTATTACTAAACTTCCCTTCCAGGCTGTTAAAATAAAAAGCAAAAAAACAACAGTCTGCCTACTTTTTGATTCTCATCCTGCCACATAAATCATAAAAATGTTTAAGTGCTGCATCTTCTGAGCACTTCTCTATGGCACAAAATATCCCATTCTGTGGATAAAGTAGTTCAGATATAGAATAAATAACTTATTTTCCCAAGTGATGACATTTGTTCAGAAAATCAAGAAAAAAATCATATCCAGCTGGTTTATTCTGCTATCAGAGAGAAATAAGTCTTGGGGTAGAAAATTTGTCTGTATCTTTAAAAATAAAAAGGACTAACAAATCTAGAATAAGCTGTTCGTTGTATTTCATAACTTGCAGTAATGTCTAATGAACATAAAAATATCATTAAGGGGTAAAAGTGCCTTAAACTGATATGTTCCTAGATTGATCCATTCAAATTTGAAAAAAGCAGTGATGGATTAGTGCTTTTAGTGTGCACCTATCATCGGTAGGATTTGACTTATAGATGGTGACATCCAAAATGAGGAATCTGCACTACAGTCTTTAGAGATGATGTACCAGAGGGAAATATAACCAGAAAAATGAAACTTGATTTACCATGCTCACATATTTTAACAAATTACTTTCAGACCTAAAATGCTTGCTTAAAACACTGAAATTGCATCTGAGAGCTCCCTCTGATAAGTCCTGAAGACTTATCAAAGGAATGTGTTATTAGTTTCTTAATACTGCATTACCTGAAATAATGGTAAACTTATATCAAATAAAGGTAGACTTTAAAAATATGATCACTTGAAGTAGCCTTGTGAAGTATATGGAGATCTTTTTATTGGTTTCCCAAGATATAAGTGTAGTTGATTGCCAAAATCAACAAGATCATTGATAAGAAATAAATAATAATAAATTTGTTTCTACTTCACAACTGCCAGACTTACATGCATTTATCTTCTTTTTATCTAAGTAATGATACTTTATTTTAAATTATAGTAGTATTTTTCCATGAGTGGCAAATATATTAATGTCTTGCAACCATTTTAAGAAGTTCCCGTTCCCTTCTTCACCCGTGTTACTTCATGTACAGCAATTAATTAGCATTTGTAAAGTGAGTGGGAGGACCCTCTATGGAGAAGGCAAGAAGTGGCTTTGGGGAGGAGGAGAGCAGATGATGAATGTGCAGGGTTGAAGCGGTAGTTAACTGAACAGAAATTTTCTCTTTTGGGGCAGTGTCTTGCTAAGAGACTCTCTGCTACTTGTTACCACTTTTCTACCAAAATTTTCACCCTTTTACTTGTGATGGATTCCAATCCTACCCTTATGAGGCTGGGTTTTATGAGTGGAATAGAGAAGAATAATTCCATTTATGTCTCTTCTGGTTTCACATCTCCATCACTGGTTCACCAGTCAAAACAAAATAATTTTTAAAAAGCACTTCTAAATTAAAGATACCATAAGTCAGAATGTACCAGCATAAATTTTTTTTCCCTTAACTTTCTTAATTTTTGATGCTGAGAAATAAATGCCAATTCTGTAAGTTTCCAGGAATGTAGATACTGGTACATATCTTATGCTACATGTCCACATCAGTGTAGACCCATTTCTCTCAGGTACATTCCCAGGTGAATTTAGAGTTAATTGAAGGGGCTAAGACAACTGAGAACACACTCTCAGCTTGTTGATCAAACTAATGAATCTAGGACTGTGAGCTCAAATTTATGCAAATTTTCAATATGAACTTATTGCTGAGAAACATAAATTCAGCCAAACATGTAAGCAAATGAACGATCTGAATCATGTGAATGTTCCCACTGGGATCAATAAGCTGGCCTGGGTTATTGCCACAAAGCATACTGGAATAAATACCCTGCTGAAAAAATGAAAAGTGATAGTGCAAGAAGGCCTATATAACTAATGAAATTCAGAATTAAGGTACAGAAGTGAAAAATAAGAAAGAAGAAATGAAAACAATAAACAATCTTCAACATTTTACAGACATTCAAACAGTGGTTGTGAATGGCGCAAGAAAAGGAACATATGAAGATTTTTGTCATGTCAGGCAGACATGGTTTTTCTATTCTGTTTTTGGAGATAAACTCAGAACAGGCTACTGCCAAAATCAGCACCTGGTTCTTAGCTGCCCTGTCCAGTTTCCAGCTCTAATTGAGGATCAGGGCCATCATTCTGAACAAAATACCTTGCCAGTCCTTTTTGTTTAAAATGTCCAACTCTCAATTTGGGTTTCTTTCATACTCTGAAGTACTTCTAAGTAAAATTGCTTTTATTATAATTTTCAGAACATCAGTCTCTCTGGGAACAGAGATTTTTTTTTCTTTTGATCTTTACATTTATTGCTAAAGAAGATATTTTTATTCCTGCAACTTTCTTGGAGAAGGTTTAAAAACTTTGTCTCTTTCCATAGTTACACTGCACTTGTCCTCTAGTGATCCCAGCAGCTACATATGCTTTTGGTGGGATAAGTGCTGACACACCACTGACTTTTCCTCAAGAAGTACGGCTGCAGATTTGGCTCCTGACCACACCGGACCGTGGAACAAATGTAGAAACTGACAATGCCATCTTATGGTGGACCTACAAACTGCAAATGCAGTATAAAAGAGACAAAAATAGCTGTTGTCTGGCTTGGTAAAAGAAGTATGTGGAATGCTTAAAGATGCAGCCTAAAGTGTGGAGATGTTAATTGTTAATCAGGAGCCTTCTTTAAGAGCTTAAATCCAGCAGGATTAATTTAAATGCCGAAGCTGGAGAGTTGGCTTGTGATGGAAAGTGAATACAGGAAAGGAAAAAGAAAAGGGGACTCTCACATCCTCTTCTCATTAAGAGAAGTTTCTCATTTAAGTTTCTCTTCCCACCTGTTATGGTCCCTTACCACAAAACCAGCACTCAACGTGGATGACATGCCCAAATAATTTCCATGCATGACAATATCAGCATTTTGCCCTGTAAGTTGGGGTATCCAGCAGTTAGGGCTGTGTCTGTTAGATGCCCAGAGGTCCAGAAGATGACTGAGACAGTGGGGCACAGAGACCATCAGAAACAGTAACGTGCATTATTGCTAGTGGAGAGGAACAGTGAGTACATCCTGCAAGTTTCTATGGGAACCACATGGATTTCTGTCATTGGACTGTCATTAGATTGGACCTCTGACTTTAATAACTGCTTCCTGGAAGAGGCAGAATACTGAGGAGAAACAAAACAAAACAAAACAAAAAGTGTATATATATATATATATATATATATACACACACATATAATTGCTAGTCAAAAGTAATAGAAAAATCTTGGTTTTCAAACAGCAAGATGCACAGCACAACTGAGGTTCCTCTGCTCAGTGTGTATGCAGCTCGGGACCATGTGTGTGGAGAAGAGAAGGGGTTAACCCTGATACAGATGAGGTTTCTGGGCCATGCCATCTTCATCTCTCCTGTGCTTGGGGATGAGAAGCTGGATTCCAGCAAGTCCAGATTCTTTGTGACAGCTGCCAACAGGGAACCTCCTTACACGTGGTAGGCTGTGGTTTCTCTGTTGGGGTATTCCTAGTGTTCCTTCTGCTTCTTTATGCCTGGTTTATTTTTTTCCTTAAAATGCAGTGAAAACAACATCATTAACATTTCAGACAAAGCTTGTGACAGCAAAAGTATTGTGAAATTAACCTGTCCTCAGTGAACAATTTTTCAGTGAACACTCTTAAGCCTTCAGCTGGGAAAGTGTGTAAATATGCATTTTGGAACAATTTATGTAATTTCTACTATTTGGGGTTTTTTTTTAACTTTTGATTTTTACTTTTGTATTGAGAAATTTAACTCAGGCTAGTGCCCTGAAAGAGAAAGAAAAGTTGCCTGGGAGGAACCACAGACAATATCCTGAATATTTATATAGAATGACAATGACATTTGACTTCAGGTTTTCTTTGACAAAAACAGTTCAATTCAGCTGTGACCCATATCTTTTAATCCTGACAAGCTGAGGAAAACATAAATCATTGGACCAATATTGAATAAGGCTTGAATTCTTCATTTTGTTCCCAAAAGCCACTCACTTAAATTTGATACATCTTAGTGGATTGACATGGTTTAGAGTGAATTTTAAAATTTTATAAATATTATTCTTGCTTCTATTTTTCCATAGCACAATTTTTCAAATGCTGTTCAAACACATCCATAAATTTAACTATTTTTTTTAAGAACCTTGTTTTTCAAGGAGAATGACAATAAACTAATAAATAGACTGAGGATAAGAAGGGTGTGATATAGAGGAAAAGTGGCTGACATGATTGCTCTCTTTTGGGCAAGGCTATATGTAATTACAGTGCCTTTCTCTAGTAAAATTTGTCCTACTTTTCTAAAATATTCTAGCATATCTCTAAATCCTACAGCTCTGTCTGAGTCACAGTCCATTAGGATCTGGCTGAATCGTTTAAATGATTAGGGGAGCACTGCTGGGAAACTGGGGTAAATATGGAAAATCATATTGATGTCTTGACACATCAGGATCTGCAGCATCAAAACTTAATGAGTCCCTCTTGAGGCTGCACCCAATATAACCTCTTCAGAATTAAATGGAAAGCCATGGTTCTGAACACATGAAAAAGCCCACTATGATCTGCAAGCCTGGGAATATTAAGTATTGGATAGTTCTACTGTAAAGCCCTTTAGTTTTCTCTGTGACTTCATAGCCCCATTCCTTCGTGTAGCTATATAAATATCACATTATGACAATATTGATGCTGAGTACTGAGCACTCGAGAAGCTGCAGGTATCAAAATTAAAGTAGCTTGCTCAACTTTCACTCACCACTTCATGCATAACTATTGCTTTCAAGTTATAGCACACTAAATCTTTTATTATAATAGACTACTTGGAATAGAAACATTTAAATACAATCATTTTCCTAGAACAGTAAACATTAAAGTCACAATTTATTTGTAAAAGATACAATTACATAAATCATTTTGTGATAAATCTGCATTAAATATCTGAGCAAGAATGTCTTTCAGCATCCTGCTCACAGAAGAGTTTCTGTTTTTCACATCAAAGAGTTATTAGCTTAAAAATCCAAATCAAAACCTCACTCCTAGCTCAGGAATTTGAATCCAGCCTTGCCTTGCTCCTGAGCAATACATGCTACCCACTATGCTGCACAGCTGTACTACATTTTTCTTGCTCTCCTTTGGTGATGAATCTAAGCAGTCTGTGTGTTAGCTGCAAAGTCACAAGGGTCACATAAATATCTGCAAGATAGGCAGACAATGATGCTTCTGGAATTTTTGAAAAACAAGGGGAAATAACAGAAAATAAAACAACCCATCTGGAATCTAAATCAAGGGTTGTTTACCTTTTAGCACACACAAACAAACCTTCCAAGGAGAACATTCTATCATTCTTGCTCTTTGCGTAATACCTCTGGGCCCTTTTATAACATGGAACTATCAGATGCCAAAAATCCCAACTCACAGAGATTATTATTGCAGTGCTTGGAAAGTTATTCCAATGAATCAGGCATACACACAAAAACGAAGAGAGCTATCTCTGTTCATTCAAAGGCTGTCCCACAGTTGCTTAAGGTCTGATTCACTTGGCTTCTCTAGGTTTTTCACAGCTAGCAGAGACCTTGGATGCTCTGAGACACCTGTATGCCAATCAAAACAAATTCTTAATAAACAAAGAAATCTTGCCTTTGAAATCCAGAGAGAATCATGCTGGAGAGAAGCAACTAAAATAACAACAATATTTCCCTTTCTGTCAAAACAGCAGTAACCCTCTTGAAAGAATTCAGGAAATGTCAAAAAATATCCTTTTCTCATGCTCCAAACTGGATTTTCCCCCATTGTCTTCGCAGGATGAGCTGTTGAAGAATACCAATGTTGTTTGATTTTAGCAATGAGGAGTCAAGCAATTTTATGCATCATGGCTATTTCAGCATCTGCTTCAGCAGAAGTTGTAGCATGGCTTCAGAGAGAAATTGCTCCAGTTTTTACTCTTTTGAGGTCTGAGGACACTCCACTTCTGCTCATAGTGTAGCTTTAGAAATCTTGAGTAGATAGTAAGCTAAGGGCAAGAATAGGTTTAGTTTTCCTTTGGAGAGTTTAGTTTTACTATTAAGGCTCAGCACTTGAAACACTCACAGAAGTAAAACTGGTGATTTAGGCCCCTGAAGTGTGAGGGTACTCAAATTGTTTTCAAAAATTACTGATAGATGGTGAATGCCAAGAGCCCAAAAGCAGCAGGCTTGAGGGAGTGAGGGGGATGATTAGTTTATCTCACCTTCTATTTCCCTATGCTCGCCCATTGCAGTATGTGTGAGATTGCTGTCAACGTTTTCCACTGCAAAATCTTTCTCAGATTTATATAGAATATACTGACTTCAAGTTTCCATTAACCCAAGCCATAAGTCTGTGTTACCCAAACATGTAATTCTCATGGTTGTAGGGATAGAGAAGGCTCAGCTAAGAAAGGCAGTAACCTTTCATCTATCCTTTGGCTGAGATCAGTACAAAAGCCTGAGAGATCTTGTTATGTGTTAATTACAAGGAATTCCATGTGTCCTGAAAAAAGATATGAATGGCATCAAGAGACTGTGTTTATGGAAAAGCACAGAGGAAAGGGGAGAGAACATAGATTCTTCTTGTAGTTCGAGATAATGAGCCCCTTTTCAATAGGACTGATAAAATCATGTTAAAGGATAATTCTAGACTGTAACAAAGGTGCTGTAGTATGAAATGCATTTGCAGGAAAGGCTTGAAAAGTCAAGAGACTCAGACAGAGTACAAGCATCTTTTCTCCTTCTCATCTCTTTGTTTCGCTCATAAAATGTGACCTCTCTCCAAGGATATTTCTGGAAAACAGTTATAAGGATTGGAGGGAAAGACAGGAAAGAATTACAGGGAGCAGAGAGTTAACTCCTCCACATGTTGGCCATGAATTTGTGAATACCTGTTTTGATCATGGAGAAAGGACTTGCCTAATGTCCACACAGTCACGCCTCTACAGCCCTTTGTTTTAAAGGGGATTTGTTCTGATTCATCAAATTACTCCTCTGAAACAACTGCCCTAAAAATATCCCTCATTCTTTGCTTTTATATTGCCTGTTTTAAAAAATAAATAACAAAAAAACCCCACCCCAAAATCCAGGAAAATAAAAAGGAACCTTCTGCTTATTTTTTCAGAGCATTTTTGATTCCACACATGACTACTAAGGCATTTCTGAAGCAGAAATGAAAAAGTATCACTTTTTATAGTTGCTTCTTTACCTACCTTTGCCCACTGCTTAGCCTTTCCATCAGTACTGCCTTGGGGGTTACTTACAAACTCCAAAGGGACTCTGCTGAGTTGTGAATCCTCCACTACAGCTGCAGAGGAAAATAACACTTGGATTTGGTTTGACGCTGACCAGAAAACTGAAAGTAAAGGTATTTTGTCTGCATAAGCACGTGAACAATTAACACACTAGAACTAGTAGTCACTGAAGAAATTAGATATAAATTTATACAATGTTGCTTTGTGAATGAACTAGTAGAGTTTCTTCTGCAAATGCTGGTTCTATGTGATTGAATGTGCTAACACCTTGGGACAGCCTCAAATACCTCTCCCAGCTCTGTCCATGCTGCTCAGAGAGTGATGGAAGAGCCACAGAGGAAAATGCAGATGTGCTGACACAGCAAGCACACACCAGGAGTACTTCCACTATAAAAGCTTATTCCAGGATTTGACAATGATCAACTGTGTTTAAATTGGAGCCCTGCATTCACTCTGCTGCTATTGCTGAGCCCTGGGGCCAGGTTCTGAGCGTGGTGCCATATGAGTATTTTACTGCTGAGAATAAAAAAAATATGCATTTAACTTCTGGCACCTGCAACATGCCCGCAGGTAATCCTTGCTCAGTAACAGAACCAACTAAATCCTTATGTGGGACTTCTCTGTGGCTCATTTATTTCACTTAACTTCTGCCTTAACATGCAATACAAAGCATAAACAACAGTTCAGCATATAGATGTATAAGTGCTCAGTCCAGTGGATTCTCACATGCACAGAATTGTGAATTGTGCTCATCTATGGCACTGCAAGACATGAACATACACACTTGACCCTTAGCTGTCTCTTGTAAATTTGTAACATAGGCACTGGAGTCAAAACAAATCATTAATTTCTTCCAGAGCTACTCTCTCCCTGGTGTGAACTTTCCATTTAAGTGTCTGGTAATCAGAGTTGCTTCCTCCAGAGCATACCTGCTGACTTAAATTGGCCTGTGCCAGTTTTCCATAGCCTTGTTTTGGAGCCAAAGGGCATGACAATATACATGGGTGAAACCTGTCTGGAAAGTTTAAGTAAGCAGATCTATCAGTTCGACCATCCATAATTGCAATTTTCCCTTTGAGCAAGCAATCAGTGGAGTCCTCCGAGCTGCCATTCTCCTCTGTTGTTGGCACATGTTTAGCTCATATCCCTATTCAAGGCCAAAAAAGGGATATAATCTGACAGTGAATCTCATACTTCTCAAATCTAGAAAGTGGCCACAGGGGAAATGAATAATATTGGTACTGTAGCCCTGAATCCTGCCTTTTTGGTAGACAAAATTTAGCACCCTCCGTGTGTGTCCATAGGAACACCCTTAGGTTCAGTTTCAGATGAAAAACCAGCTAAAACTGCTTCTTTTGTGCATAACCGCCAGTGTGCCAACTTACTGCCCTTCTCTGTATGCTACAGAAAACGGGAGGACTGGACCCAGAGGGAGATAGCCCAAATGAGGGCAAGGGAAGTAGAAACCAGCATGAGAATAGATGAGTTTTGACAGCAATCAAACCAGCCTTGTCACCACTCTTTCCCCCCTTATGTATTTTAATTGCATAGTTCCAAATAATCTCCTCAACTTTGGGAAGAAATCTGCTTGTCTGTGAGTATTTGATCTGGCATTGACTCTGTTGATATCTGCATCCCCATTACCATGGGGAGATCCTGGGGTTCTTAGGAAGAGAACAGGAGATGAAATGGGATGTAATACACTGGAGCCTGACAAAAAGTACTGAATAGAATTGGCCAATAGCCAAATGCTTTCATTCCTAGCAGAAAGGCATTACATGAGACTGGCTGCATATAATTGAGCATCTTTCTGATTAAATAAATGGGTAAAAAAACCTCTCTGTATGTGCATTTGCATTATAGATTTACATATAAACTTTTCCATTCTTAAATACTTTCCTTTCCAACATATTGTAAATTGCTTTAATGTTCACAGTAAGGTTGGAAACACACAAAGAATGAAAGAGGAGAATGCTCATATCAGGATTATGTTTCTTTGCTTATTCTATGTCATCTGGGGTCAAATTCAACAACTGTATGCACAGTAGGAATGAACCTGAGCCCACTGCTTTTTCAGGTCATAGATAAGAACTTCTTAAAGAAAACGGAAAAAAAAAAGTCAAGGTGCAGAAAGGTCTTCATCTTTCTTCTGTGGATATTTGGCAGCCATTCATTCATTTATTCATTGATCATTCTTCTAGATGACTCTCATAAATAAAAGTTTAGCTAATAAGGTGATAGAAATAGAGCAGCAGCGCTGTCTTGCATAAAGGTTGTCTAAGGGTCTCTACTGTGATCCTCCTTCTTCAGCTGCCTATAATGTAAAGATATGTCACCTGTCTGGGCTTGTGGTTTCTGTGTTTTATTTCTTTCTAAGTTGATTTATGCATGCAGCAAAGCCAAAGACGGCTCTGTGGCAGCTCACTTGCCTCAGACTGTGGAATGAAGCAGTAACTTATTACTGAAACTGCTCTTTGTACCTCAGGAGAGCCAAAGAAAAGCTTTTGGTGTTTCAATGGCAAGGCATAGAATATCTGAAAATTAAGATTATTCTTTCATTTTAGAATGAAATTTCAACTTTGGCTGCTATATATCTTTTTGCTAAAAATGCTGATCATTCAGGGACATGTTATCACTTCCTGAGTAACATGATAACCTCTGAAATCATAAACAGTTAAGGAAAACCTCTGGAAACCAGAGTTGTTGAAATGGCTTGATCTCTAATGTATGCCCCCTTCTCTACAATTCTGAAATCTATATGTATTTCACTGAAATACCCCTAGATGTTGTTTGCTGCAGATCTTCCAGTCCAGTTAACTCTTCTTAGTTTTGCGATTTGCAAATTTTTTTTTTTAAAATTTATTTTATTTGGTGCCATTTGTGTCCTTTTTATTATCACCTTTTTCTACATAAAGTTGAGATTCTTTGTCTATATTATCTTCTGATACAATCCCTGTGGACTCATTTCGATCTCTGCAAAATTCATGTAAGGAGGACATAAAAGGCTGTCAAATTAGAATTATGGCATTCACATTGATTTTCCCGCTTAGTTAGAAGTGACTGCCTAAGCCGCAGAGCAGTGAATAATCAAATCCTAGGATTCTCAAGTCAGTGTGTTCAGTGTGACCCATGACTGCACTGTGCTTCATAGTGCTCCACAGTTTTTTGGAATTGGAGTCATGTCCACAGAACTCCTAATACCCTAATCTCACAGTATCCTCCAGGGCTGGTTTAACCCCCATTGGCTACAGGGGATGAGCATCAATACTGATCTGCAGATAAATTTATCATATGTGAGTTCATCACATGTTACCAATTCAGTCTGTGTACTGGGTGTGTATGTGATTTAAGTTTAAATCCTACTTGCTTCTCTAGGAAGGTTAGTATTTAGAAAAATGGTAGCATTTTAGTTTTATCCAACAGTCTGCTGCTATAAAAAACTCTAGTTTAAAACCATCAGGTTTTTAGAGATAAAATAATTCTAATAGCTGAGGTTTGCTGAGATCAGAAGTGAATTCTCTGACTGCACCTAACTGGGCCCAGTATCTGGCTTCAGAGAGCTGAGCGAAATGGAGGTCATGAGGCATGAGACTGATGAAAAGTAGTGGCTTAGTTCTGTGGGACAAATCAGGTTCATTCAACTGATTTCAGAACAACTGAAATTATATTTTAAAATCTTTCATTCTCTTATTAAAGAACTGAAAATGAGGGTACTTTCGGATGATTCATGATGGGGCATAGCAGTTTTCATTCCCTGATAATTCATAAATCTGTAAATTAGTTTCAGTCTAGGATTTACTCTCAGAAGAGCTAAATATTCCCTGAATTGGGAGCTTTCATCTTGGGCAGGACATATTTCCTGCTTAGCATATCTAACACTTGGGAAATCAACCTTCCGAGTCACGGCTTACCAGTATTTGCTGAGGAAGCAAAGGGCAGCATCCCTTTGGGGACATACCTGCCTTTCCACAATGAACAGGATGTGGTATATCTATACTTCTAAAAGCTACCCTGTAGTAGACCATCCCACAGAATATGTTCTTTCATGAAGTGCCATTCTATGGCATGATCTATCACCTGTGTCACGAATGGCAGCAGCAGTGGCATCAAGCGAGGCTAGCTAGGCAATGTAAAGGAGAACATGAACATGTCTGGGAGTTTACAGAGACCCATTGGAGCAGTTAGTGCTCGTGTATGAGGTGGGGAGCCCACAGAAGTGTGCGTTGTTGGAGTGCAAGGGGTTAGTGACGGGTGGTGTGTTCGTGCTGATGTGTAACGTGGATGCAACTTTCCATCTGGACAGGTCAGGAGACTTCCACAGCAGGGACACAGGCCTGGATCTCGGCTGGGATACTCACTGACATTTATTTTTTCTTGTTTACTTTTTCATTTTCCCAGTAGCTCCACTCGAGTAAAATATATTCCTATGGAAGAGAAGCTTACCAAGAGTAGCATTACTAGAACAATTAAAAGAAGCAAGAGTTACAACTTCACCAATGTCCATTTTACTCCCAGTATAAGACATTTCTTTTTAAGCACAATTTTTTTTTTTTTTTACATTATATTTTACCTAGACTATTTCCAAAGAGTCTTATTTTCTCATAGAAATAACCACTTCACATTCTTCATTACTCAATTTCATGTTGTTATTATAAAAAGATAATATTTTGGCTTTTCTTTTAAAAATCCTTCATATCTGAGCAGATAGAATAGAGAGTAGATGGTAGGTTATCTTCCTCTTAGTATAAGGGATTGGAAATGTTAGCCTCTACATTTGTAATATCACTAGCATTCCCACAAAATTTGGAAATTTGTTTTGGTCAAGTTTGACTACATGAGTGAGTTAGTACTTAAAATATTTAGACAACAGTTACTTCCATCTTAGGTTCACTCATTTAATTTCATACTTTTCCTGAAATATCTGCACGAAACCTTTCATCTCTAGCTTTCCAATGAATACTTAAAGATGATCATACCCTTTTTGGCAAGGAATTCATCCTGAAATACAGTAGCTTCACAGCAAATAAGTATTGATCTTCTTCACAGAAACAGAGTGAAATTAGAGAGTTATTAAATACTTTTGGGTTTATTTATGCATTTTCTATTCTATTTAATACAAACACCAGATTTTGTCAGGAGTTACTAGCTGAAATAGCTCAGTTGCCGTTATCCTACCTATTATAAACCTCTTGGGTTTTGAAACCATAAAACTGAAACTAAACAAGACAAATATAGTGTAGATTAAAACTTGACAAGTTTCATCTGACAAGAAATTTAAGAAATAATAAAAAAGCTATAGCTAGTAAAATAACCCAGAACAGCTTTCATTTTCCATCTTTGATGCGAAGTGCTATCCTGAAATGACTACAGAATCTAGAAGTAGATAAATACTAGCAGAGGGAAAGGCACAGACATAGAACTCAGGAAAAAGATTGGTTGTGCCAATGTGCTCATAAAGAAGCCACAAGAAGGGAGACTCAAGAAAAGCAACTACAGCACTTCTGGATGTTTCTTACATTGTTAAACCCATCATGGTCCTCAGATTAGTTTTCAGAATATTAGGAAGCTCTTACCACATCCCACTAACTAGGGTACCTGCATTTTGCATAAATGACATTTTTAATTGTATTAAATGAATTTCTCAGGATGTGGATTATTGTTCTTCATAGTGCTTCACATTCTGTAGCCATTATAGAAGATGATTTAACTATTAAAATTGTTTAGCCATAATGAACCAAAAAAGGCTTATTCTAGAGGTAACAGAGGAAAGCTTTAGAAGTTTCCAGTTCCTCTAACCATGTAGAATGTCACCAAGACTTTTGAAACTCCAGCACCAGTAATCGCCTGTGTCCTTTTCAAACAAAATTGCTTACTTTTGATTTCAGCATTTACTGTGTCTTTCTCACACAGCTGTGCACCATGCTAATACTGTCGCTTTATCAGCTCCTCTCCAGCCTGTTCACCTCACCAGAGAAGCATTGTTCTTTGCAGAATATCCCCTGATGCTTTGCCAAAGCCTAAATTGAACAGCCTGAGTGAAGAGATTTCTAATGCTTCCCCTAAGAGGTTGATAACACTGTAATTAGTCTTTCTGTTTAGCAAATAATTCTAGCTTTTCCCCTTTCTTTAATAGATACTTTCTTTCCTATATTCACAAGCAATATTCTTAATTTCTTTAATATCGTCTTTTTAGTATTTTCAGGCAGATTTCCTACTTCTGCTTCCTCACTTTGTAGTTATTTTATGCACACTTAATTCTTTTAACCTTTTCTTCATGAGCTTCCTTAGCTTTTGGTATGCCTTTAGAGTAGCTAAAAACATTAGCTTTTCAGGCAGGGTGCATATGCAATACTGATCATGGTGACTTTATTAAGATTACATAAAGGGCATTACACTGAGGATATATTTTGCTAAATAATTAAATGTTACTGGAAAAGCAGCTCCTTTCAAGAAAATCTTCTGCAACATCACCAGGCGATTCTTTGTTTCCTTAGAATTCTCCAAGGATACTTACAAGAGGAAAATCACATTGAATTAGGGATTAAAAGCCCTGTAGTGTCCTCATGAATTTAGAAGAAACCAGAAAAAAGAAAAAAACCAGTAATATGACATTTTTGGCACATATGGTATTTATGTAGACATTTCTTGAAGCATAAAAGTGTTGAGTTACACGGATGACAGAATAAAATGCAGTTTTTGATTTAAAAGTTAATATATGAGACTGGAAAAAAAACCCCAAAACCCCAAAACCCAGTTAAGGCACTTTAGAGCACATATTATTATATTACTTTAAACAGTTTTTGTTATAGAGATTTTTCATTTTAAGTACTACCCAGATAGTTCAAATGTCTACTGGAGAATCATTGTGCCTATTTCAATATCTAAGTAATTTTTAGTCAATTTTCTGAAAATATTGGGCAAAATTAGTTGAATTTTGTAGAAATCTCAGCACAGCCTTAACCATAAAGTTATTGCTCACATTTTCCTCCTTAAAAAAACCTCCAGACTTTCCATATGATTTAATTAGATAGGTGAAGTACTTAAATTTGTTTTTCCCTTGGAGCAGTTGTGTGTGTGCATGCCTGGATGTGTGAGAACCTAAATCAAAAAAAGATGTTGTTAGATCTTTGCTTTGTTGAACAGACACTTGTACAAAATATTCTAACTTATTTTATCAGTCACCAGTACCCAAAGATTAAAAGTACCCAAAACAAAAGAAGTCGGACTTCACCTTCCAGACCAGGAGTTTTAAACTCAGATACAAAGGGACACTTTTCAAAGCAGCCTCTGATCCTTGCTAATGGTTGTCCATGACTTGCTATAAAAATAGTCCTTTTATCCATCTTAGCTGGACTCAAAATTATACTTTGTGTCCTAAGAATAAGTTCCAGCCACTTAAAAAAAATATGGCTTCAGATGGGGGCATTGAACAACAGTGTCTGAAACTCATTTATTTGTGAGTCTGTGCTTCATTATTCCAAGTTTTAGGAGATAGGTGGAAGTTCTGCAAGGGACCCTGTTTTTCCTGAAGAAGGTAAGGGTGAAATAAGGAGATTATTCTACCATGTCACATAGACAGAGAAGGATGCAGAGAGAGCATGCTTTTGAGGTGTGCCATTACTCCTGCCCTGCATAAGGGCACACACCTGTCACAAGAGGAGCTGGAGGCTCAAGGAAGCAGTGAGTGGTGCTGCTTCCAGACCGCAGCAGAGGCAGCAGCAAATGGACAGGCACCTCATCAGCTCCTGTCCATACACTGCAGATGTTTTGCTTTGCAACTTGTTTCTCTTTGCAAAACTCTTTATTGTCAATTTCCAGCTTCCTAGGAATAGACAAAACCAAAAAGATTGTCTCACACCTTTTTTTT
>VWZN01014107.1:150826-184102 GCA_013396955.1 Regulus satrapa | reverse complement strand
TTGTGTCCCACCTTTTTTTTTTTTTTTTTTTTTTTTTTTAAATTTAATTTTCAATGAAAGTGAGTGAGAAAATCTTGCAACTCTCAATGGAAAAGGAATGAACATCCCCATCCTGATCACAATGTCATGGATCCATTTCCAATCTTTTCCCTCTGAAAATTTCCATGCTTTAAGCAGCTCTGCTTCTCCTTTACTGCTTAAGAATTACACTCACAGATACTTCTCCAGCTTGCCATCTTCCTTTTTCTCTCTCTTTCTGGCCCAGCATATTAAATAACCTTCTTATTCTGTGATAGGAAGATACCTGGCCAACTTGCTTCACTTTCGGCCACATATCTCTTTCTGAAGCTTTTTACAGTATTTACACTTGCCTCCCTCCAAAAAAGAAGTGCAATTTCTTTTAATGAAATTAAGGCACTTAAATTCCATTACCTTTACACAGATCTAAGACAGCCTGTGGATCAAAGCTTGTAGCAATGGCAGTTGTGTGAATCTGAATGTGCTGTGTGACATCTCTAACCAGGCACAGCTAAAGCAGCTCAGTTTCTGAGCAGTGACAGCATCTTGATGGTAAACAGCCAAATAAACAAAGCAATAAAATATAAAATTAGAATTTGCCCCTAAAGTAAGGGTAGGTCTGGAAACTGAAGATTCTAAATGCTAATTCACATGGATGGTTACTCTTTTAATGAATCATTCCAGTGGATTTTCTATGTTGGCTACTTTCTGTTGAAAATAAATACAACATTCAGGAAGAAAAAATAACCCTATTAACACTGCTTTTGAGACCTTTCTGTATATTCTTATTTTTTCATTATCACTGTATAAAACTAATAACACACATTATTATCAGCTTTTTTACTTGACTGAACAAAATCTATTACTTCAGTCAAAGGTAGCTTCTATAAAACAGCAGAAGTCTTACTTTGGAAAAGTACGATCTTTAGCAGTGTTTTACAATAGCAATATAAATTCTTCATCAAGAGATGAATCACCTCTAACAAAGCACTGGGATTTTTATTCCATTCTGCCATTATTCATATAGGACCTCTGAGCCAAGAGGTAAATGACAGGTGTTATCACTTAAACTATCACTTCCTTTACTCTCAATTTATCTTGCCCCCTTTTTGACTAAATGTCACTGATTATTGGAATTGTCTTCTTAAATACTATAAATATTGTTTGTTCTTATTCCTAAGAAAAGAATGTTGGATTTTTGTGTCAGAGAGAAATTAAAATCTCTATGCCCCAAAATGATGATTTCCTGCAAATATCATGTGGCATTTTCAATAAATAAACATTTTGCATACACACAATAAACAAAAGGAAAACCCTGAACAGACCCAGGTGTTTTCCTTCTACTGAATTAACTGGTGTGTTCTCAGAATCTTAATTGGTTCAAAACATACTTTTTGAATATCTAAAATTATTCTGGGGCCAATATGAGTAAGTGCAATGAGTGGTAAGTTCTTCAGCTCAGGGCTGTCAGCTCTTTAGGGGCTGAAAGGGAAAAAAAAAATGTATGCTTACCCAAACTCAGAAACCAAGCTCAAGCTGGTTTGAGCTGGAATAGAGATGTTTTTTTCTCACAGTGGCCAGGACTATGCTTTAGATTTGTGCTGGAAACAGAATTCTAAATTAAACACACATTACTATACACAAAACATTATAAAGGAATGTTTTTAGTTGATGCTGATCAGTGCTTACACAGATTCAAGGCCTTTTGTGCTTCTCACACAGCCCTGCTGCACGGGGGCTGGCTGGGCATTGATTGGGTGGTGAGGAGGGATTGTTTATATTTGCATCACTTGTCTTTCTTGGCTTTTATTATCTCTGCTGGGTTTTTTTAACTTTCACTTACAATGTTATTGTTGGTGTTGTTGCTGCTAATAATAATAGTAAGAGTAATAGTAAAATAATAGTAATAATAATGTTTTTGTCTCAACCCATGCATTTTCTCACTCTTACACTTTCATGTACAATATAAACTCTCTCCCTCATGCCACTGGGGTGAATGAGCAGCTGAGCTGCTACTAATTCACAACCATACAGGGCAAAAAGACTGTGTTTGATATTTTTGTCTGCCATTGGGCAACTCAGAGGCAAGAATGGGGCTGGAGCACATCCCAGACCAGCATGAATGTGCAGAGCCAACACTGAAAAGAGTGTGCAGTCATTCTGGCCAGGTGGATTACACAGCCTATCCCAGTGCCAGGGAAGGATTTTTGCTGCCTGTGCTCCCCATCAAGGACACCATCTCCTGCACAGGGGCAGTGCAGTCAGCTCTTTCTGACTGCAGCACCCAGTGCTCAGCCCCCATTAACCCTCAGGGTCCTGCAACTCTAGGATAAGCACAGCTAACACTGAGCTATGGGACAAAGTAATTTTTCTGGTAGGTCATGGATTGGATATTACTGTTTGATGTACTTAATTCACACTGATTGTATAGGAGCCTCTTTGCATAGATGGTATTGGGATTTTCGTTAAAGCTTGAAACAATAGACTTTTCCCTTGCAGTCACTGCAGAGTTCATGAGACCATATTCCAAGTGTCAAAGCAAGTTTGTAAAATGGAGAACGATTACTCTGTGTGGGTGTAAGAGTGGGAGAAAGAAGGAGAAAGATAGGAGAAAGAGGAAGGGAAATAACCCTTCAGGGAAAAAAATGCAATAAACCACAACTAAAACCCCCCAAAACTTCACACCAAAGCAAAACCCTCTTAAACTGCCTATTTTATTGAAAATAAAAATATATACTTCTAGAACAGCATTCTTCTTCAATTTGCACCACCATGGGGTTACACAATCATTGCAGACAAATTTGATCTCTGATAGCCAGTTTCTGAGTGATTAAATGGATATCCACTCATAAAGTTCTTAAATTTGGAATTAATCTCATGCCCAGGTATGCATTGTTATGGTGGAACACTTACAGCTTGTTATTGCACCTGTTTGGGAAATACATTTCACACTTACCTTGCAAGAACACAGCTTGCAGAGACCAAGCCTTTCTACAAGTAATCTTGCTTTGATTTAGCTATTAATTACAATTAATATAATATTGTCATTAATTAGTTTATCTGTTAATCATTCAGCTCAATATATAGCATAAGTTAAATTAGTAGTGCATGAAATTAAGACCAAATATCTAATCTAATATGTATTTAATATAAAAAGACTGTGCTTTTCCAAACTGACAGTCATAGCTGGATCTTCGTGTTCTCAAAACAACTATTAAAGGGCTACAATTTAAAAATATTTTAAATTGTTTTTTGCAAATCAGGAGTCTAAGTTCTATTTTCTAACTTGAAGCCTGGTCTTCCATGGTATTTTGGAATCTAAATGTCCACTAAGTCTCATTTTAAAATGGGATTTGGATACTTTTGGGTATTTTACTTCTTCCAATAGTTAGTAGTCTATGACATTTATGGCACTGTGAAGTTGGCAAGTCTTCTGAGCCCACTATATCACAGAATCACAGAATCCTTCGAGCTGGAAGGGACCTCTGGGGATAACCAGTCTACCCCCTTGCCAAATCAGGGCCATCTAAAGCAGGTAAGACAGAAACTTGTCCAGGTGGGTGTTTAATGCCTCCAGAGAGGGAGACCGCATCACCTCCCTAGGCACCGTGTTCCAGTTCACTGACAGCCTCAATGTAAAGAAATTCTTCTGCATATTCAGTGTTGTAGTTTTCTTCTTCCCCAGTTTCCCTTTCACATAACAAACTTTGAGGAATGCCAGGAAATATTTTTCATCTTCCTTTAGTTCTTCTCAAACCTCTTGGGAAGTAGAAGGGATTCAGAATGCATTTTTATGAACATTTAAATTTTCCTTGTATGCCAAGTAACAAAAGTGTAAAACAAAGAACTGCTATCAATAAGCAGACATATTATACACTGAGCCCATGCCATGAATCGGAATTTTAAGACAAATAGTCAGCCACAAGACAAAACCAGAATCAACTGACTCCAGTGGTTTCTGATATACTACCAGCCAGAAGCCAGAGGGCATTATATTTCTTTGGTAGACAACATTTCACTTCCAGTAAATATTCATTGACTGTTAATTTCCTGAGTAGCTGGGGTACTATTATAAATTTTGCCTGTTCACGTAAGTCAGCAAAAAGCAATGAAAGCCAGCTCTTAATATCACACATAGAGGGCCTAAGTCAGCACTACTGTTACAGGAGACCAAAGACACACAGAATAAGCTTTGCTAAATTCTTGATGAAAATTAAGAACAAAAAAAAAAAAAAAGGAAATAAAACTTTCCCTACACTTGCTTGTTCTATTATTTTATTATGCCTTGTTGTCTGGACTCTACAGTTCTTCTCCATCTGGCCTGCAGGCATAAAACTCTGATTTCAACAGAAGCAAGACACTAACTACTTTTGAGAATTTAGCCTGAAATATTGTGGATGAGGCACAGTCATTTAAATTTAAAAAAAGCCCAAACACAATTTTTAATGTCTAGACCATCTAGATGACTGAGTCTCTAGATAGAAACAGGATTTTAAATTCTATATACGCTGTTACAGTTAATGACAAGAAGACACAAATCAAGACAAAAGTAACAAAATTTTTTTAAAAAGGAATAATTTTGTGCAGATGCTTCTGACGTAACTGCTTTAGAAGTCCTCCACTTCGTTGTTCATGCCCTCTCTAATTTGTCATTTCCCTCATCTGCTTTAGGCACTTATTTCTAACAAGGCATACTGCAGAATACATTATGAGCTGGATATTCAGAATCATGAGTATCGTGTTACTAAGACTTTTCCCTCTGACTTCTTGAGTGAAACATGTAAATAACTTCACTCAGTATACTCAGGTTCCCCATTTATATAATGGATTGTAGCTATACCTGGATCAGAACCTGTGAGCATCACTTTGAGAGCTCAGTACCTGTTTAACAAATACTTAAGCTCTGCAGCTATGATTCTGGTCTGATCTTTATGGCAGAAATTTTCTTCTACATCTTCTTATTTCTAAAAATCTCCAGGAGGGTGAAATATGTGGGCCATAAATTGAATAGTGATGACAGAGAGAACCATAATATGACAGTGTTCTGGGAATGATTTGGTTTATAGCTGGGCATTTTGCTGCTTAAAAAGTTCAAAGAGCAAGTTGCCGAAGCACATTCATCAGGGCATTTGGCAGTCACCAGCTGTTGCAATTTGGTGTGCTCTGCAATTCACTGTTTGGGATCATTTGGTGTCCACGGGGACACCATGACCCAGGTCAGAGCATGATAGATCCGATTGGAGCAATGATCAATTCTAGACTACTCTTCCTGTTTCTATTCAGCATGATATTACACTTTCAGAATTTTCCATTCAGTGACCTCAGTAATTGGAAGGCACTAATTAAGTAATTTCTCACAAGGGTACAATATTACTGTCACAACTTTTTAAAGAAGATAAAACTCATACTGACAGTCACTGGAGTTCAGCCATAGGGCAAGGTGAAACTTTTAGACCAAATATTTTTTATATCCAACGTAAGCAGATTTGGGTCAATGGACATGTTTAATTAATTAATGTCAACTTTGTGAAGTAGTTTGAAATCAGTGGAATGGAGACATTTTAAAAAAACCAAACCCTAAGAATTGAAATTCTAGATAATTGTAAAAATTATTTTAAAATTATTTTTTACTTTGAAATGAAGTTCAGTTTATTTTTTTAACAAGTACATAAACATATGTTTAAAGCTGAATTAAATTTGATTGAGATTTTTGAAAACAAAATTTGTATTAACAGTATTAGTAATTGTGCTGAAATGAACTGAGACCATGGAAGTCTCTATTTCTAGCTTGGATTCTTTCTTGTGCCAGTAACACTGAAAATAATATGGAGCTGACAAAGACTTTAATGTCAATAATAAAAATAACAATACTAACAACTATTATTATTATGATTATTATTATGATTATTATGATTATTATTATTGTTATTGNTCATAGCCTGTATTATTATTATTATTATTATTATTATTATTATTATTATTATTATTATTAGACAATTAAATGCCCACGAAAATGTTACATTTCTCTAATAAGTGGGAAAATGTATAAACCATGTATTTAAACAAGGTCTTAGAAATTTATTTAGAAGATCAATAAAAAGGTGATAACCTTCAGCCATCAATATTGAACTTTCTGGAGAGAAAATTCTGCAGACTTCAGTCTTTATCTGGTGACCAAAGCCCCAGTCTGCTTCCAACTGTTTTTTGATTCATGACTGTCTTGGAAGTCAGACTTATTGCTAGAGCCTCCTTTGGTCAACATAAGAGAGTATTATCCTATGGATCCATCCTCTGATATTACCTAAGTAAAAAAAATAATCTTCTAGTGAAAAAATGAAGCAATCTAAACCTGTGGAATACTAAATTCTCAATGCACTTTTATAAATAGGGGATTGTCTCTCACTTCACAGAATAAGTCAGTGCTGACCATCAAGTGAGAGGGATAACTGAGGATCAGCTTGTATCAACTCTAAAATTTATATCACTTGCTAGTACTCTCAGTGAGAATGACAGACATTTACTCTTGCTGAAAACATATATTATGACTTGCTTTATGGCAGAATGGAACAGATTTTTTTTCTTTTTTTTTGGTAGTATGGAGCTCCAAGGTTTTATTGACCTTAGGACTCATTTAGTTAATCTAGAATTTATAGATTATTATAAGAATTACTAAGACACCTCAAAAAATATTTTCTGTTCCATTAGGAGGAACACATACACTTATACACATTTCTTTTAAAATCATCATAGATTTAGTCCAATCTTTTAGATAGTTATAGGAACCTTAAAGCTAGGCTGCAAGGAAACCTGTAGCCTAGGAAACAATCAAACACTGTCTTGGAAGGAAATCTCGGGGGTGACCGAAACTTTAATGTCCACTCTGCCATGACACTATCACATGAAATTTTACTGGCAAAAAGAAAAAATTAAATTTAAAATAGAAAGAACAAAAAATTAACATTAAAAAGGTCTGGGATGGCTGTATTAATTCCTCATTAGAGAGAGGCACTTAACTTTGTCCAAAGGAGCATCCCCATTTTTGGAATAGGTGCCGTTCTTATGTGAGGATTCCTACTGCATTCTCATTTGTGTCTAACTTCTCTCCATTGTGAAGTCAAGAAAATAAATAACAGTTGTTGTATAATAGAAGCCAAATTAAATGATTTGCCACGTGGTGTCTGATAATTAACTAAATAAGATTCCCTCAAACAAGCAAAACTTGTTTTTATGACTACATTAAAATGTGAATCTTAAGCAAAACAAGAACATAAATCTCACTAGAAGATGTTATAATAAAATCAAACAGGGTTCTGAGTAGAGTGAAGGCTTTATTGAAAGCCATAAAACTTCTTCAGATGCCAGTGGAAAAAATTATGATAATAAAATCAGCTCCAGTTTAATGGCTTGGTAAATGAAGAGAACATTAAATGGAGTCCTGCAGGGTGCTTACAGTCCACCCCATTATTACCTCCTCCCTACTATTAGAATGCTTCCTCTAAATGCCTCACTATCAGCTGTTTACCTTGGGGGCCACTCCTCTCTCCCCACTGACAGATGTTTTGCTGGCCAGTCAGTACAGCTCTAAAGAACCAAACCCTGGCTCAGCCAAAGGCTGCAGCCCCTACCCTGGAGTGCAGCCATCACCCCAGGGCGATGCCTCAGGAGAGCACAGAAGCAGGCTTAGTCTACCAGCAAAATGAACAGTAGGATGGATGGTCCCTGGCATATGTAGGAAAGGCCCATTAAGAGAAACAATGTCTTAGCCCAGAATTAAATTTTGCATTCTGGAGTGTCTCTTCTTTCCCCTTAGAGGGAAAAGAATAAGAATAAGCATGTAATGATTTCTTAGCATGGAGAGCAGATCTCTTAGCATGAAGAGAGGGAAACCCCCTGATTGAAAATTAAATGGAAGAAAATAATATGGTGTCTTTTCTGGTATACAGTCTGTTATAGTGCCCAAACTTGTAGTGTTCTAGTTCTGATCCTTATCTGGGGAGAAAATCCAGCAAGGAAGATTTTGGTCAGAATGCAAATGCATCATTAGGCCCCTACAATTATGCAAATTGTAAATTAAGAATTTAGTGTCTCTAAAATCAATGCAGTTACAGAAGAGCACACTGAAACAAGTCCCAGATTTAATCTTTCTTTATTTTATGGAAATCTCACTCCTACATGCACTTTGTTTACAAACACCTGTCATTGGAGACATTTTAAAATATAAGGGAGTCACTAGAATGTGGAATGAGTTTTATTTTTCTGGAAAGAGCTTTTCCAACTGATCATTTAATATTCCAAATTAAATAGCAGCTTTAAGCTCTCATGGAATTTTTGTTTGAACAGAACTATGTATTTCCTATATACAGTGAAACTCAGCAGGACAGATGCTTGAAAAAGACTGGTACAGAATGAGAGAATGGTGCATGAAAAGGAGGTGAAAATTTCTAAGACTAGACCTAGCTGTTCAGGACACAAAAAGAGAACAAAATTTTAACATATCATACGAGTATGATTCTAGAATCAAAGACTCAAAGAAAGGTTTAGTTTGGAAGGGACCTTTAAAGGTCTTTTAGTCCGCCCCACCTGCTGTGGGCAGGGAGACCTTCCCCTAGAGCAGGTTGCACTACACCTCATCCAACCTGACCTTGTGGGATGGGGCATCTACCACTTCTCTGGACAACCTGTTCCAAAGTTTCACCACCATCAGTAACAAATTTCTTCGAAATATCTGATCTAAACCTGTCCACTTTCACTTTAAAATAATTATTCCTTTTTCTGTCACTCCCTTGTAGGAGAAATTTTCCCTTCCTGTTATTTATGGGGTCTTCAAGGAATTGAAAACCAATTCATCACTGTTCTCAGACTATCTGTGAGTCTGTATTAGCAGAGTAGGAAACAGGAAATTTCCTTTAGCTCTCCTTTATTTAAATGAGTTTATAGGTGATGTGAAACACATAGGCATGAATACTCTGTTGAAAAAATAACATTGAGGAATATAGCCTAAAATGAACTAGATAGAGCAAGTCAACCTTTTAAAAAATCTTAAACATCTTTGTGTGGGCAAAGCTGTGGGTCATGTTCGTTTGAGGCACTGATGCATTAAATGAAGTGTTGCCCTTATGTGCTGTCAGCACCATCCCTCGATATTGTGTGAATTCCACATGAAGCTGGCAAATAGCTTTATGCCTGCTATTTTCTCATCTCTGTGCTTACACTATTTTCTCACAGAGAAATTAATGATGTTGTTGTTTGTTCAGCAGCCCAGAATGAGAGCTAATCTGACAGCTTGTGTCACAACTACAATTTGTAATGGAATTATTAAAGAGAGGGACAGGTCTAAAGGCTAAACTTCATATATTACAGGTTGAGAGAAAGAGAGGGAGGAATAGAGATGGAATACACTGTATATTGAAGCAATGTAAGAACCGGGGAGCTAAAAATTCCCTGAAACAAGCGGAAGAAACAGGATTGGGTTCTGATTTTGTGAGGGTTTATGGGAAATACTGGGAAATGGTCAATCTGGCCATCTTCCCCCTTTCTCACCATGCACACTTGTCTGTGCCAAACCCCATGCTGCTCTGCACACATATTATATAGATGTTATTATAATTATATTATATGATTATATTTATTCCATCTTCCAGGATTTGAGGCTAGCTATTCAGCTTTGGGCTGGAAATAGGGATGTCTGAATGGGGAATCAGCTGGGGTGACAGGAATGAGAGATCAGTTGAATGAGTAGGTTATAGTGCAAGCTTGCAGTGCCATGGATTGCTGGTAGGTTACACAGGCTCAGGCTGACTGATTAAAATGAGTGTAATATCTGTATTACCTTGTATGTGTGGGTGGGAATGTAGTGGTGGTTGTGCTTGTGTCTGATGCCTGCCTATTCTCAAATTTATTCTCTAACTGGAAAAAAAAAACCCAACAAATTAGAACCAGAATTTTTGATACAGCATCAAGCATATTTGGACAGCACTGTCAGCAACATCTTTCAGAGTCCTTTGAACCTACAGTTTCTGAATCACAGCAGCAGAATATTGGAACACAATCTTTATGTTACGTTTTAGAGACGGCGTTATCTCAGACTGACAGGAAAGCATCTACAGAAGTAAAATTTAAGTTTGGTTTTACTTTGAATGTTCCCAGTATTTGAGAACACCATAAATCAGTCAATTTCCACAATGGAATGGAATTATACCAGGAGGAGATCTGGAACTGGGTAGCACCATATGACACGTGAAATAAATCTGAGACCTAAAAGACAAACAGTTTTCAATTTGCTCAATTTTATTTTAAAAAGCCCCAATTAATCAGAAAGATTGAGCAAGACGAAAATCAGAGTATCTCATGGATATAGCTGTCACTCTTACTATAAATCAGAAAGAGGACATTTGAACTCAGATTTTCTGTGTTTTAAAGTGAACTAAGACATCATTGTGATTTACGCAAGTTTTCTGGTTGATTTATTCTTTCCTGCTGTAGTGGGTGAAAAAGGCAATTAAGATCTTAAAAAACAATGATTTCAAATAGCATATAGGTATCTAAGTAGCCTTATTAAATAACATTTGTTTCCTTCTTAATCAATATGAAAAAATGAAAAAAAAAAACAGTTTTGGAAGTATTAGAATATTTTATTTAGAATTTTCTGGATTTTGGGATTTGTTTTTCATATGTCTTCCCCTACCCCCATCTGCCTAAACTGTTTATTTTATGTGACATTTTCCTAGGGGTATGTCAAATTTTATGCTCTGGAAAAATTCCAGGCTTGTTAGCTAGCATGTCTGAATGAATAACTGGTTTACACAACATTATACTTCATTTTGGCTTCTTGTCCCGTAATAAGAGAACTAAGTGTCTTTCATAAAAAGTAAAATGAAGTCTACTTAAAACTAAGAACAGCAAATTATCATGCATCACAATTTCAGCCTGTAACACTATCTTCCACTTAGGAGCATGTGTTTAAATATCTGAGACAATGTTACATTTCTATTTGTCAATCTCCAGAATTTGTATTCCACAAAACAGATGTTAAAGCCTCAGAGAGCACCGGCAGCTCAGAATGAACTATAAAGAAAAACTCAGTCCAGGTGAGGCAAGGAAGGGAGGGTGCTTGTTAAATCTTTATACAGCTTATATCTAATTTATTTTATTACGTATAATATTATGTATAATATTACATATTATGGAAGAAGAATTAAGTCTATGGAAGAGAATGGACAAGAGTGACATACCATGGACATGCAAAGTTTATTTGCTCTTTAATGTACTGCTATTTATTATAAACTGATTACCATAGAAGCTGAAATATCCAGATTCATCCCAAGTAGTCTTTCCTCCATGCATAACACTGCAAATTAAGAACATTTTCAGTGGGAACTGACTGTCTGAAACACCAGGAATTGGCCAGTCCTAGAGCCAGGAATTGAAGTAAGATTGAGCTGTGGCTCGATCTGATGTGACTACACAAAATCAGTAGTGAGAGCACTCATCAGGTAACTGATGGCAGCACTGACAAGCAGGATGGTGTGAAAGTCCTTGGCAAGGTATGGGCAGGAAGGAGACTTGTATGGAGGGAGCCTTTAGACCATAGGAATTGAGAAGGAATTAATCGAGGAAAGAAAGGTTTTCAAATTTTCAAGCCCTCCTCCAGCTATATAAACTACAGCACCGCACTACCAGAGAACTCTTCCTGATTTCTGTTTGAACTGGTATGCAGTTGTGACTGGAAACAGAGAAATTGCTGGTATAGAGTATCTTTAATCAACTATTTGCTTCATATGATTCAATTTTTAACATTTCTCTTGTTCTACCATCACTGCGGACATATCAGCAAATGATATTTTATTCTAACGTTCAGTCATCTTTAAAGTCAATCAGAAATGAAAATGTAGCTCTTTTGTAGCTGCCAGGTAAGAATATAATAGAAAGTCTGAAAGTTGGCTTTTACTGAAATATCCTTGTCTGAAAATGTTAATGAATTAAAACAAACTTTTCAATGCTGCACAAGTTTTAATGACTCATTCAATAAAGGTCTTTCCATTCCAGTCTGGGATTTGGAGTCTTAGAGACAGAGAGATCCAGCACAATTCTCAGAATTATTTTTTGCATAATTCAGAATTCTCACATCACTAGAGAATGCTCTAATCAATCCATCCCAGGCTGTCCTGGAAAATGCCATTTCTGCTTTTGATTAATTCAAGTTATGATTAAATCAAATTCTTTTTTGTGTGTGAATGTACAGTGTGAAAAAGCACAAGATTTCTATTTCAGAGGAAGAGGGACAAAACTTTTCACAGATCTTGTCTATCAGTACTTCAGCTAAGTAGAAAATTTGAGGGCCTCAGGGTAAGGGCAGGGAGGACACTGAGAGAGAGGCCACTGTCTCTTTATGAGGGTGCTGAATTATGTTCTATGCCAGGATAATCCCCCCCCTTCCAAAAAAAAAAAAATAAATTCTTTGGCTACTAAGCCCTACAGAACTTTAGGTGAAGTCCTCATGTATTTAGGTTATGGTTATGCTTATATTCATTGGTTCCTAGAATATGAAGCCTATAAATTATCACCAAACTTTTTTCTCTGCCTTTCCAGAAGGATGTGTCAAAGGAAAACACTTCTTCCAAAGAATGCTCACAGTTCAGTGAGAGCTGACTCAAATAAAAACATATTAAGTGAATGTAATCAATTTTATTTAGTGCTTCCAAACTTTAAAACATGCTATTCCATAAGTAAATATTGAATAATACTCAGAACTATAGTCCGGCTAGAAAAACATGTTGTGCCAAAAAATCTGAAGTACAGTGAGACCATTCCTTCATATTGGAAGAGTGTGAAACTATAAAAGGGGAGAAAATAGCCCTATACATATCAACACCAAAATCTCATATCCAGAGCTTTTTTTTGGGCAAAATGACACAAGATGATTCTAGTTTGAAAAAAAAAAAAAAAAAAAAAAAAGAAAACAAATGAAAACGTTTTATCTGGATAATTCAGAACACTGTATTTTTATAATTTTAATATAAAAATTTCAAGAGTGTATTTTGATAAATATATTATTCTACAAAATGTTTTTCTGCTAATATATACCACCAATGAAAAATATTTTATCTGAATGGCAGTCGGTATAGCTACAAAATTTCTTTGCATCCTCTACAAGTGTCTTGGGCTTCAGGGTTTTGGCAGATTTCATGAATAAGGTCAGCATATGAAAATCATAGTTGGAGGAATGTTTTCCAGTTCCCTTTCTTTTTTTAAGAGCAGGATTTAGTTTCTATTACTGGAAGAGAAAATAGTTAGATCTTGAAATAAAGGGCCCACTTATTTCTTGATTTTTTCCTACTTATTTGTGAATGTGAAAGTTTTGCACCTAATGCCAATTTTGATACATACTTAGAAATTATGAGCTTGTATGAATATCTCATCAGAAACAGGTACTTGAAGTGATGAGAATTTAAGTATGACCTCTAATTGCATTTTATGTAGAGGATGCTGACATGATTAGTAAATTTTTTTTATGTCCAGGAGAACCCCTGAAGAGGACAATGAAGACCATAGTTTAGATATGAACATGATCTACAGGTTTTTTCATTCTGGTGTGCTTACTTTGTAAACAATATAAACAACATATCGTTTTGTCCTTCCTTGTGCCTTCATGGTGCTTATGGCAAGTCCGTGATTGGCAGCTCAGCCACAGCAAGCTCAGGCAGAACAAATGCCTGTGCACATTACTGGTAGTCAATCCTTAGAAGAAAACTTGAAGGCTATTCTGTTTGAGTTATCGTATAGAAATAGCATAAAGCACAATTAATATCAGTATATCTTCTTGTGTAAAAAGGATGAGTAGAAAATTCTCATTATTGAGCAGTGCTTTAACAACTAAGAGGAAAACTGCTCTCTGGGAAATACTTAGATAATTTAGTATCTCAAAGCACCTTATTTTGATTAAAAACAGATTAGTAATTATGAATTCTAGAGTTCATTTCCATTTAGTAGAACTTGTAGTAGCACTCCTATTGTGTTTATCACATTAGTCCAACTATTTCCCTGTGATTATCTTTCATCACTGGGGCTGGCAAAATACAGGCAATTAGAACAACTCCAACAGAACACCAATTAAAACACCTCCATACTGGCTTAGTTCAGCACAAACACCCCATCCCACACTGTGGGTTGGCAGGTTCCTAAAGCACACTCAGGGACTTAAAAAAGAGCTCTC
The DNA here is from genome assembly GCA_013396955.1 of Regulus satrapa. Classification (NCBI taxonomy): domain Eukaryota; kingdom Metazoa; phylum Chordata; class Aves; order Passeriformes; family Regulidae; genus Regulus; species Regulus satrapa. Next base: position 169,872 of record VWZN01014107.1, on the reverse strand, counting down.
AGGAGTGCTGAGACTTAGACACTGAGCACTGTAGAACCTTACTAGATGTGGGAAGGAAAACCTTGTAGTAATTTCTACTTTCTTAGGATGCAATACACAAAGTAGTGGGTAAAACACAAGGAATTCTGCCCGGTTAGGAATGTGATTCAGCATGAATATTTTGGTGATCAAAATACATGGATCATGGAAAACAGAGCAGAACTTGACAACAATTTATGCTGCAAATACAAGGATGTATTACAATCTCACTCATCCTTGAGGATGGCCACTAATTACTCAATATCTTGGTCATCCTGAGCTGAAGCATGACCTAAGCCCCATGAATGCTCCAAGGGTCTAAAGAGACCCTTTGGGCTGATGGAAACAATTTCACTTCACTGAGATTTCCAGACATGTCAGGTCCCACACATTTAGTTAAACTCAAAGACACAGCTCAGAAATAAAAAATCTGCATTCTCATATTCCTACTTAAATTCCACCATCCCCCCCAACCCCTCCCCAGTATGAAGCTGTCAAAGATTTTGCTCCTAGGCATTTACAGAGTCCTTGAAAAAATTTTGGGTGTTCATTCCTATCTCAGGGCCACAGTTCTTCCAAAGTTCTTCTTCAAAAAGCTCCATTTCCCTATTCTGCTTTAAAACATTATGTTAGAATTATTTTCTGAATTTAATATTGAAATAATGATATTTTGACATACAAATCTGTTACTGTATGGCATGTCTTAATATTTATTGCTTTCGTAAAATACACTTGGAACAATCTTTCTTGATCTAGAAGTTTTCTGTGCTATTGTCTTTCATTACAGTAAGAGACAGGATAGAATTATATCTGACATATGTTTGACACTGAAGGATTATTCAACATTTGCATTTTATGTTGTATTTTTTAAATTTAATAGTTTATATAAAAACACTAACTCCTGAAAATTTACTGGAATGCTACCTGTTTTTTGAAAGCTGGCTAGTGGACTTGCTAAAAATTATAAAAATTAAATTGACTCTTTCCAGAGGTGCCAAGAGTCCAGTGAAAAGGGTCATGCTATTTTTTGCTTATATCACTTTAGAATATGTGGTATTGCCTTATTCAGTTCTACATGAAGCCTCAAGACACACAATACATGGTGGGGAAGTGACCAGTGACATATTGAATTCAGAATATTCTTCAGTGGATATTTTAAGATAATTTTTTCCTTCAGGAAGGAAATATTAATTTTATTAAAAAGCAAGAAGCTATTAAGAAAACCCCAGAGCTGACACAAAAGTCAGGACTATGGAAATATAACAGTGTTCATATTCCTCACTTCCCTTCAAAAGAATGATTTGAAGGCAGAAAACTGGTTTATGGCAGATGACTTATAGAGTTCAGATCCACTTATCTTTAAAAAGAAAAAAGAAAAAAGAAAAAAAGATGACCCAGAGTAGATGGATAAGAGATCTGGGAAAAATTAGAACTCATTGTAAAATTCTTAATCACGCAGAGAAATACTTCATGGCTGAAATCCAGGCATTGGCAATGAAACTAGAATAAAGATTGGCTGCAAATAAGGTCTCATTCTGTTTTAATGGCAACTGTGCACTGACACGGTTCAGTTCAGGTTGTGCCTATTTCCCATACCTGAATTTGATTGTATTTTCCGGAGAAATTCACTAGCTCCAAGCTGAAGTTTCAGATTTTTAATTGAGGAGGTAAACAGCATGAGTTTATGGTTGAAAGTCAGGCTATTTATATAATGGTCAATCTTGCTTCAAAAATCTGACTCATTTCCTGAGAAGTTGGATGGATGTTGTTTGTATCCTATTCCACAGGTAAAGTTTCATTAACTGGATTAAAAAAAAAAGCAAAACAAAACTAATGTTTGAAAAATCTTTGCTTAGTGCCCATGGTGTAGCATAAACAAAATTTGGAATCATGCTACTTTTCTTTTTTTTTTTCTTTTTTTCTGAACCCACATTCCCCTGCACTCCAGTATCCCTGACACAAATCTCGAAACTTTGTCTAATCAGAAACTTCATCACTGCTTTCAGTAAAAGCTGAGTTAGTATTTGAAAGTTTGCTTTTAAGCTAAGAGTGAAACGAGTTCAGACATTTTTAAGATGGTAAGTTGTTTTGTCTTTAGAGTAGAGCTGGTTAAGGACCAAATATGAACAGTTAAAGGCATGAAGTCGATCAGTTTATCAAGTAGAGAAAGGATAATAAACTGAAATGAACCTCATTTTCTATTTTAAAATAGAAAATGTTCCAAATTACATCAAGATGTCTGACTTTATTTGTTGTCTCAGTCCTAAAGTTATTTTAAGATGAAAGTTACCTGAAGTGGTTAGAGTGACTCCTTATCTTCTGTTTGCAAATGTGTAGTGAACCTGAGCCATGCTTTTGTATTAATCTGAAGCTGAGTTATAAATAACCCTTGCTAAACTTATGAATTTGAATGAAAACTATTTGAAACACATTGGAGTCTAATTGCTTCCACTGCAAACCAGAAAATGCATATCAAAGACAAACTTTCTTTAAAATTCACTGAGATTGAAATACCACTCATTGTATCGAATTCCTTCCTCAGATTGCCGCTATGATAATATTTATTGGGTGGCTGCTACCTACTTTGCCACACCTGTTTTCTCTAATATGAGCAGAAATGTACAAAACAAGAAGGGGGAAGCAGGGGTGATTCTCCTGGCAGTGGTAGTTCCTTCCCATGAGAGAGCTGCTGTAACTACTGGGGTTGGTGGTGCCAGGCCATGAGAAAAGCAATGTCTGAATAAGAGCAGAGAACAATAAAGGAAAAATATATCCACAGAGGCCTTGAGAAACAGAAGCTCTTTGGGGGGAAAAAAGTGCTGCTGCAGCAGCCTGAGTGAAAGGTTACAGAGCTGCAAATAGTATAACTAATGCCAAGAAGCCAGAGTAAATCAGATGCTGATGGAATGCAAGGTAACTACCTTGTCCTCACATTCTCAGTGTGAGGATGGAGTTTTCAGGCGTCTATCAGCAAAGTGATTTTTCAGCAGTCTTGCTTCCCTCATGGAAGCCTACTGACTCTTGGAATGACACTGCACTTCTGCATCACCTGGACTATTGAGAATTCCTGGCTCAACCGTGTGCTTTTCTGGTAATGTGTTAAGTGAGAGCAGGACAAATCAGTCCTTGACTAACACCCTATCACAGATTCAAATCTCAAATGCTTAAGCAGACTTTTCATCTCAGGACACTTTTCCCTTTGCCACCACTGTTGGTTACTGATAGCAAGTAGAATGTAGTCATACAGAACTTACAAAATAAGCTGAAATAAGGGTGTTGAAATGGGTTTCATTGTATTAATCTAGATGCAGGGTTTGTGTGTACGCAAGGTAATTTTCCTCCCAGCTTTACCAAATATGATTGTTACACATACAAGCAGATATGACTTTGTTCTGCAAAGAATCTACCAGAACTTAGGTCCATGGAAGAAAAGATAAAAGCTTTGCACTTTGGGAGGAAAGGATTAAAACTGGAAGCTTTGGGGAGGAAGGAATAATTTTTGCTCAAAGTGACCTTGAATCTGGGAATGCTAAGATTGTTTGTAATAAAAGGGAAAATCCCTTCATTATGCCCAGTCCTCTGCCTGTTTTGAGAAATAGAATTCCTGTATAGAGACAACAGGCTGTCACTGAAACTCTTGAGCCTCTTACTGGGAGAGAGTGAGAGATCATAAAAAGACAGTGCTGTGCTAAACTGCACATGTGTGAAGCCCTTTGATACCTTGGGGCAAGTAGTGAGCCCTCCTGCTGCTCACTAGGATGAGCTAAGCCTGATGTGTGCCACCCAGCATTTTTAGTGAGGTAATAAAATAAATTCACTCTGTTTTTCAGCTGTGGTTTGGTTGTTGGTTACCTGATTCACAATTCCCCACACACCTGTCAAGTGTATAAAACTGACTATTTCAGTCCAGAAGAATGACAATTTTTGGTGTATAGTGATGAAATAGAGAGATTCACAGTGCCAGTCCAATCTGTGTTAAGAGTATAATGACAGGATTCCTCAGAAACAAATAGTTTAGATTTTCCTCAGTCTGTGAAAATATCCCTGAGGCAAGAATACTGTTTTTGGGTTTTTTTCATGACTCAAGGCAGATGATTCTTCTGTTATCTTCACTTACGCTATGCACCTTCAAGTTGCTTTTGGAATGAATGTGCTCCACTCTGGTCTTTTTATTTTATTACCCCTGGGATACTTGTGAAGCACAGAGTGAGGACAGTCTCTCATTTGCATTTCCATTAATTACTGGGAAAGAAGTTCATAGAAAAGAACCAGCTCTAAACCAGATAATTGTGTTTGTGCAGACACGTAGTGCATCAAAACAGTGAGCTACAAAGCTCTGCTGCAGTTTTCTCCTAGATATCTAAATGTTGTGGAAGCCAAGAGGGCACCAGTGAATCAGATGCACTGTACCTGAGACACACTGGTTACAAGACAAAAGATCATTCCCATCCATGATCTATGAACAAACAATAACTCAGTCAAAGAAGGGACAAGAATTCTAACCAGATTGTTCATCTACAGCAAATCTGTCTTTCCCAGAAAGTCTAAATCTTGCTTGTACAGTAGCTGCCTGTGCAATATGGTTATTTCTGCATTTTCTGTCTTCTCAATTTGTCTCTGATAGAGAATATAGAAACTATAGCCAGCCTCTTGCTTTCTGATCTCTATTTACATCTGAGCTGAGTAGCAGCTATTTCCCAAAAGACAGCAGGAGCTGCAATTCTTGCTGGTCATTGCACAAACAAGTACAAGGAAGGTGTCACAACTCCTTTACCTTGCCAGCTTTATACACCTGTGTATGGCCAGGCATGAGATACAAGAAGGAATAACTACTTATAGCTGGAAAGCACTGAGGAGGACCTTGGATCTGCTAGCTTGCCCTCAGGTTATTGCAACAAGGATTCATTTCCATGTGTTAAAAGCCATCAGAGATTATCAAAGAGAATGGCATGTGTTTTCCCAAAGCTGCTTGTGACATCTTCTTGGTTGTCCTTTTCACACACTCTGTGAGCACTTGCATGCCCAATCAGTGTCAAAAAGAACAAATGACTCATGCTCCCAGATCACCCATTTTAGTGTACCTATTGTTTCTTCAGTAGGTATCTGCCACATCCACCCATACTACAGCTTCACCCTCAGGTTTACTGAAGCATGTGCACACTGCAGGTTTAAATACAGCTATTAATAGTAATTAGGAATTAATTATTAATTATAGTAATAAATACATATATTTATTGTATCACTGTGCATAACCAGAAACTGATAAGAATTTTTTTTTACTTATTGTAGAGTTACGGCTAGTTAGTGTTAGATCCTGCCACAGATGATAGAGAAAACACTGGACCAAAAAAAAGCCACAGAGGCTGGATTTGGGCTAAATTGATTTAGAGGCTAAATTGAGGGCCAACAACTCTGTGTACTTCACTACACTCTGATCTTACTCTTAAGAAGTAGTGAAGACTCCATAGTACATGCTACCATGCTAATTTAAATTAATTAACTAATTAATTAATTTTTAAAAGGTGTCTGAAAGTCCACTTGTATTTCCAAGTCAGTTGATCTTGGTGGTTGTGGGTACCTCAAAGATAACTTCAGCCTAGAAGAATAAGCTTGAACTTAGATTTTGTATGCAAGTCATGGGATGGCTGTGGGCAGTGCTGCCATGCCTAAATAATTTATGCCATCCTCGTTTTCAAAGAATTTGTGCAATAGAAACACACCATCCAGACAGAAGCTCCTCCAGGGAAACCAGTCTGGAGAGGTCTTGCAGCCACTCTTCCATTCTCCTTACTCCACTCCCTTATCTCTCCAGCAGCAGCTTGCAAGGAGCTGCAACCTCTGACCCAGGGAGCCCGCTACTGATGCTCGGGCTTTAATGTCTGGAGAATTCCAGCTGTGAAATAACAGTCTGTGTGTGGAACAGGCACAAGATCAGTATGGCTCTAGTGCTGCTTTTCCTCCCATAGCACAGCCACGCCAAAGTTCTGCATTCTCTCCACAAGTGCCTACACCCTGCTGCTTTACTCACTCACAATAGAGAGCTGTTTATTTGCAAATTTATACTATTTATAAAGTAGGCACTTCATTGTTTTTATTGCTGGCTTTGATGGGATTAGAGATGAATAGATACCTCTGACAATTAACCTTTTTTATTTTTTTAATTTGGCCTGCCTTCCTTAGAAAGTGTACTTCACAGACAGCTTCTGCTGTCTGCCCACCCAACCAAATTATATTTTCCCCAATTCACTATTTTTTAGCCTGATTTGCCTGAGTACTGAGTAACTGAATACAGGAGAAAAACTCAATCTGTGGCCTGTAGTGGGCAATACATGCTGCCACTCTCTCAGGCAAAATGGTAGGGGATGTTGGAATGTTCAGGTAACACAAAAGAAACTGAGTACATTTTTATGCTGTCTTTATGGATTGTTACTCTACACTTTAGAGTGTCTTGACCTTCCAAGTGAAAGTCTAAGCCACTTTTTTCCTCACCTGGCCTGGAGGATGACTTTTCACCTAGAACTCTCTCCCTAAACTTGTAATTTAGTTAGACTCTGTTCCCAGCACCTTACACTTTTGGAAAAATGTTAAGAGAATAGAACAAATGCATATACAACTTTTCCAATATTTGTTGACACAGGGCATTAATGATTGGCTGGAAGGAGCTGATGGCCTCAGGCACAGCTCCAGTAATCAATAATCCTTGGAACATCCAGAGCCAAGGTTATTTCTGCTTGCAAAAGTGAAATAAGAGTCAGAGAGGTAATTTATTTAGCCCATTCATAACAAAAATTATGATTCTAAACACAAAGCAATAACAAGTAATATTGTGATGTTAAAAACAAAGATAACAAGCTAGAACATCTAAATATGAAAATAAAAGCAAATCTTGCCAAAAATATAACCACTTGCTGTCAAATAATGAACTACAAATAGTGAATGGATAGTACAACCAAGAGCAGATAAACACACAGTGTAAGATCCCTAACAAATATAAATAAAATTTTCTATTTTCTTCAGGAAAATTTGTTCCTGAAGGAACTTGCTGTATACTCTAAAATGAGCCAGCAACAGACAGTCATGAAGTCCATTTTGGAGGTAATTTCACACCTGAAGGCTTGTAGCTGAGGAAGATGCTTGTCAAGCAAAGTGGATGAATATCAGGTATCCTTAGTTAACCTTCAAAACCATAGCAGATCCCACTTGGCCTAATGCAAAGCAGGACAGGTAGGTACTCGATTCAAAATTATTAAATACTATGAGCTATCCACTTGACCCTTTTTGGTTTTTATGATGTAGGATATGTGGAGAGATGAAGCTACTTCAGTGCAATGCTAATGCATCCTTCCTGGTGTTGTGCATTTCTGAAGGAAAGTGAATAGCAGCATAATATAACTGAGCTATTTCCTGTCCACCTAAAGGTTCAGGAAATTTCACACATTATGTATATAGGAGATAAACTAAAGTCTACTGTCAGCACTTGCCACTACAGACATCTGCAATAGCACAGCCAGGCACTTGCTCGCTCTGTTTGATCTTTCAGTTTCTTCTGTACCTTTTCAAAGGCATCTCTGCAGGACGGGTGTAGGACATTATGCATCCATGCTCAGTTCTATGCATGTGCAGATAACTGTAGAGCTGTGGTAACTGTGAGAAACCTGGCTGAATTGTCTGGAATCAGATCTGCCGTGTTTTGGCTATAGGACCCTTTCTAAACAGAGTCTGGAGCCTGGAACTGCAGTCCTTGTTAAAAAAAACCCACACATCTGTTTGTGCTACTGACTATGAGAAAGGATGTGGTTTCACCAGAGCTGGCCACCAAGAAGGATGTGGTATAGCAGGGTTCCATTTGAGGTTCAGAGACTAAAGTATTTTCATCTCCTTTGGGTGAATTCAGAAAAGACATCCCACACAGCTCTGTCTCCCTGCATAAATGATGCTCCTCTCAGAAATTGTTCGAGGTTTCTCATCTTCTCATTTTGCTAATCATCTTGATAATGAACTCTGTACATTCCTTCATGGTTTGAAGGGTTCAGAGGAAGAGCCACAGAGATTAATTTGAGCCCCTGTGATTCTAGCAGTATCATACCAGTGTACCCTTTTCAAAAGACAGATATACTCTGCAGGTCCCAGGCCCACTATCACAGTTGCTCTCTAATGGCCTGAAGGACAACCTGTGTTTTCCAGTTCCAGCTGGCACAAAAGTAACACTGCAGAAAGACAGCCATCCTAGGTCAAAAGGGTGTAGCAGTAATTAAATTGCAGTTCTGTGCTGAAAAGTGACAGTATGAAGAATGCTGCTGTATGTGTCTCTTTTTATCATGCTTCTTTGACTCCAAATGTACTCAGTGTGCAGCTGAGATTTTCTTTCTTAACCTGCCTCTTTTCCAAAGCTAACGTGAATCAGAGTCAGGTTAAAGTCCTTTTCCCATTCCCTGCATTACTGCAACAGTAAAGGGCATAACTGGCCAAATAGGTCAGTAGAAAGACATGTATCTTCCTACCACACCAGAATTAATTCTTAGGTCTGTCTGACCAGCCCAGACCCAGTGGTTCCAGCACTGTTTACTGCAGAAGGTTCTACTTACTCTCGCTGGTGATTGCTCTGCAGGAGTAATATAAAGTAACATATACTTACAGCTAGCACCAACACTGGAAACCGATAGAGGAAGGAAGCAGTTTTGCTAGCAAGAGGAGACCATTTCAATACAGCCATTTTTTCTGCCTGGAATGGCACTTTTTGTGAGCTCGGGCCCTAGGGCAAATCACTTCATGATGATGGTAAATGAGCTGAAAGCCAATCTCAGTCAGCAATAAAATGACAGGATAGGATTAAGAAAGAAGTAAGTGACAATCTATCAAAAATATGGAGCATTTTTGACAAAAGATGTGATGAAGAAGCCAGAGGCTAGAGAGAAGAAAGTAATGAGGATAAAAAACTGGAAAACCACAAGATGGACAAAGAAAGATGAGGGAATCTAAAAGGGTTTGGTCAAAGAGAGCAAAAATAAGGAAATCACCTGCAGAGAAATGGATTAGGAAGTTACCCATATAAATGGAAGACAAACATGAGAAATTAAAAGAATTAATGAGATAACTGTGTTAAGAAGAAACACAGTAGAAGAAGAGATTAAAAAAAACCACTGAAGAGCAACAAAACAGAATTTTAGGGGAAACAGATTAGAAATAGGAGAGCTTTGCATCCCTCAAACACAGAACCGTCTCTCAACGGAATGAAATCTATCTGATCATGAAAGAAAAAAGTAAAAAAAAAGCAATGAAAAACGGGCTATTTATTTATTTAAAGGGTGGGGTGTGGATGTGTGTATTTTCCTTTAAGTTGTGCTTTAAAGGCAGAAATAATTTCATTTCAGGACATCCTTGGGGCTTTTGCACTGCACCATTTAACAATGTTGTAAAAAGGGTTATCCCACTGGCTGTTCTCCAGGGCACTTGATAGTTAAGGTTTCTACAAAGCAGAGTCATGTGAAGACATTGCTATTTTGAGTATGTTCTTTTCCTGGAAGACTTTTCTGGGGCAGTATGTCATTCCTTTTTGACTACCCACCATCCTCATTTTGCTGACCTCTCTCTCTCAGACATTTCATAACCTCAGATCTTTCCTTTTATATATTAATCATCTTCTGCTTTGAAAATAGTATCTCTACAAATGAAGAGCTGGTATAAATTAGTCTTTGACACTAATATTTTCATCCCAAATAATAATTTTCTTATTCTATTTCATGCTCACAGTCCATCTTTCTATTCATCTGAGCTCAACCCTCTCTCACTTTATACTTCAGTCATCTCATCTGAAAGAACTAAACAAGATCTGACCTTACGTATAATCTCCCAAAGGTGTATTTGCATTGTACCAAGAAAGATTTAACTGTCTTCCTGCTGCTGCCACTGCTGTCTTTATATCATGGTGATAACTTCCTGAAGACCAGATGCAGAACTTCTTCTGCCTGGGTTTACAAAAACAAAAAAACAAAAAAAGAACCCCAAAAAACAAAACAAAACAAACAAACAAACAAACAAAAAAAACCCAAAACAAAAAAAAATTACAACTAGAGTTCCCCTCTACCTGGAAACAGTTTTAATCTTAATGCATCTAAAGCTTCTCTATGGCTGGTGTATAATAATAAAAACTATTGGGAAAGGGAGGTAAAGCTATAGGGAAAATAATAGCAGGGTGGGAGTGAGTGAGTGAGGTAATCAAGCAGATTAAAAATTCTAAACTCAATGGTTCTCAAACACCAGTATCCAGATCTGCTACTGCATCTTTCTTTGTGACAGTCAATAAGAGGGATGTTTTTCATAATAGATCATATTTTATCATCCTTTAAAAACTCAATTTCCTGCTATGCATTCTCAGAATTTAGGCAAATTTCCCATGCACTACTTTAATATTCTATAAATTATGACTCCTGGACATAAAAATTAACACAATAGCCCAAATTATTCCTCATGGTAGAATTTATGGTCCTTTAAAGAGGACACAAATGATTAGTACAAAATAATTTTAAGTGCAGTTGCATCCCCTTTTACCATCCCCTTTACGTAATATTACAATATATCCTGGTACACCAGAGGAAGCTCAGAAATTCTATTCAATGGAGTAGTGTTCTTGTATATTTTACAAAAGAGATTAAACTATCAGTACATTTAATGTTATGTGCAAAATTACCCACTCTTTCTACACTTCCTTATACTTTTTCTAAAATACACTGCAGATAGTGATTTGCAGATAAGGATCTGCAATTCCAATGTGGAATACAATAAATAGAACAGAAAAATAGACTAACTCATGTATATGCTCTTGAAAAGCTCAAGCTGAAAACTGACTCTGCTCAATAACAGATGCTCTAATTTTAGATAAAATTTCAGATTGCTTGTGAAGCAGAAAAAAAGGAGTCACCCTTATACTTCTAAATGAAAATCCCTATAATAAACCTACAAAGACCGTTTAGTACCCAAAAATTCCTTCTTTTTGCATCTGAGATAGCTGTAAAACTCTGTTAATGGTGGAAGCATACAAGAACTTGGTGTATGTAAAACAAGCACACAGAAATATATCCACCCCTTTAACAAATGCAAGAATTATGAGTGTAAGGTGAATAAATGAAAAAAATTGTACTGTAAAGGAGGTTGCTAGGATATCCTTCTGAAAAGGTATGTATCATAAAATAATGGGTTTGGATTAACTGCTGAGTCACATTCTGATATTTATATATCTGGCTATTTAAACCCATCAATTTTTGTACACAATCTCTTATTCCAAGAGAAGACAAAAGGACATAATTCTTTATCAGTATAGCTGCAATGCAAGATACAAAACAGGCCATGGTTGCTGAATTCTTAGTCCCAGTCTAATCATGACTGAACAGGTCAGAGTGAGGGGAAAAAATATCACTGGAGCTTCTCCAACTTGTAAAAGAGGCAACATGCTTCTTTTGCCTCAAGAAAAATGTCTCTTGGATTAGAGGAAAGAAAAGGAGAAGAAATTTCCTTTTACTACTGCCATTCTAGATCACTACCACGATTAGGAGAATGATCGTATTTTAATAGTCTGCCTTTCACTGTAGCCAGGATCTAATATCTGTGGAAAATTTTAAGACAATTCTACTACTGTGAACAAGATTTGAGTTGGAATCAAAGAGACTGGAACACATGTTATTATAGTTGAAGGTTAGGGAAAAGCACCTGCTATTCCATATTATCTCCCCCAATTAAGCATGCTCCTCCCAGTCAGGGTTTCTTAGGTTCTACTGCAGTTCTGTGTAATTGCATTTCTATCAGACTCCCTTTTCTTTTGTTTCTGTTGTACTGCAGGGCTGTGACATCCTTATTGCAGTTTTCACACGCTATCTTATATAATCTCATAAGAATTTCATTGGTGACACGAAATGTCTCCCCCAGAACATTCCGCAGCCTTGCAGATCCTTTGCCAGGAAAGGCCATAAGGTCACCCTGAAGCAGTGTTTCAAGTCCCAAGTGAAAAAAACAAAAACAAAAACAACCAAAACCTCATGCTACCAGAGGAGAAATAAACAGCAAAAGAAAGTCAACACACATTAAAGGAGGAAACAGAGAAGGGTAAGAAAAGAAATTGAAAGAGGAATGAGTGTGTGAGACTGATACAAAATTTTGATTTTAAAAGTTAAATATTTTAAAACCTAATCTGTCTGTACAGTACCCCACAGAAGTAGTTATGCTCCTAGATATCCAGGCAGGAATGTGCAAGACTGTGGCTTTAGTCTCCCTTCTCTCCTAAAGGTTTTTAGTATATGTAATGCTAATGAAACCAGTAGCTACTCCCCTCCAGATATTATGCATTTCTAAATGAAAAAGCTAAACTGAGTGAGAATGTCATACAGTCTTTAAGGAAGTTTTGGGCAGCTTATACAAGGGTAAATAGATCAGATTTTTAATATACACTGCCCTTTTTATAGTACCTCATCACAATAAATTTGGTATGGTTTATGAAGATTCATTACCACAAATGTCATAATCTCAGAAAATCAAATAAGAAGTAGATAATGACTATCTCCATTACACAGGTGGCAAAGAAAAAAAAAATTAATAACCTGGTGGAGGCTTTACAGTGAGTTAGAGAGATCAAGAAACATAGCTTGGCAGGCTGAGTTTCTTCCCCTTGGCACCAGGAACCAGTAAACAGAGATGAAGAACTGTTCAGCATTCAAATTAAAAATGTCATACAAGACTTATTACATTCCTAGTGTTCTGCTGATATTCCACATTTATGGGTAATGAGGAAGCTTTCAAAACTTTCCTGTGTTTGTCTTAATTTCAGGATAATGCCCTTTGCTGAGAGTATAACAGTGGCAGTATATGTAAATTCATAATTTACCTTTTAGGCTTTCTAATGTTTTGTTGGATATATTTTTGAATCTTCAAAATCTCTTATTTTCACAGGGCTATTCACACAGAAGGCTGCTTTGGAAAATCCTTCTACATACTATTTTACAGTTTAGGATTTCTTGCAACACGTAGATAATATGGCAAAATTATGCACAGTGAGATGTTTGGGGAACTACAAGCATGACAAGCCAGCTCTCAGACAGAGAAAGAAAACATCTTTTTAGTAACAAGCAGAATGATCAGGAATAAAGTAACTAGCCCAGAACATGTATATGTGCTAAGGAAGCCATTCAATTCCCATATTCCTGTCTTTAAATTGGATTCAATTTCAGTTGCTGCACAATTCAAACTTATTTAATAATGAATGGTAATGCATAGAAAACATGCAAAAATTAAATATCGACCTTTAGTAAATATGAGGATTTAATATTTAATATATTTTGGGTTTTAAAATATAAGGAAAAGGTATTTTATTTCTCAGTCCTGTCCCTAAATCAGGAAAAAAAAAAATTTGAGACAAGTGGCAGCTTTAGTACTTCTACTTAAAGTAATACCCATTCAGTCTTGCTTTTGGAGAGAAAGCAATACTCTTGATTTTCTCCATTTAGAAAGTAGGCTGGCCACAGTAAAGTTGTTTAATCACATGCAGGGATAAACTCCATTTAGAACTGATGACAGTAGGTAAGGAGTTTCTGTTCTTTGGCCATCTTAAGTGATCTTTCACCAGGACATGACCTCACAAACCTGGATAAAATAACCCAGAATCCAGGAACTGAGCAGCCTTTAACATGTCCTTCATCCTCCTCAGCACCAGATGTGACCTGATCTCATCAAAACTGAGGCGTACTGGCAAGGGCTGAAACTGTCAAGCTGTCAAGCCAAGTAATTCCCATTCAGGAGATAAACAGAGAGCTTCTCTATCCAAGCCTGGCAGTGTGGCACCAGATTTATTTTCAAATACAAGATTAAGAACAATAAAAAATAAAACCTCCTCACAAAAATATTTTGACTGTAAAATTCAGGATTCCCCACTGCTTATGCTCCAAGACAAACTGCATTTCATCTCATTTCAAGATGTACACATGGGACAGTTAATATCTGTTGCTTCAACTGATACATGGATGAACTCAGATCTCATTAAAGAGATTTCAGAAATAGCACTGACATAAAAGTCATTCTAGAACTGATTATTTCTAATTGACAAATTATCCTGTTACCTCTGCAGAGTGGACAACATATTTCTTGTAATACTGTAACTTTAAATAAAGGAACTAGGAAATATCTTGCTTATGTGTAAGATCAATAATTCTGAGCAAGGAAAATACAATAATAAACAAGATAACAACTCCTTTTATGCATCACTTCTACTCTAATTAGAGCCAACTGGCCACTACCATTCACAGACATGTTGCAGGTGTGGGAAGTTACAAAACAGAACTGTTTGGCAGGAGTCATCTGGAGTGTGGTCAAAGAGACCAACTACACTATGCACTTGCTGTGACCCCTCTCTTGGCTTCCTCTAAGGCTTTCCACTTGGTAATTATCAGTCATAAACTCTGGGTGTGCACTTTTATTTAGAACTGACCCGAGACTCAGTTACTTCCTGTGTATCGAGACAGCTGCCTGTATTTTGGACAAGAACCTTCACTTTGCCATCTGCCCTTAATTCCATGACAAATATGAGGAAGACAAGATCACCTCTGGATGCCCCAAGGATAGATGAAATTATTGTGCACTTTGAAGTCAGCTATCCTGAGTTTTCTGCATCCAAATGTGTGTAACAAGTCACTAGAATGTCTTCATGACCATAAAAAAACCCCAAACATATAAATAGAAAGCAACATAAGATTCAACAACTCAGCAACACACATAGGGAATCTCTTGCTGTGTACATTGGAGCTATCTATTGATATCTATGTTTCTGACAGCTCTACTTTCAAACCTCACAAGAACTGGAGATCCTGCCCAGTTTAATGGCAGCATGGCCTGGAGAAGCAGAAGGTATCATTGCTGTTGCATCACACTGCACCATAGCACACTCTAGAATGAGGTCAGGAAGCCTTGGAAGTTGGAAGTTTGGAAATTGCCTCTTTAGAGGTGTCTTCTCCTCAGTTACTAAGGTGTAAGTCCAGTCTCCTGTCCCCTGCATAGTTCTGTCTTCCTCTTACAAATGAGCATGGACAGAGAGAAAACACTGACATTTGGTCCTGCCTTACAGCCACCAACCTACAGGCCAAGGCAAAGAATCTTTAAAAATAACTGTAGGCCCATACTCTGGCCCTGAACTGGAGAAGCATGCCTTGGCTCAGTCCAGCTGCACATGACTAGGTTCCCTGTGCTCCAAAACCAGGATTGCATTGTCCAGCCACTGATAGGGAATGTTCCCTAGCTGTTTTAGCTCTGGTCCTATATGCATACCTGATTTGGGTAAGCATGGTCAGCGTGGGGTAGAAATACCAAAGGTTTCATACCAACATGATAACAGTTGAAGTTTGCAGAGGTAACAATGCACTGCCCAGAGAGCCTGTGTGGTAATACAAGTGTAGTCACAGGTAGAAAACCCGGATCCTTCTGATCTCACCTTAGTGGGCACTGTCTGCTTGTTGGGTTGTATGGAATTTTCATTGTCCAAGGAGCAGTGAATAAAAAGCTTGTCATGTTATTGGGTTGCTGTATTCCCTCTTTTTCCCCAAATTATTTTACCTCAGAGGTTCATAACTAGTCTGCAAACACACAGAAACAAACCTGTTAGATAGATCTGACGGAAAAAAGACAATTTCAATTTGAAATGGGAGGATATTTTTCTTACGCCATAGCAAGAGTTAAAGACTGGCTGTAAAATTCATCACATGATTATTGTATTAATGATGAAGAAATGGCAATTATATAATGCCATTAATCTAATGGTCCCAAAGTAAAGGGCAAAAAATTAGTAATATGCCCTGGGGATGCTTTCAGTGGAGTACTGCAAAGAGCAGGAAAGATCAATGAAAATTGCTTCTGGCTGTTAACTTACAGCTGCTCCATCCCTACTGTTCAGGCAAGAGCCAAAGCAATAAAAAGCTGAGGATGGGACCTGAAAAGTAGCCAAAAGAAGGGTTCTCTGGGAAGTCCATGTTATGCTCAACCTAAGGAATGTTTTATTTTCCTGTATGGTATCCCTTAAGTAAAACCTGTTTTGTAGCTCTGACAAGAGAGCTGTCTCCATAGTCATTAAGCTGAGTCCTTTAATATAATAAAAAATATTTAATGTTTATTTAGCTTGGAGATATTGGTGAGAACAGGTTGTCTGGAGAGGGTGCTATTTCCCTACCCTTCCCACGTGTGCAACAAGCTATGTGTGCCTAATTATCCATCTGCTTACCTCTTTAGCTTCTGACTGAAACTTACAGCCTGCACATGTTTTTATGCCTTGGCTTAAAATTTGTCACTTACGCATCAGGTACTGATAAATAGTTGGGCAGGGTAGTGCTTTTTAAGCACTCTGGCAAAAGTATCACATCCAGTATTAGGCAACTGGAGTAAGATAAATTCTTGCAGTGAGATACAATTTTTTAGCAATGAGAGTAATTAAAAGCCCAAGTAATTTATCTGGGGATGGGGATATTCAACTGCACAGAATGTTAAAGTCAGACCAATGTTTTTCTAAAACTGGTTTAATTCCCAGTTTTGGAAAAGTTCTACAACAAGTATATCCTGAAAATCTGTCTACAAAAACAATGTCACGGCCTTCTGACCTTAGAATCTACATGTTTATATGGACTCCTGTACTGCTAAAAATGGAACCTTTAGTTTTAAACTCCCCAGAATAGAATTAAAAATTAAATACTTCTATGTGCTCATTGCTACTTAAGAGGTAAGTCACCAGCATAACCTTTGTTGTAATTATCATTAAATGCCATAAATCAGGCTTTAGAGGTTTTGAAACCTAAAGTTCTACAGAACATAATAAAAGAAAATATATATCTACTTTGGGTTTTGATGGGCTATTTTTCTTTGAGGTTTTTTAGATTTGGATTTTGAACTTTTTTGCAATACTAGAAAAACATACTTTTAAAAAATGAAGGCTGACATTCTTACTGGAATTGCATGATATAATGAACTATGAACTTATAACAAAAATGCTACAATTCTCCAACACAGCTTGTGATAGGCCATAGAATTTTTTTTCCAATTCTTCACTTAGCAACATTATATAGACTTCATGGGATGGCTTGATTTCCAGTTACTACATAGGTTGTTTTTCTTTAACATTAATCAAGCCCACTTATAAAACACTGGCAGAAAGATAACTTTCAAATATCTTCAGTTCTATATTCCCAAACAATATTAAGTGTGGGACTAACTTGTCTTCAGTCAATCCACTTGAGTTCAAATCATACATGTGGAGGGCCAGGCATAAGCATGTTTTATCTCCAGTATTCAAACTGTTGTAGCAGGGAAGCTGTGATCACCTGAGCCAACTTCCTTTTCTGCCTTGACACTCCTTCTCAGTGTGCCTGCCTCATCTTGTCCACCCACCTGTCCATCCATGGGACAGGACCAATGTGGGACTTTAGGACTGTGGGTGTCCTTTCTTCTCCCCCCCCCACCCTTGCCTTGGCAAAATGTAGCTATTGTACTCATTAGTCCATGCTGAAGGCGTTGTTAGAGTTGTGAGCTTGTTGAAGTGTGTTGTAAATGTCAAGGGCTTGTTAACTGACACTTGAGAAGTTTGTGGATTGGGAGCTTGGTGAAGTGTGTTGTGAAAGTTAAGGGCTTGTTAGCCAACACTTCTGAGACTAAGTGGTGGGCTTGTTGCCAGAGTTAAGATGATTGTACAATAGAAGTATAAAAGTTCCCTGACTTGGGGACTGATGTCTTTATTCAGCCTGGCAAGAATGTGTAGCAAATGTTGGGCTCAGTACCCAGTGGGTCATGGCAACACATTGAAGACTTTTGACAAAAGACACTGAATTAGATTTCTGTAGTAAAATGAATATTAAGCAAAGCTTTCCATGATTTCAGGAGTGGATATTTTGGTATTCTAGTATGCAATGACATGTTTACATTAAGAAGACAATAGGATGTTTGCCTTAGTCAGTATTCTTCAGATAAATGTATTTCTGTGCAAGAAAATCTTTTGTTTCAGTTGAATACTCCTGTAGCAGAGGTATGGTGATAAGAAACTCGGGAGCTGATAAAAGAAGGGTCATAGTGATGATCAAACTGGTTTAAATATTTCCCTTCTATAGAGATTTCAAGCCTCAAGTGGCTACAGTTTAGGCTGTCAAAATTCTCTCTTATATGAAAAATATTTGGTGAATATACTTTGAAATCTTCTGCAGCCAGGAGATGGTGCATCCTCTAAGAATCCTCTTTTCAGAGATAAGAAGCCAAGCGCGCATCAGAGGATGATGATTTCTCACATAATGAGAAATGTTTAATGTCTTTTAGTGATGCAGAGGGCGGGTAGAGGACAATGCAGCAAAAATGCTTGGAAAAGTAGTCATGGCATCTCTGTGTATAGTATCCTGAACATGCCAGTACCACAGGCAGCATTGGTGCAATGCCTGTCATTGCTAACACCCTCCATGAAATTGCCATCATCATGCAAGTGCATCCATCAGTCCAACTCTCCCAATGTGGTACCAGTGCAAGCAGCACCTCTTGACTTTGAAACCTCCTTCCAAGCTCCCTTGTTTCACTTCATCCTCGTGCAACCTTTTTTAGGGCTCACACAAACAGTATCTCTGTTGTAACTGTAATCACAAGTAATTCTTCTTTACTTCTAAATTCCAAACCATTAACAGCAACACGGCCAGGGCCATCCTGACATGCAGTGTTGCTATTAACTCCACTTTCCTTCACATCCACCAACACTCACAGACTTCAGAGCTACATTGTTCATTCCATTGAGATTTTGCCTTCTGTGATCTATTACTTTCAATTGTAATTATTTTTCGTGCATTTGCAGTTAGACTGCAGTCTGTCCACATGAGACAGAGTTATGCATTGGTTAATTTACTGAGTTTTGATGCACTGCACAGTTTGGTTCCAACATCTAGGGTAGCTCATTAAAGATGGAATTGGATATCTCTGTACTACAGTGCAGTGTGCAATATGGATAGCTTAAAAAAAAATAAATCAAAGATTGCAATATGGCA
>VWZN01014107.1:128204-150700 GCA_013396955.1 Regulus satrapa | reverse complement strand
AAAATCCAAACGATGAAGTTTTATGTCTATATTTGGAAGTTAAAAATTAAATCATTCCTATCATTGTCAAGGTGAGTTATCATGTTCTCTGAGTCTAGAAACTACCTTCCACGGGCATATATGACCTACTAAGCACTGTATACACTTGAGAGCATGTTCTGTTTGACAACCATCAAATGGCATTGAAAAAGCTAAAAGAAAGAGAAAATCAACATTTCCCTTAGCAGTTTCAGATCGCTTTCAGATAATTAACAAGTCTATAATTTTTTGGTATGCAAGCTGATAGTAAAATGAAACTTCATTTTCAGAAGGCTGTTGTCGAAAGCAGTAAAAACTATCTCCCCAGAATTCAGACCAGTCAACTTGCATTCACTTAGGACAACTTGGATTATTATTTTCTAACTTCATATTACTTTCTATGTTCTCTAAAAGTATAGTCTGAGAAATTATCAAAGACCTTTAAAAAATGGTTTGGAGTTACTTTGCTTTTTCCTTCAGGGAAATCTATTTTTAACTAGGAGGCACTTTTTAGATTAAAAAAAAGGATTCCTGTTTTCAAAACTTTTTTTTTTTCCCAAAGCTAAGAATCAAACTGAGAAATAAAACCAAGAAGTTTTGCCAGAAAAAGTATAAGGACCTTAATTTATTTCCCTTGGGGTATGAGAAGGAAGCAACAAAAAACCAACAGCAGCAGCAACAATTTCAAGTTAATACTTTATGAAAAGATGTGTGGTAAATGAGGACTCTCTTTCCATTAGAAATTATGTTGAAAATTTCCAGTAATCAATAATGTGTTCACATAGTCTGTATAATCCTCCACTTCTCTTTTCTTTATTTCTGCTCCATTGTTCTGTTAAAAAATAGAGAAGCCCTAAAATGAATTATTTAGCAGCAAGACAAAGTCCCAACTGTCCAAGGTTACACATGTAACACCTCTCATGTTTCCTTAAAAACAACAGCTTGGAACCCATGCTTCTCTGCACAGCATTTTCCTATGAAATATCTTTTTGTTCTTGGCCTCTAACTTTATTTTCCTAATAAATTTATTCCACTGAAGTACCCAAAGTGAGCATACTACTCTTTTCTGCTGGACAGGACCCTAGTTACTTACTCATTTAGTATAGGCCATAAACCCTTAATACTACAGTGGTTTTCGTCTAATACAGTAAAAGAATACAGTAAAAATTAATCAATCAAGATTTTCTGCAAGCTAAACTCGCTATGGGATCAAAGTTTACTGTGACATTTTCAAATGTGTAATAATTCTCATTCTAGAAGTGCACATTTGTATCAAGAGGCTGCCTCCTGCAACGTCAGCTCACACAGGCATTGCAGAAACACCTTGCATAGAAAGAAAGCCTTACATTCTACAATATCTGCCAGTACATTGTGTGGTGAAGCCAGATCAGAGATGCAGCAGAAGTGTCTTACTGACTCCTGAAGGGAAAAAAAAAGAATAAAATCAATAACCCAAATAAGTCACAGCAAGTTTTCACAGTGGTTTTTTTTTGGGTTTTTTTTTTTTGTTGGTTTTTTTTTTTTTTTTTTTGCCTTGCCATCCAAACATTGAAAGAAAACACAAGCCTTTTCTGTGCCAGGTTCTCCAATCCCAAGAAAATGTTCCTGCCAATTATTGCTTTCAAACTAGACTGCACAATGTGGTTGTCTTCTCATCACCTTGACTAACCTGAAAATTCCCTTCTCATTCTGGTACTTAAAGCTTGAGGAATCACTTTCTTGGCCCTCCCTTTTTCTTGATTAAATAAAACAAGGTTTCAATGTTAAAGTTGCAAAATCTAGACATCAAGTATCGTTTTCCCTGAAAGAAGCTTGATTACAAAGCTGGAGCCTCCAGTTTGTTAGGAAGCAAAATAATAATGCTCTTTGGTGCATTTTATGTATCACGTAATGAATGTTTCCAAGCGTGTTGCTCTTGCAATAAAGATGGTATAAACTGACTGTGCAACTCTAAGTAAACTGGGGATTGCCTGCAATCTGCAATGAAGGCTGTACACGAATGACAGTACATTAATTTCTCAAAGCTTGTTCTTCTGCAGGCAATGAGAAAAGTCTTGGATGTTCACTGTCATTGTGAAATTTCTTCCAAGTCTGAAGAAGGAAGAACCTGCAATGTGCATATATTGATACAGCCAGTTACACAGATTACCAGAGTACTATCCTTTACTATATTATTTCATATCTTTTTATAAGTAGGTAAACCCAAGAATAAATCCTGGAAGACTATTTTTTAATTCCACAGTTGGAGCATTTCTCACTTTGTCATCTTTGACTCACTTTGAATCACCTTTGGACTCAAACCCATATCCAAAGGGAAAGCAGACAACTGCTAATTCTCTAATATTATATCTATTCCCAGTCTTGCCAATGATTTCTCTGGCACCCAGAGAAGGTCACTTTAATATGTATCTTTCCCACTATTTGTTTATATAATTATAAAGATAAATTAAAAACTACTTTTGATGTCAATATCAGAGGTATTGACCTTGATACACCGACCTGTTGGTAGAAAAAACTAAACACAGCTTTCATTTCCATGACTCCCAAAAGAGGAAAATTTGACAGGACTTTTCTTGAGCTACTGAACCCCAAACATCTTTGGAAGGAATCTGTTCTGAGAGCAGCTTAAAAGCAAGCCACAAAGAATTGTTTCATTCCTGCTTTTAATTGTCTAACAATGTTTCTTGAAGAGCTCCAACAGATGCTTTTGAACTGGAAGAACATTTCCACAGAGTAGCATTTCAACTGTTACCCTCCAAGTGATAAGCCTTCCAACTCTTTATTTTTTAATTCTTATAACATTCCTATTGTGATGCTTCCCCCTCTAACTTCCACACTGCCATCAGGTCCAGAATTGTTCTAATAATTCACACTGACATTACAGATACTATTAAGTATACATACTTCAATGAAATTGCCTCTTTGCTGTCTCCTTTATGGCTTATAAAGATTCCTCATGGCTCACAAAATCCTATTTTGTTGTGGAATCTGTTGCATTGTCTTCCACAAACCATATCCAAGGCTAAAGAGATTTTTCCATGAATCTTCATGCTGATACCCAATAAGTATTACACTTGGACAATGGATGCTTTTTATTTCCTAAATGTTGGCCTTGCTTGTAATTCACTCCTGGATGTCCCTGTAATTCGGTGCTGATTCTCAGTAGTGAGCATAAACACAAGTAAACAGTAATTGTGCAATGTGGCCATATGGAATGTTCATGAAAACTGATTCTGGAAGAACAAACATTCACGACCGTCTGTATGAATTCTTTTTCATGCAAAGGCACTCTTCATGGAAAATACAGCCTCTTCAGTGTTCATCATGATCATGTAATTTTTTTTTTTTCATTCTTTACCCTCTCCTGCAGGATCTGGATGACCTTGTAAAGTATTCACCCAAAATGAACACTAATCAGTCTCAATGCAGGTCTCCTTAGCCACTAGTGCAAAGCAGATGAAAATGAAGGTACAGTAAATGCCCTTTCCTGGGTGCAGCACAAAGTGACTGGATATTGTGACAGTGCAAGGTCTTTCCTACTCTGCTACTAAATAATAGAGGTCACTTCAGAGATACTGGGTAGAAGGGATGCAGAACTGCAATTCCCAGAGAGCTGGAGCTGGGTCTGTCCTGAGTACCTCAGAACCTAGACATTATAATACTAACATGAATTTGGAAGTGTGATATAATCAATAGACATCAACAAAATTGATGCATTAAGGGTATCTCTCTTTTGTATAGTCAAAATTTCTGGGGAAACATTACTACCATACATTTTGATAGGGTGAATATTCTAGTCACTTGTTAAGATTTGTTTCCTTTTCTCTTTTATCAATGCTAGATACAGTAAATCATTATTTTTCACATATTCTGCAAGGAAGCTTATTTTAGTTGGGGCTTATTTTCCCTTTCCTTTTCCTTTCCCTTCTTTTCCTTTTCTTCCTTTTCCTTCTTTTCCTTTTTCCTTTCCTTTCTTTCCCTTTCCCTTTCCCTTTCCCTTTCCCTTTCCCTTTCCCTTTCCATCAGAAAAAACTCCCATTCTTAAATTACCGAATAGTTTGATTTTTCACTTTCCATTCATGATGCAGAGACCTGGAAATGTTGGCTGTTTAAATTAGCTTGTATACCTAGTTTATAACAAGACCTATATTTGGAGGCATGCTCACTATAGGTTCCAATGCTCACTTGAAGCTCAATCATGAAATGCTTTAAAGCATCATAAAGGATTTTCTTTTCTTTTAAATTTAGAAAGTTCAAATTTAAGCAGTTATTAAAAACCTATTTACGCAGTCTCTTGTTCCCAAAATGAAATAGAGGAGAACACTGTTATCTGAAAACCAGAGAGTAAAAGGATAAATTAGATTTCTGTAAGACCTTTCATTTTAATAGTTCTGTGTGTTTTTAGTAACACAGGTACATATTTTTTACAATGTCATTTTTATCTTAAAAATTCTCCTTTAATCTATTCTGTCTCTCCAGCTTTGGCTTTTTCCTCCCACTCTGAGGTTTCGTAATACCTTTTCAGCCATCATCTTTTCACCTAAATAATCCCTCATTTTCTGGTTCTCAGGAGCAATGCCTCAGCTAAAAGCCTAATCCTGGCTACTGCCTATAATGGCTCCCCAGGATAAGTAATCATCCGAGCTATTTGACATCCACTGATGTTGGTCTTGCTAGGACAGTAGAAGGATAGAATTTTGGGCTTCCTAACTTTACCAGCTGTGTCTTCCTACACAAAATCCTGCAGGCTTTTATGCCATAAGCAGCACTGGCTCCCAGAAACCAGATAAGAGTCTTTAAATAGTCTTTAGGTTCATAAACCAAAAATATCATGAAAAAGGAAAGAATTATTCACCACTGTCTTCCCACTCAGGACACATGAACTGGATATTTTAATAATCCACTAGTGTGTGATCAGGCATGGTACCTACTTCAGCCTCCTCTCAAAGTAGCATCCATACAGAACAGGTTGGCAAAGATCCAGTATCCTCTTATCCTTTAATGCAGAATTCCATGAGTGGTTCAGTAACCACAACAACAATAATGTTTACAAATTAAACATATCCTTCTACAGTTTGTTTTTCCACTGTTCTTTATGGATACCTTAATGCATGTAATTTTTTTCCTGTGTTTGCCATGCAGAAACCAAAACATTTCCAACCCTTCATCTATAATCTCTGCAATATTTGTTTCCTGTACCCTGACAACTATCCTATGGTTACTTGCTGCCACAATACCACTCCACGATTTGTATGTACTCTAGAATATTCCTGCTGAGAATCCTGCTGAGAGGGAGAACAAAACCTCTGTGTGTTGTTCTACCTGTAAGGTGTCAGAGCACAGCTATGTTACCTTATGCTCTAAAATATGAGGGCAAAAAATTATTATTTATATGATTCTTTGGTGAATGTCTGTTTGCAGGAGAGCAAAGGAACTACCCACTTAGAAACATGGGAATTCATTATAACTGTCATGTATTTTAATCCTCTTCCTGTTCCTGGTTAAGAAGGTTCAGCTTTTCAATAAGACCTTTATCCTTAGAAAGGAAACACCACTCTAGTTGATTTAAATGATCTGTTGTATGCCATTGGCAGCAGATACAAGTGCCCTGAAGATATTTGTCAGACACAGAGACTGTGCAAATTTCTGAATACATATATTTGAAATAATATTCCAGTGAAATCAGAAGAAACTAATGAGCAGCCATGACCAGGAGAAAAGTAATATGTTATTAAATGTAAAGTATAAAGTAGTTACATCAACTCTCACTACATGTTTTGAAATATATTGTAGAAGGAAATCTACATTAATCTATATACCAAACCATCATCTATATATCAGAAATTCTCTAATCAGCTGAACATTTGAAGCTGTTCATTAGCATTTACTAACATACATACATAACTAACATAGTCAAAGTACCAGTTAAACTCTAAACTTGTTAATCTCAGTTGATTTTATATGCCTGATTAAAAGCCCTGGAAAGCTTTTTTCTTGTCCCAAAAATGCTGAGGTCCAAGAGTGTTTAAGTGTCTCCAGCGGACAGCTTGTCTCCAGAATAAAGTGATGGCTGGGCAAATGTAAGTGTAGGTGCCTACATTGTTCTGTAAGGTTATGTACTCAATCCTGCCTGTAGCAGGTTGGTTAGGCCAGTTAGACTGTGCCTGGGAAATGCTCATGGCTGGAGCTGAACTCACAGCTCAAGAGCCATGACTGGAGGATGCAGAGATTGCTGATGCTGTCAGCTATCAGAATAGGTTTGTAGGGGAGCAAGGGATCACCAGGGCATTGCAGGAGGGCTCTTCTGTACTTACTGTATAATGTCCAATTCTTTTTTCCTCTGCTAAAGATAGCAGAGATGCCGGTTTATTTCTCTTTTCCCTCTTTTGATTTATTTCATTTAGTAAATAGATGGGCTGTTCTCTTTTCTCACTGAAGATTATGTCAGCTTTGACATATTATGTATTTTATGAGATGATATCTGTCTTTAATGGGTACAATGAATTTGATTCTGGCTTGATCTGATTTATCCAGGTGATTTATGGGGTTACAATACAATACCTAATTTATAGATCAGACAGGAAATCTGTCCCATTTGGGATAAACATGGGCCGACTGATAGACACAGGTGAAAAATCTGGGTTAGGACCAGATGTATGTCAAGGCAGTGAAGTACTCAAAACTCTCTGAACCATTAGTATCCCTTAGCTCAACACCAGTATATTTAGAGTTAAGCACTGAGCAGAATGGATGTTTTTCACAATCTTATCTATAACAAAACTTCAAGCTAAGACCAATATGAGAGTTAATTCCTAACAAATTAATATAACCCAACTCTAGAAAATAAGACTTGAAATGTCATCCAAATAAACCTCTCAAGTACTTTCACTCATACAATCTACCCAAAGTTAGCATTAAAACATTAATTATTCCTCAGCTTTTTTAACCCTCCACAGTTTGATGATACTAAGGAATAACGAAAAGGATTTGGGTCTATAGTGATACTGATTTCAGCAAAGACAAAATAAATTTTTAACATGTTTCAGCTTCCTTATTATTAGAATCTTTCAAACTTGAAATACAAAATTCAGGGTTTTAATTATGAAGTCCTATGCATAGGGGATAGGTTTCAAAAGTCTTTCCTTTAAGACAATTTTTAAGCAGGGTTGCTCATGTTTTTAAGCATAAGTGTCTTTTAATCTAAAACTCTCTTTTCTGGTCTGCTTTCTTTTAAGGTTTGCTGAACTATTTGAAGCCATTTATCTCAACCCCTCTGTTCAGAAAATTAAACAGCTTGCAACTAGTTTTTAGATTTCAAAATTCATTCAGTGGGGACAAGGCTGCATTCTATAAAGAACAGAGAAGAAAGCTACACATGATCCATTTTCTCCTGTTGACCATGACATCTGCAGCAGTAGCACTCTACTTTTCTTTCCGTCTTTACTTGATACTATAGAGTTTTATTATGTCACAAATAGTTTTCAGGTTTTCACTAGTTTCTAGTGATTTGTGGGAAATACACTGTCCTGGTCTAGAAACTAACATGTGATTTTCCGAGAATAGAAATTTTTTTGTTATTTCCATTTCACTTCATACACTTTATCACTGAAGGTATGCTAAGGACAAATAGTTACTGAGTACTGTCTCATGTCCTCCAGTTCAGTCTGGAGGAAATCTCTGGAGGCCATCCACTGGCACTGGTACTGGCAGTAGTTCTCTGGGTAACCTGTTCCTGTGTCTCATCACCCTCATGAAAAACAATTCTTCCTTGTGCCCATTCTAAATCTACCTCTATAAGTTTTGAATTGTTTCCTTTTGTCCTCCCACTCCAAGCCTTGGTAAAAAGTGTCTGTCTTCCTTATAACTCCCTTTATGTTTTGATAAGTCACAATGAAGTCTTTGCAGAGCCTTCTGCTCTTCAGGTCAAATGCAATTATTTAGCAAAATTTTCAAGACAACTGGAAGACAACAGTAGGATCCAAATAGAACAGGGAATTCAAGTTAAATTTCAAGCATACAGATTTGAAATAATGCTTCATAGGGCAGATTCTGTGTATGGATACACTTTAAATGAGACAAGATAACAGTGGTTTCTAAAGATATTAAAGACAGTGTAACCATCAGTAACTTTCACCACAGTCCAAATTGTCTAAATTAACAAAGAATGCATTGTCTAAGGAAAAGGAAACTGTTCTACACCAGCTACTCAATAAATGGACTAGAATAAAAACTGTTTGCTTATTATTCAAAGAAACCACATAATAAAACCATTCAAAACACACTTTAAAACAACTTTAAAAATAAACCTTTAAGCAAAGTGATGATCCAAAACAGACTAGGAACATTATTTCATACTATAGAGAGCACAAAAAGTTGTCTAGAATCTAAATTACAGGTCAATGAAGAACTGCCACGCTCAATATTGTCCCAATTTCTTTAAGTGAATTTTAACAACATGCCTGCATAGACAGAGAGGCTAGCTCTTGCTAGTTCATTACACTTTAATATGGTAAGAGAGAAGAAGAAAACCTAGAGTGCATCAGTATTCACACGAACACTCTAGTAGAGAGAGAAAAAGAGCTCCCAAACTCCCAGCATGTTTGGAGAACTGACCCTAGAGAAAAGCATTACTTCTACTCAACTGGCCAATAGGGATTGATACACTAGATAGAGAATACTGAAAGTCAATGAAAACAGGTGAGTAAATGGGAATCCTTATGTCTCCATCAAGATTCTTTTTAAAAATTAGTGCTGATTTATCTTCACACACCTTAGTAACTAGAAGGTATTTTGAAAGTACTGAGAAATCAGAGGTTTCCCTCTGGGGGAAAATCTAATGCATAAATACAGAGCGTAAATTTCCCTACATATTTTTCAAAAATGTCTATGGACGACTAAAGAACATGAAGAATTACTTTTCTAATTAAAGAAAAGCAATAGTACATTCAGTGTAATTGAAATGCAGCCAGTGCCAAATGAAACAAACAATTAAATATTTTAGGTTTTATCATACTGCATAGTGAAGCTATGCTGTTAAGTACCACCAGAAATCACTGATGCCTACAGCTTAGGACTCTAAGGTGGACTTCATGAAAACAAACAAACAAACAAAAAAAAAAAACAAAAAAAAAATTGTAAGTTTATATGAAAACTTACAACATTCACAATTACATTAGGTAGGAAAAAAACCCAAACCAACTCTAAAATTTTATAAGCCTTCATGCATCAGTAAACAAGCAAATCTTTAACTGCTGAGAATTAGGAAGAAGCCTTCCATGTGGATGAGTTATTCCATAATTGCCCACCTTGGGGTTTCTTGCACTGCTTTCTGAAGCATCTGGTGCTGGCCTAAAGAAAATGCATGGATGATAGGCCTGAGTCATAATGGCAATTTTTACTCTAGAATGTAGTGTAACTCTGTTCACTGTTTGAAGACTTGATAAACTTACAAGACAGAAATCTATATCACAGATGTTTTACCTGTGAGAGTTAAGGGCTACTAGTTAATCTCAGCTCTTCATGGCAGCACTATTCCTGAGTAGATCAGCTATCCCTTTGCTCAGGTTTAATTACCTGACAGTACCATTAATTACCTTACCTAACCCTAACCCTAACCCTAACCCTAACCCTAACCCTAACCCTAACCCTAAATCCAGTACTGTCAATCTCAGCAACCTAATGTTACTTTGTAGCCCAGCACTAAGACATTGCCACAGCTAACAGGCTTTTTTTGAAAGACAAAGTAAGGCTTTATAAGTATGGAAGCCCTGAGGGTTAAATCTTGTTGGGCTGGCTTTGTTTGAACTCTTCCTGTCCTTCCTGTGCTTCACTTGATTTTGCTACAACAGCAACAGGTTTGGCACTGGAGACCACATAGCTGTAAACAGCTCACCAGTGCTTAAAGAAGTTAAAGAAATGCAGATCTAGAAGCTGACAAAACTGTGTTAGGGCTTACAGAGAGAAGAAACACATCACATAACGTATCATATATGGTAAATTTAGGTGTATTGTGAAGCTGCAAAACAATGAGGAGTGAGCAAAACCATAAAAGTTTATCAACAAACAAAAATGACCCCTAACAGATCCTGAGCAGTGGAAGAAGAAGACATGAACATCAATTGTCTCCAGTAAAGGACACCACATAATGCTGACTTTCCACCGTCTTGCCCATCACACATCAGAATGGACCCAGTGAGGCTGGAACTCACAGGAGAAGAAGGGTAAACATAATAGCAGGAAAAATGAGCAGAAAATAAGTGTGAGAATAAAAATTGCAACTGTATTCTTCCAGCTGGTCTTCTCTCTTTCTGTAGGAACAAAATAAATATGATTCTTTGATTAGATGGTCAAGATTTCCTTCAATAAGTAAGTAGTTTTATATATAAAACATTAACAATTTATTATACATTTATGTGAGGATATAACAGGAAGCATTAACAGATTTTTTACTCTTGCTCTTCTCTGGAGGCATAAAAACAAACCTCCCTTATGGCATTTCCTGAATGTTTATGAGAGTTGAACTGACAAGATATTGGCATAATTGGCAGCTCTTACCGTAGGTATCTCTCTCATCTAATGGTGTTTCCTTTTACTCCAGAATTCAAAAACTGGGATTACTGGCAATGCTTTCCACTTATTTATATTTATAATTTCTTGAAGTTTTTCCCCCAAGGCTATTAGTTCCATACTTTTCTTAATCTTAAAAATATTAGTCTCCTGCACTGCCTTGACATTCAGAAATCTTAGCAATAGTTCATTTTACTTACTCACAGTCTCAAAAACAGTGAAAGTAACATCTTACTAAATGTGATGAACCCTGAAAAAAAAAAGCCCTTTGCTGGAAAGTAGGAATGTTTAATGGAGAAGAAGAGCATTGGGAAGCAAAAAGCTCAATTTAAAGAAAAAAAAAAAAAAAGAGATTGCAGGAGGAGAAAGAGCAGTTCCAAGTTTAGGCCAAGAAAATACTTTTCTATGAAATCAGAATCTTCCTCTCTGATACAGAATATCTGGTCACTATCAGGCAAGTCACTCAAACCAAGCACCTACTACATGTTCCTTCCCTCAATTCTTGAATGCCTGCCTTATCACTCCAGGTCTGCTCAGGACAGTTGAGCATTTCCAGTTGGGACTGAATTGTGTTTTGAACACATAATAGGCCATCCAACACAGAGAGCTCTTGAAAACTATGCCATAGATACATGATGGGGTACAACTACAAGCACGTGATGCTCTTCACTTCTATCTCTGTGAATAAGCTCTCCCCCAGTCAACTGGAAGTAATAATGAAAACTCTTCACATTATGGTGCTTAATGCATTACCATTTATAATGCATTTAGATATGTTTGTAATGTTTACAAAGGGGGAAGGGGGTGTAAAAATCTCAACTCTTCATAGCTTGGAGTTGTTTATAAGCCCTGTAGCGCATGCTGAATAACAGAATTAAAATGAAGTATTGAGGATTTTTCCAGCAAGTGAACATGATTCATGCTGAAATATATGGAGATCTTACAGTAAGGAAATGAGGTCACCAAGTTGAAGCAGCAATGCTTCAGAAGTAGAAAATTAAGTTTTAATTATAAACTACAAAAACTTTTTATACTCTGAAATATCTTTAATATTTTGCACTTTTAAAGTAAGTTGAAAACCAGAAAATGTTGTGTGTAAAATCAGTCTGGGATTGGACTTGTCAGTCGCCACACATTCTTCAAGCATTTGAGCTTGTGGAAAAAGTAGTGTCAGCTTCTTCCTATCCTCTTTGCAGGCCTGCTAATTGCTTCCAGACAAATACTTCACAGGTATTTTACAGGATTCTCTCTGCTGCTTTTATTCTGGTTAATTTGTTTTTTTAATAAAAAAGCAACAACAATAACAAACAACCAAACAACTCTTTAGGTATGTGGCCAACATCCTACTAGAATCAGATTAGATCTTCCTCTCACAGCTCTTTGTTTCCTTCTATGAGATGCTTTCTTACCAAACATAAACTCCTGTTTTGTGTTCTCATCCTATCAGTTTGTTCATGCTAGTTCATTCAGGTTTCTCTCCTGATTTTCCTTGCCCTGTCAGTACTGATTTACTAACGAGACCTTCAATTTCTTTCCTATTGCAATGGGAACATGGCACCATTTTTTCCCAAACATACATTTTTCAATAGCCACTTTTCTCTCAAGGATGTTAAGCGACAGCTTCCCCCCTTCCAACCGGGCACAACCTCCCTCCTGTACACACCTATTTCAGCTGTCAGTTCTAACATTTTCCCTCTCCTTCCTCTAATCTTACAAATTCTTTTCTGCACAAAGGAAAAAATCCTTGCAGATTTTTTTTCTAATTTTCAATGCTTCACTGTACTTCAGTCTAAGAAAAAGGTGACTGTGTAGCTCTACATGCGCACTCCAGTGCTGTAACAGAGATGTCAGGGAATAAGTCTTATACATTCCTTCTGTTCAGCAAAGAACATGTGGTTTGGACATCAGTAGTGAGAGGAAAGCTAATGTCTACAAACAATTTCATGGTGAGGGTGCGGGTGTTGACTAATGTCTCTCCTAACGGGGCAGCCGGTTGGAAACGCAAGGGTTTGCCGCACCAGCCTGAGCTTCTGATCTCTGGGGTTCAAGGGGGAATACGGGCTAGGGGGTTCGGAGAGGCTGAACCTTCCTGGGACCGCAGCCAGCAGGGAAAGGAAGAGGGCAGCGTGCGGCCGAGAGTTGGGATAAAAGGAGGCTGCGCCCTCCGAAACCCCGCGGGCGTGTGCCCAGGTGGGCTCTCCCTTTGTTGGAATAAAGTTGCAGGACTCCTCTGTCTCCTTTTTGGACATAAACTTTTGTGGATTTTCCTGACAATAGGAGCTATAAAAGGATTAAGCATGCTGAAGATTTGAGCTGTAAAACTCTTAGAAGTTTATATTCTGTAATTTGACCAAGTTTGGGCTCTTTTTAATATGAATTTCACAGCAGATATATCCTGCTGTAAAGGCTTCCAAATTTTAAATCTTCACCCAAAACATGGACCCAGAAGAGACTCTGAAAGAAAGGTGCTTTTGAATTATTAAACTTTGCACAATAGCATATTTTTCCCAAACTTTCTTCTAGAAATTGACAATACTTTCTGGTGGTAAATCCAATCTCTGAGTCTAGAATTGCCGGACGAGTATTGCATAATTTACAGCATTTAATACTGCAACTATGGTTATCAGACAAAATTAATAAAATTAACAGAAACTAGTTTAATGGATATCTTAGGTTCTAAGCTTTAAATTCATATCCTGCAATCTCTACTCATTATAGGAGTATTTCTGCACAAAAGGAAAGAAATTGCATGTGTGTTTTATAATATGACTGCGTGACAATATGACTCTCACCTAGAGGGTTAAAAAATCCCAATATGCACACATTAATCCTTAATGGTGTGAAGAGCTTTTCAGTTGACATTTACATAATTTTACTGCCAGAGTTACAGAGATATATTTACATATATAGTTTTCATTTCATATATATCATATACCTATGCCATCATAGAGACACATGATAAGCCACAGCTATCTAAATTGATGTGAAGCAAAACTGACACAATGCCAGCCAAATTCCCAGAATGACAATTCAGTCTGTCATTGCATCACCCCTCAGGCAAGACCTGAGTAAGAAAGATATTGCTGTGTCCCTTGAAGGTCAATAAGCACAGGTTCAGCTAGAGCTTGGGAAAAAAAAAAGAAAATATAAGGGATATATTTCAGTAACTGTTGAGCTCTGGGGCTATGCATGTAAATTTTGACTTGAACTTGAGACTGAGTCCTTGATCTAATGCATAACTGTTCAAGCCTTAAAGCTTTGTTTGAAAGTACATTCATCCCAGTGCTTTTTCAGACGTTCAATAATTATTGAAATATCCCTTCATAAATATCCAAGCACCTTACTTTGCAATGGGAAAAAATGTGGATAAACTTCAGAAGTATGCTTAACACGCTTATCATCATCATCATCATCATCATCATGATCATCATCATCATCATCATCATCATCACTTCATCTATGTATTGCATCTGATATCCCATCTACCTGAAGAGTGATCCTTATGGAGAGCATTCTACAAGAGAATCAGTTTCCTGGTATTTAAAATTTATACTACTGGTTACCAAGAGAGCAGGCTTAGATGTCCATCATATTGTCATGCATGTAAGAGGACATAGCTTAAAAAAGTAGAGTCAGAGCATCTCATTCTTACTGTAAGCTGAATATCCAACATGCACTAAATGCCCTCCGTAGCTTTATGTGATGTACCTCATGTTTTGGTTGCCTCTCAGTTGCCAAACAGGTGTTTTGCTTGGTATACTGTGGCTTGGGGTACCACAAGTCTGACAAACTAGTATGAAGAAAGATACTAGTGCAGAAACAGAAGGAAAATATTGGCCCACGTTTAAACAGGAGGGGTGAGCTAGTCACCCTAACACTGAAAAAGCAGTTTCCCTATACTTTCTACACCTCTCTCTTTACCAGCATTTTTGGGTCCCTTTTGAACAAAAATTCAGGCTGATGAAAACACAGACCCACTATTGATGAAGGAATAGCTGGTGTGTGAACAATTACAGGAGTTTGACCCCTACAAATTCACAGGCCCTGACAATATCCACCCGTAGGTGTTAGAGAGCTGGCTGAAATAATTGTGAGGCCAGGTAGATCCCAGTATGGGTTGAGATTAGATGAGAGACTGAGGTACAAGACAGTGACCGAAAGAGTAGGTCGCACTGACTCTGAGGGAGGGTGAAAGACTGCCTGAGTTCCCTGCATGCTCTACACTCCCTTTACTTCAACAGTTTGCATAAATACTGCTCATTTCCATTGTCTTTGGGTTTTTTTATTTTTCAACTGTGAGAAAAATTATTTAGGATTTCAGTGCCTTTGAGAAAATTTGTATTTTTTAAGAGCGGGGGAGATGAAAGATACTATTATACTTGGAGTTGTTTATGGTTACCATCAACCAGAACTCTAAAAATTGTAGATCTGATAAATAGGGATAGCTATACTGAATGGAAATCTGATGGACTTTATACCTTCTTTTCAAATTTTCTGATATTTCACCAGAAAGTGTTTGCTAAAATGCTAAGATAAAGTCTGTCACATTGTACCTTCACAGACAAACTAGAAAAGCAATGATCAAAAGATGATCATGAGATGCCATGGACTACCAGTAGCTGAAATATAAACTACCTATGGAGAATAATATTTAGGAGTAAGACACAGGCTGGGTGTCAGAAAAAGAATTGTTTGATCTTTGCTACTGGAAGTCATGTTTACATCCAGTCTTGGTTCACATGAATGTAATGATATTTAAAGAGCTGAAAAAATTCTGGTTTGGAGTTTTAGAAATTTTAATATTTTCTTAAAAAGGAAATGAAGACAGCCACAGAAGAGAACAATAAGCAATAAGAGATAAAATGGCCCAGGTGAGGAGTCATAAATTACTTGGAGATGGCAGCTTCCAGCACTAGGTATGACAAATGAAATGAGCTATACAGAGGAGCAGAGTAGACAAGTCAGCCAGTTATAAAATAAGGGACTTAAAGTGGGAGATGAATACCATAGTACTGTTCCACTTTTGTCTAAAGCCTCACACTTCTGTGACAATGCTCAGTCAGAACAGATGAAGATTTCTACCAAAAGAAAGCTGTCTACTCAAAGAGATCTTGTAATAATATAAATCCTGAAACAGATTCTCCTTGTTCTTCAAAAATGAAAGAGAAAGAAAAAGACAGCATGTTTTTACAAACTGGCAATAAGACATAGAGTGTAATCAAATAATAATACATTGCATTAGAACTCTAAATAATACAGTTGCTAGGGAAGCATTTAGAGAATTAAGAAATAAAATTTAATTGAATTTAAATTATAGAAATCAGTGATATGAAAATATCAGCAAATCCCATAAAGATATCAATTCATGAAGCTCATTAACACCAAAGATAAAGAAATAAAACTCTCTTTGGATGTTAAAATTAGGAAATAAGGGAAAGAGTAGAAGTGGAAGGTGGTGAAAAGTGGGATGGAATATCATGGGATACACAGGTGAAAAACACCTGGATTAGAGAAGTATGAACTATCAGAGAAAAGGCAGGCTCCATGAAGGGACAAAGAGAAAAGAGTGCTGTGAAGTCATCTAGAGCAATTCTATGAAGACCTATCCTGGATAAAATCTTGACATAAGTGATAAACTAGTCAAACTATTTAGGGAAATGGCAGTGAGATTGAGTCTTCTATTAAAAGACTCTATATCCTGAGTTTAAAAATGCTAGAAACTGGCAAACTCTTGAGAGTTCACTGAATGATGTTACAGATGATTGACAGAATTGAAGTAGACTACTGTAAAGAGGAAATCTAACATGGTAGATTTGTTCTCTTGAACAGGTTGCCTAACAAATTTATATGTGGAAAGACCACTGACATCCATTGTTTAAATCAACACTACTAATAAGAAAAATATCAGACAAATAATGTGAAATACAAGTAAGAAAGAGAAAACTGAAATTTCTAAGTGACAAGAAGTGACAGAAGACCATATGAGATGGTGTACAGATAAAAATATAAAAGCCTATATTAACTCACAGTGTGTAAGAATTGTGAAAATTAAAATGAGAGTATGAGTTTCAACATGGTGAACTCAGTGTTGTAGTGTGACTGCTGAACACCCCATGTAAAACCCACTGGGTATATTGCTGCGTGACTTTTTTTCCACATAACTGTTTTTTCTGACTATTTTTAGTCTAATTACTTGATCTTAATTTAAACATAAAATTGTGTTTCATTGTACTGACATTGTTGTGAAAAGGAGACAAATTTTCTCTGTACTTTTGAGAAAACATCAAATTTTGCCAGCAGGTCCCAGGGTTTGCCATCCATTGTATTAGATAAAAATCAGGCAGCCTGGAGTTATCTAACATTGTTTTCCCTGTTTAAACTTTATGAACAAGAGCACAGCCTCTTCATAGCCATACCACCCTCCCCCGATTCTGGGGAATCACAGACATTCCCCACAGAGAAGCAGTATGTGGAGTCCATACCAACAAGCACAGCTTGTTGAGTTCGCTAGGAAGAGCACTAATTGATATCTAAATGTTGTCAATTTGTCTTCTGACAAATTGATTCTTCTATTAAACCTTCTTGGTGGTAGATCAACATTTAAAGGGTTGGGGGTTTTGGGGGTTATTTTGGTTGGTTTTTGTTTCCTTCTGGTTTAGGGGTGAGGGATGCTAGGTAATGAAGATAGAAACAATGAAGACTTTTTGAGAAGCACAGCTTGCATTTTAACTGAATAATTATTACAGATTTTATTTTACCAATTTCTGAATAATTTAATATTGGCCACAATCAAAGATTAGGACCTCAGATTCTATGGACTCCTGATATGCTAATTCTGCCATAAATATCAATAACACAAATGACCCCCGCACTCAACAGAAGAAGAAAGTTGTTAAACTTTTGTCTGGCCAATTTGATGAGGGAGTTTGGTGCTATTTTAAGAGTTCCAAGAACTTCCCACTGACTACGTGCTAGGATGCCATGGACCTTATTTTAACACCATCAGCTGTAGACAGAAGAGCAGCCACATTATCTTCACAAATTGTGCATCTATTGTTTTTCTAATACACCAACATATGTCAATATATGTCCTAGAACTCCAGGGGAAGTATGGTAAAAAAATACAATAGATCTTGAGAAATCTTAAGTTTGCTATGTGAAAAACATTTACCAAGTAATTTTCCTCCTACAGTTTAATCACCAACATCTGGCTTTGTAACAAGTTTTTCTCCATTGTATGCTACCAAAAAAAAAAAGAGTTCTGTATCTGCAAGAGAAGGGGATTTTCTCTTCAATCCTAGTTCCCAGCAAGAAGTCTTTCAATTTAGCCTGAGGACGTTACTACAGTCAAGAAACCAGACAGTGAAATTACATTTATACTCCACGCTGAAACAGGAAATTGCCTTTTTTGTGTAATTTTTTTTTTGTTCCCATGGGATTTTTCTCCAACTGTTCCATGATTATTGAGAAGACAATAAGGGCAGTGGGATACTTGTAATAAGAGGGAAAAAGGTTTTTAAAATTCTTGGTTGCCTGAAAACATGGTCCAAAATCCTACTAAAACTATATCCACCTTGCATTTTAAAAGGGCTAATGTGACTTGGATATTACATATAATAAAAAATATTCTGTATACCTGAATTCTTACAAACTCTTGCTCCTGGGATGAACTTCAAAGATGCTATTCCTTCTCCTCATTCTTGGATAAATACACGTATTACCGGGCAGAATAATATTATTCATTCCTTTTCCTACATGCAGAAGATAAATCAAGAGAGGTAGTATATCTGCAGTCCTTCATAGAGGATACATGGAAGAATTGTGTTTCTCAGACAGTCAGAGCTGGTAAGAAAATATAAGAAGGTAAAGACTTTAGTTAAGTCTGTAAAAATACTCTTAAATTTCTTTAAAAAATAAGAATGGACAGAAGGGTTT
The DNA here is from genome assembly GCA_013396955.1 of Regulus satrapa. Taxonomy (NCBI): domain Eukaryota; kingdom Metazoa; phylum Chordata; class Aves; order Passeriformes; family Regulidae; genus Regulus; species Regulus satrapa. The sequence goes on along the minus strand of VWZN01014107.1, from coordinate 132,181 downwards.
AGAAACAAAACCACATTTCTGTAATTTTAAAAATTAAAGAATTGTGGGGTAAAGTGAAGCAAGCAGAAAGAAAAATGGCAAAAAATGAATGAGATGAAGGGGTTCACAATGCAAGATGGAAGAAAGGCTGGATGGATCAATGCAGAGGATTTTTCTAGGAGGCAGAAACACTCTTTGTAAAGAAATAATTTCACTTCAAAATTCTCAGAATGAGCAGGGAAGATGATATCCCCTCCCAGTCTCCTTACTTCTCCAGCAAAATTCTTCCTCCCAGCAACTGTTGCCCTTTATTTCACTTTAAAAGGTAATTATTTTTCAGACAAAATGGATGGGTACGTCTGCTATTACTCACCATGTTACCATTCATGTTCCTATCTTGGCAGTAATAAAATTGCTGTTTTCCATCATGTTTAAGAAACTTGATGTTAAGAGTGATTAAATGAATAAGATGCTAAACTCAAAATAAAAATTAGTGACTATGGAAAAATACCTGATGGCAACAGTGTAGATTCCACCAGACAGGCTACATCAAATATACTCATTATTTAATGTTCTTATGAAGGCAGGGTTCCAGTCCTAAGTTAGGGATCCACCAGGCCTGACATCATGTATGACACTTCTCACTGTAAGTACACAGTACTCTTCTAGAGCAGGGTGTATTTGCTCCTTTTAGAGAGAATCAGATAGACCTCATTAGCATGACCCACTTTCCTAAACAAGGGAAGTCTACTTAGCTTCATCTGTAACTGAGTTACCCAGAAATTATTGAGTAACCCACAAATGTTCCTTAAAGCATAACTGACTCAGAAAACAGACTATGAAATGTCAGAAGTCACTTCAATATCATATGTTGTATATGGCAGCAATGGGGCCACCATTGTCAGCAACACCAAAAAGAAGAAATAATAGGAAGGAAAAAGAATTCTTTTAGCCTAAAATTATAATAATTTTTTTTTCACATTAAAATGCTAAGTGTTCAGGTGATGGGGGTTAACACAGTGAGACAACAGCCAGGTTAAGAAGAATAGATAGGAGTTCTCCAAATAACCTCCAAATAAGGGAGATCATCTACACTTTTGTTTATTCCCTCTTGTAAATAAATATTGATCATTGCTTCAGTAGATTTTAAACTCAGCTTGAAACATACAGTATTTTCATAACAACATTAGAAGACAAAATTTTCTCTCTCTCTTTTTTTTTTTTTTTTCTCTAACCAAAGTGAGGCAACTTCCATGTGTAGCTATTTTTTGCCTTTAACAAAGCGAACTGTGATGACAAACTCTTAGAAAAACTTTCCTACTGTACTTCAATTTTGCTGGAATAGAATATAAGATCTACTGGTTTTATCTCTTGGTTCCAGGAAAATGAACAATTCTAAGTCACATCTGCATTGCTGTGTTAACATGTTTTTAAGTGTGACCACATTGAGGTCGCTCCCCAGAAGCAGGAGCTGGCAACATGCACCAAGTATGAAGAGTCCTTAGCCAGGACATTTGGCCAATAATTCCTGGGGGTGTTTCTGACATGTTGGCACTCCACCTGTGTGCCACTGGGAAGACTTTAAGTTCTGCAAGCATTCCACTTGATTAGGAAAGAGAGCCTTTAAAGACTCTGACTGGACCAGGGCAGGAGAGGGTGGAGTTAGAACACAGCATGTTGTAATAGAGCAGTCAGAGTCCTGAAGCCATTTAAACACAAACAAGTTTTGAACTAAGTTCCTCCAATCTCACTCTTGATTTTGTAGAAGAACTGTCCCAAGTTAAGGGAAATGGTTGAATGGGTGTTGAATAAATGAATAAAAAATGTCATTAGCACCTGCTGTATATTCTGCTGTATATTCTGCTGTATATTCTGCCCATAAGAAGACTTCCAGGCTATCAAGAACAGCATTTCATAAGGAGCTTCAGTGAGAACCACAGACTAATAAATATCAGTAAATTATTCTGGAGGTCATCTACTCCATCCTACCATTCAAAGCAGGGTATACTAGAGCAGGCTGCTAAGAATCTTGTATAGCAGAATTTGGAATTTCTGCAAAGATGGAAATAGAGAAGCTTATACCAGAAATAATGAGAATACTTCTAGCTCATAATTAAAATGAGAAATGAGTAAACTGATTTAACTAGAAGTGGGTCTCTCTAATATTCACTCAAAGCATAAAATAAAATAATGAATTCTCTGCAGTTCTTCAGAATGATGTGAAGCTTTGAAAATAGTTCTCAATGGTGTATCCTTTCCAGGCAGCCTCAAAGACCAGAAATTCCCAAGGGATATAAGAACATCTGATATGTTAGTGTTAGTGCCAGCTAAGTGTTCTAACTTGCCCTGTAATTCACACACTGAATAGTTATACTGCGGTCAGAAGGCATTTGAAAATTAAAAGAAGAAATACTGAGAAAAATAGCACTTCACATGAAGTTTCTACACAGATTTATGACTGGATTATAAATTGTTTAACTCTGAAAAGTATATCAAATTTTCAAGAGGTATTCAACCTTCCTCTCCCCTGTATCTCCTTGCCCCCCACCCCCAACAGAATATGTGTTACAAACTGTAAGTTCTAGCAGAGAACAATTTGGAAAATCACTGGGTTTTACATTAGAATGATCCTTTTTTTTCCAGCTCTTTGCCTCCAGTTGTACCCAGAACCTGAAGGTATATAAGCAGCTGCAAAAAAATAATGAAAACAGAGTTAATTAAAAAAATACTCAAAGAACATTTGAGCCCTAATTTTTTCTCTTTGTTAATTTGATTTTAACTTGATTGCCTGGATTAAAATGAGGACACATTGTAGTTCTTAATTCAAATTAATTCCATAGGGTATTTCCTGTTTTGTGAATTGATTAGGGAATTTTTTTCAGAGATGAGAGAAGATGGAATGAGCCTAGGTCTTCTTAAATCCATACTCTCTCTGTTGTTATCTCTTGATCAGTAGACTATAGATATTTCATGGCTTTGATTGTAAAAAAATGTAAATTGTTCTGTACAAACATCCATTTAATGCATACAAAGTATTTAATGGGTATCCAGTGGCAGTGTTTGTTAGCCATACTCTTTGGCTAGTGTGAACTCTGTGTATTACTGCCAGAGGATTCCACTGTGACGTTGTAATTGCTTGCTTCTTAAAGGGACGATTAAGGCAGTGACTGAAAGGGAACATAATTATAATTTCCTAAACTCTAATCAATTTGGATTTAGGCAGAAAAAGCACAAACTTCAGGGGATTTCTTTAGTTCCTCAACCAATTATATGAAGTAACATTTCTCCATTATACAACACTCATATACATAAACAAGATAATCCTGCATAGAAATAAGCCTGCATGCAATTCTTTTAGCCTCATCAGCTCAGCAGGAGACTTCTGTAGATGGACTATATATGTGTAGGACATGATAGGATTGAGAGGATCAGAACACTTGTTTTTACTGAGAATGTGAAAGCCAATGACAAGAGGTCACTGCCCCGTGTCATTCCTTTCTTGAACAGAACTGCTGAAGTACAGCAGACACTGTCATCAGAGTTCCAGGTGAATATTACAGACAGTCAAAAACTATGCCTGTCAAAAGGCTTCCTAATACAACTCTGTCTAATGAGCAAACAAAAAAATTTCACTCTCACTAAAATGTTACTATTTTGATCAGCCTAAATTTAAATGCTTCCCACAATGATATTCCCATTATTTTCCTTAAGGGATCATTTTATTATATGATGGGGAAATCTTTAGTTCCAGAATATTTTTCCTGGGAATGGCAAAGTTCCTGGAGCTACAGAACTTATTGATGATTACTGAAATAGAGAAAAGCCTGGATTAAGGATTATGTGTCTTGTGACTTCTTTCCTTTCTGAGGAACAGGAGGGTGTGTGGAGAGAGAAAGCAAAGAGGAAGACAGCTGTTTTAATCTGCACATTATGAAATGTGTTCCTGTTTTTCTGTGTGCTTCTGGTTCCTTATCATGTTTTGATGAACCAGAAGGTTT